>CM033457.1:9570887-10170887 GCA_019425755.1 Amaranthus cruentus | reverse complement strand
AATTGACCTTTTATTTCTTAAAATTGTCAAATTCCATGACTTAAAATGTCAATTTTAAATCCTTGAAATTTGTTTTTTAAGTATTCAAATTGATCTTTTAATTCTTGAATTTAACATTTTAATTTGTAAAATTGATAAAAAAAAATATATGCCATTGGACCGGGCCAATAAGACGCGTCTCACAAGTGAGACCGTCTGACACAAGTTTTTCTGAGACCGCCTCATTTGTGAGACGCGTTTTATTGGGCCGTCCCAATTGTACATTTTTTTTTGACAAATTTCACAAATTAAAATGTCAATTTCAAAAGTTAAAAGACCAATTTAAAGACTTAATAGACCAATTTCAAGGATTTGAAATTGACATTTTAAGTCCTGGAATTTGACAGTTTTAAGAGTTAAAAAGTCCATTTTAATACTTAAAAAATCAATTTTACGACTTAAAAGATCAATTGTTGGACATTAAATTTTCTTTTCAACTTTAAAATAGAATTCTCAAACATTAAAGTTGATATTAAAAACTTTGAAGTTGAACTTTTAAAAATTAAAATTGTATTTTTAAGTCTTAAAATTGTCCTTTTAAATCTTAAAATAAGTATGTCAGAATATTTTTAAAAAGTTATTGGTTCTTGGCCAGTTGCACGGCTAAGGCCGTCTCAAAAGAGAGTAACTAATGACTTTTTATAGTCTTGAAGGTATCACTTATAGCTTAAAGTGATCAATTATAATTTCAAAATGAACACTTACAGAATTTGACTTATTAGTATGAATTCGTTTTATGATGCGACGGTCTCATATAAGATGGGAGATTACTTTGACCTTTTCCATCCGAAATACAAGACTCAAGAGTAGGACTAAAAGCCCAATATCATTTCGATACAGCTAATCTGAACCGTCCAATTCAGGTTCAGATCAGGCGCGTCAGTATAAAAACCCTAAACTCAGGCTTTTGACGCCACTTCTATCACTCACCTTCGGAAACCCTAACTTTCCTCGCATCCCAGGTAAGCTATCTTCCATCTCCCGATTCTCTTCTTTCATGTTGTATTCTTTTGATTTTCGGCTAATTATTGCTGGAAGTGCTTATTCAAACGGTGAAATTTGTTGTTTAAATTATAAGGTTTGCTCATAAATTTGATGCTTTGGTGACGAAAGCAACTTTATTCTTTTGAAAATTGTTCGCCATTGTTGGTTTAGATCAAATTCAATTACATTCGATGAACTGATTATTTTTTGTTTTGAATAACAATATCTGCAGTTTTGTGTTCTAATGATTACGTTGATAAGGCAGAAAATATGTTAGGTGTTTAATTGTTTAAACTTGTAATTGATATAAAATGTCTCAATTTTGTTGAAATTCGTCAATTATTACTCTTCGAATTCTTATAGTGGATTTTTGTATATTGAAGCTTAGAAATCTTAAAATTCTGGTTGATTTACCAGTTTCTCTGATATGCCGTATGATTGGTTTGGGTTACTTTTATCCGATCAGTGTGATATTGTTAATTGTTTTTTCTTGATTGTTTGGGTATGTACTTTTAGATGGTTGTTAATTAGTAGAGCAACATAGTTTAATATTATTTTTGTAAATTATTAAGTTGGTGATAATTGATGTTTGATGAATACTTGTCAGAATAAAATGATGCAAAAGAAGATGTTTAGGACTTTGTTGCTTTGAAAAGAGATAAAAGAAAGGAGAGAAAAAATTGTTAGTTAATAGGATTTGATCCATGATTATTGATATGTTAAGTAAAACTCTGATCGGTTATTCTACCTTATAAGAATGTGATCCAATAATGATTTTTCTTATATGAGGCTTTTTAGTTTTGGGGCCGTTGCCCGTTCGGCACTCCGCACACCCCAAAACCACCCTTGTGTTTAATACAAATTTTCATTAGTTTGATGATATGATATGGAGATTCTCCTATGTTTTTGTTGTCGTATTTAATTTTGTTTTGATTGTTAAATTTTAACTTGCCTTTTTAAGATTTTGTAAGATGTTATTTGATGATCCGTGAAAGAAAATGCTGACATAATTCCTATTGTATATTGTATAACCTGCAGAATGGAATCTCAAATCAAGCATGCAGTCGTCATCAAGTGTGTTGGCCGCACTGGGTCAAGGGGTCAAGTAACCCAAGTTAGAGTTAAATTCTTGGACGATCAAAACCGTTTCATCATGAGGAACGTAAAAGGACCTGTCAGAGAGGGTGACATTCTTACCCTTCTCGAATCTGAGAGAGAAGCAAGGAGACTTCGTTGAGTGACATTATGTGTGTTGCAGCCTGGAATTTTTGATGTGTTAGTTTTGGATTTCATGGTGATTGAACTTTTTATCAGTTATGTTTTGCAAACTTAAGATTCTGTTAAATGAATGAATGTGGAGATTTTTCTTCGACATTCCATTGTGGTATAGAACATATGGTTTGGTTGTAGACAGTTTTGCTAATATTTATGTCTCGTGATTGCCTATTGTTAGCATAATGCCGATATTAGTAGTGGTTTTTTATGATTTTGATCCAGTCATTTAATGTTTGCTTTTCTGAATTTGTGTATCTTATCTCCGTGCCCGCCATTGAGATTGTTTCATACAAGATTATCCAGTCTTAAGCTCCAATGGAAATCGTCTGGTCAAGTGGCAAATATGAAATATATTTGTATAGCCGTAGCCTACTATTGTTGCATCCTTTATTAAGCCGCATCCCTTTCTTTAGCATCGTGGTTATGCCTCGCCCTGCTAACTTTATGTGCTTCTATCAACTAAGCCTCTTTTTTGCCTTATTTGTTATGTTTGATTAGTACATTTTGTAAAGCCGTTGTATATGTCAAAATTGGAGAATTGTGTAGCTGTCAGCTGTTGAACACTTGAACGTCTGCCAATGGACATAGTCGACTTTTAATGTAGTGTGTTTTTGAGGTATAAAGATTAAAGTAGGTTGAGAGAAGAGCAGGTTTGTGTGAATTGAATCCATGTTGCTTCTAGGAAAAGTGTCATCGAGACCTCTTGCAGGTTAATTAGATGACACCATACTGATGTGCAAAGAGTTGACAAGAGTTTTATTATGAGAATATCAAGAGGACATTAGTGATGTGCAATCTCAATACCAAATGGTGGAGTTTAGCTGACTTTGTCCCTACATACGCATGAGGACGTTAATATTTTTATTTTTAGAGGACTTTGTCAACTACAACTTTGGAGTTTAGGGTCTTTGAAAATAATAATCTCGATTTCTTTTTTGCGAATCAATGATGTTTGAGGTTTAGAGTGTTTTGGAGTTCGAAGCTGTTGATTTTAAAAGCCTAAACTCTAATACTAAGTTTGGATAGGAAATTAGGTCAGAAAAGAAAGGAAAAGAATGGGAGGGAAAGAAAGGGGAAGAAAAGGAAGGGAAATACTCTATTGTTTGTATAGGAAGGAAGGGAAAAAGAAAGAAATGAATTTCATTTTCCTTTTAAATATTTTCTCTTATGAAGAGATTTAGATGTTAACAAAATGAAGTGACTTAATCCCTCTAAATCCTTTGCCTCCCTTTTTACTATCCTATCAAGAGATTCTTCATCCCTTCAAATCCTTTCTTTTCTTTTCTCTCTATTTTCATCAATCCAAACAAGACCTAAGGGTATAATTGACAAAATATACTTATTTTTAAGATCAAACCCTGAAATTCGAATTAAATTAATTAATTTTTCAATAAATATACATTTTTTCATGTAATTGAAGAATAACAACTAAAAAAAAAGAATATGAGACTATGGGGTAAAAATGGAAGAATTGAATTAGAAAAAAAGGAAAAATGAAATGAGGACGAACACCGGGATTTCAGGGTACTTGAATTAAGAGCCTTCTTTAAGTGAATTGAGTGTCCTTGGGGTGAGTTTTCTTTCCGGTCTAATAGGACTTAAAATCGTTGTTCTTAATATCGAGAGTGTTTGACAAATAACTAATAGCTGGTAGCTGATTATAGTGACTGATTTGACCAGCTGATTTTATTAACTGGTTTGACTAGCTGATTTTATACCCACTGTTATAATCAACTTGTTCAAAAACTGCTTATTCGTATCAATAAGCTGTTTTAACCAGCTAATTCACCAAACACTATCTTTAGTTGATTTGACCACCCAACCCTCTATTTATATCCAAATAAGCTAAAATTGCTCAATAAGCTAATTTGCCAAACACCCCATTGTTTTTCATTGACACTTAGTTTAAGAAATACTTTTTCTCATTGGCTTAGTTTGTGAGAAATTTTATATAAAAAAACCTACTTAATTCCAAACAGCCAATCTTCTGAGAGACCATCTTTTTGAGAGACGTCTCTCTGACCCAATCCATTAAAGTTTATTGCATATATTTACTCTATATTTTCTCTAATGAGCCAACCCAATTTAAGATGATCTCTCAAAGAGACCGTCTCTCACAAGAATTTGTGAATTCCAAACTATCTGAAAAGACAATCTCATTGTGAGTTCAAACACATATGAGCTAGCCTATTTCAATTTGGTGGTTACAGATTGCAGTTGTGATCAATTTTGACCTTAAATGATCAATTTTAACATTAAAATGTTTATTTTCAATTTAACCTTTAATAAATCAATTATGACATATTCAAGTAATCAAATTTGACATATAATTGATCGATTTTGACTTTAAGTGATCAATTTTTGCCTTAAATTATTAATTTCAACTTAAAATATATAAACAATTACTTATGACCTTTTTAAATTGATTGATTTTGACTCTAAAGTGATCCCTGCTGACCGTAAAGTGATAAGTTAAAATTCAATAATAACGTTAAAATGATCAATTTAAACCTTATAAAACTAAGTTATAAGTCAGTACCATATATTATAACTTATAATCACAAAAGGATTTATTATTATTCAAAGGATCAATTTAAAGTTTAAATTTTCAATTATAACTTCTATGTTATAAATTATAAGTAATCAACAATTATAAATTTTGAAAGACATTAACTATAATTTTAAAATATGAATTACATCACTATAATTTTTGTGCTTACTTATAGTTTTAAAGTGATTACTTATAACTTTAAAATAATTAATTTTTTTAGTGTGATAAGTAATTAACTAAAGTAATGGGTTAATTATATGGGTCCGTCTCATGTTGAGACGATCTCATACAAGAGGGGTTGAAGTTAAATATTCTTAAATTAATTAGGGAAATTCCAAGTGGTAATCCTAAGGTTTTGGGCTTTTCTACGTGGTAACCAAAACAATTTATGCGATTCACCATTTTAATTGCCATCACTTTCAATTTATTCGCCCAAAACATTAACCCCAACTCTACCATCTTTCATCCAAATCAGATTTCCCCCCCCAAATCCAGCGAGGTAGAGTAAGAGTTTATGTTTTGAAGGAAAATGTCGAAACTGATGGCATTTGAAATGGTGAGTCGTATATGTAACAGAAGCGACAATCTCGATACATAATTAACATTTAATAATAATGTTTAATACAAAAATATTGCGGAAGTCTTAAAATGCCGAACTGTTAAAAATTGTTTAAAATAAAAGTTAAATTATAACATCCGATAAGAAATATTGTTTGCTTTAAATTAAAAACGTAAAAGTACATCAACATCAAGTCATCAATAAAGGCAAAAAAAGCAGCTAAGTTGTCGATAAATTATAATTGTTGCGGTCTGGATCAGAACTTGAAACTAAATCCTGCAAAATGCTGCCATCCATGATACGGATGATAGCCGATTGAATCGGTCAGCGGAAACCAAGGTTGTCAGGATCGGGATTCTACGCAGGATCGAAATCATCAGGTGGGGTCGGATCGTTGGATCAGATCGTAGGATCGGTCGATTCTACAAATTTGCAGAATTAACAAGTTTTATCATGACCATGCTTATTGTTTGATGATTTTCAATATAAAAAAGCACTAAAAACACATCTTTCTTAATACTATGTGTAGATTAAAGATACTAGCTTCATCATCATCATAATCGTTGTCAAAGTACAAGTTTCAAAATAATGTCAACACATAATGTCAAAATACAAGTTTCAAATTAATCAAAATACATATTAAGTTTATCTAAAGCTTCATCATCATCATCACTCATCATATCCAAAGCTTCCATCGTCACCCGTTCCTCCTGTGGTGGTTACATATAGATCATCGCCATCACCCAAATCATCTTCATCAACATCACATCAACCACCAAATGTTCTAGCTTCATCATCATCACTTAACAATTGTGCATCTACATTCTCACGCAGCTCATCTATATGAAAAAATACGATTATTTATTATATTTGAAAATTAAGCATTATAAAAGTAATAAAATGAGAAATAAGAAAAACATAATCTCAATGTCTATAAAATCTCCATCACCATCAATGTTTTCACCTACTCCAGTTTGTAGTACAGATCTAGTAACCTACGTGCATCTCTATCAACATCATTTAGCCATCGATTATCGGATGGAAGAACGAGATCTTCAATCTCAGCTATCCACTCATCATCTGATGGTAAACCATCTAAATTGATAGGTGATTGTGCATTTGATGTACTTTGTCGTTTCTCTTGTCTACGCTTCAACTTCAAATTATACATGACGAATACTAAATCATTCATTTCTTGCTGGTGCAATCTATTTCTTTTATTTTTGGTATGAACCTATTGTAATATTAACAAGTTAACTTAAAATACACTCTAATTTCATTCACAAATCACAACCAGAAGAAGATCAAAGATAATAATATATATACCATCTCAAATGCACTCCAATTTCTTTCACAACCAGAAGAAGAACAAGTCAAGCTCAAGATTCTTACGGCAAATCGCTTTAATTCGAGGCATTCATCGCCATATGAATCCCACCAATCCGCTATAAACATTTACACATCATACAAACAAGTAAAGTAATTAATATAAGTAAAATGATTTTGATAAGGAATTATGAGAAATTGAAACTTAATAAAGAGTACCTGGATTCTTTTTTGTTATAGTCATGATAGCTGTAGACAAGCCAAAAAGACCTCTTGCATTTTTAAAAGCATCCATTTGAAGGTTAATTTTCAATCTCTCATCAACATCAGAAACCATTCTTTGCAAACAATTGTACAAGCCTATTTTTATGTCCGCACTTGCTTGAAAAGTTGGACTATATTGAAATTGTGGGTTCAAATAATAAGCAGCAGTATGTAGTGGTCTATGCAATTGATTAGCCCAATGCTCATCAACAATATCCAAAATAGGCTTATAACTACAACAATTATTACACAAACTAAGCAATCGGAAAATAAGTAAAAACTACCAAAATTTCAAATGACATTATAATCAACTTACTTTTTCTCAACTCCATTAAAATTTCCCTGATTTCATTTTTTGCTTGTGCCATTGCTTCATATATAAACCCCATTGCGGGATTCTCATCGGAGTCAACCATACGAAGGACCTTTACAAGAGGCAATGCACCCTTCAAACACGTAACCACACCTTGCCAAAATCCCCTAGTGTCCAAAACAATCCTTTGAACCCTTTTTCCTTCGACACTTGAAGCAAACTTACTTGATTTCCACTTACTGGATGCAAATAAAGCCAACAATGACCCTTTGTGCTCATTTAAACATCTCAATGTGAGGTATGATGTAGCAAATCGTGTGATAGCTGGTCTAATAACCTCCCTACCTTTTGTAAACTCTCTCATCCAAGTAAGAAGTAAGGTTCTAGAATATATGTAAGTTGTTATTTGCCTAGCTTTTCTTATAGTTGATGTATGAATGCTAATATATTTATCCATATCCTCAAGCATTAAATCAATGCAATGAGCAGCACATGGTGTCCAAAATAGGGTTAGTCTTTTCTCCGTTCCCTTAGGACTATTCACAAGAAAGTTGCATATTGAACGTCTTCTTTTATCACTCCAACCATCAGACATAATAGTGCAACTAGTCCTTTTCCATTCTATTTTAAACTCCTTAAGCATGACCAAGACATTTTTCACCTCTTCGTTCAAAAATGTGACCCTCATTTCATGATAACTAGGAGGTTTAAGTCCTATACCAAACCTCGCAACTTTTTCAGGCATGATTGGAAATTCAGGATTGTTAACCGCATTAAATGGAATAGCACTAGTGTAAAAAAAAGCGAGCAATTTGTTGACAAACTTCTTCTCTTTCTTCCCTTTTAAATTTTTGATTAAGTGTTGTTTGCAAACTATGCTTACTTTTATTAACAAAAGCATCCATACTTCCTCTCACCCTTTGATTACCCCCACTTTCACATTCTTCCTTACCAATGTCATATGTTTTTCTCCTTTTTGCACTAGAGTAGATGCTTCTGAAGTTGCTTCTAACAATGCCCTAAACTTATACTTAACATCGTCGGAAACTTGCAAACAACCTTCAACATTAATACCAGTACAAGTAAGATGATGCTTATGCCTAAAAATTCCACCAAAACGTACACAACCACAATATATATATTTTACTTTCTTAGCTACTTTATCGACTTCAGTACAATGTTCCCAACCTGGATCAGTTCTACTACCCGGTGCATTTTTCCTCTTACTAGAATTAGACATTCTGTTATATTAATAAAAATATTACAATCAGTCCCTACGAATTAATCCCATATATGATATATTACACCATTTGACTTGAATTTCTTCACAAATATTGTATCAAAAGTTTTTTGTTAAACATATATGATTTAAATATTGCTACATTGCTTTTGAAATTATAATTTATAATGTATATTTCAAAAACATCATATAAATCATCAATATTCATGAATTCATCATGATTCATAATCAGACTAACGTAAATTCAGATTATAATTAGACTCATATAATCAGACTAACATAATTCATAATCAGATCAGACTAATATAAATTTAATGCATGATTCAAAGCATTCAACAATCAACATTCAAAGCATTCAACATTCAACAACCATGATTCAAAGCATTCAACATTCAACAATCAGATATTCAACATTCAAAAAATTCAACATTTGAGCAGTGAGAAGTCTGAGAACTACTGAGAACAAATTCGACATTTGAGCAGTGAAATTCGAACAATGAGATTTCAGAAATTCGAACCTCAGGAATTTGAACAATCAGATTTGAGCAGGCGAATGTCGATGGAGCAGATGGTCTGTGAGCACTAGCAGTCAAGCAAGTCTGTAGATGAAGAAGAATAGAGGAGGTGCAGCCGCAGTGAGGAGGAGTCCACCAGTTGTTTTAGGGTTTGGTTGGGAGGGAGATGAGAAAATGAAAGAAGGGGCCGTAAATTAGGGTTTTTTTAAGGGGTTTTATATGAGTCGCAGGTCAGTTCATTTAAATGTCGGGATCGGTGGGATCGTTCAATAGTCGCGATCCTACCTGATTCCAGGTGATCCCACCGATTCTACTGGCGATTTTGCTTGATCCCGATCCTACTCGTGGCCTTCGATTTGGGTCGTAGAATCGTACGATCCTACGATCCGAAGCGCGACTCTAACAACCATGGCGGTAAGGTAGAGCATAACATCCTATTCAACTCAATAATAATTATACACTACATTTACAAAATAATAATTTAAGTACAAACTTCAAATTAATTGACACTACTATATACTTTTATTATATTCTTTTACTGTTCCATAATTTTAAGTCATTAAGATACCATTCTCAATCCTGACAGAAGTACGTTACTGCCACTTATATAATTTGCTAATCTTAACACTTAAGTAAGTTCATTTGGTTAATACTCATAACCGTACCATTATTCATAGGATCAACACTAATCAAGTTCGTCCCTAATCAACAAGAACAACAATATGACACCTGATATATGTAAGCGTCTGGTTAGGTGAGGACCTTAGTCCTAAACTCTAACTGTGGTGGGAGTCGTCACCCCTCCGATACAATATTTATGCTCGAGCTGTACATGATAGGCAGCGAACACCCTGTTTTACACCGTATTTTACGTGCCGATCAACACGGACGCCGGGATTATACATGGCGGTCCATGGTCCGACATTACCTTACTATCAGGGTCATTCAATCAATATTCATTCACATAGGTACATCACATTTTTATTTGACTTTAACTCTGAATTTAACCAACGTAAGAGTTGTAAGAGTTGGAGTGTGTAAGTAGATGTATAAGAGATTGAAGTGTAAAAGGGTAGATTTTGTAAGTAATAAACATCATGGGTTAAATAGAAAGGATTTTGGTTCATCAAATTTTTGTTCTAGTATGCACAAGTAAATATACTTTAAAATAATGGGTAAATTTGATCATGAAAATATGATAGTTTACTTGAAAATTTTTGCTTAAAACTATATTTAAAGTTGATAAAAATATGGCTCATTTTTAAGTATAAAATAATTAAATCAAAATTATAAGGTTAAATTGATAAGTAGGAAGGAAAATAAAACCGTAACATTTTACAAAATCGTATATTTAATAATAAAATTTTACTTTTCGTAATAAAATAATAAAATAATATTTTAGTGCTCATAAAAAAATTAAAAGAAAATAATATTTTAAACTTTAATATTTAAAAGAAGTTACAAAATTGGAAAATGTTTAGGAATTAAAGATGATTAGAAATGGATAACCAAAGGATTAGGTATTTGAATTGAAAATTTAGAAGGATAAGTCTCCTGTGAGACGGTTTTAGCCGTGCAACTGGCCCAAGCCCAATAGCTTTTTAAAAATATTCTGACATACTAATATTAAGACTTAAAAAGATAATTTCAAGACTTAAAAATCCAATTTTAAGACTTAAAAGGTCAATTTCAAAGTTTTAGATTTGGTTTTTTAAGTCTTAACTTCAAACTTAAAAATCCTAACGTCAATTTTTAGATTTGGTTTTTTAACGTCAATTTCAAACTTAAAAGACAATTTCAAGACTTAAAAACCCAATTTTAAGACTTAAAAATCCAATTTTGAGAAATACTAACTTAAAGTTGATATGAGAATTTAATGTTCTAGATTTGGTTTTTTAAGTCTTAAAATTGGTTTTTAAAGTGTTAAAATTGACCTTTTATGTCTTAATATTATCAAATTACATGAATTAAAATGTCAAATTTAAATCCTTTAAATTGGTCTTTTAAGTCATTGAATTGGTCTTTTAACTCTCAAAATTGACATTTTAATTTGTGAAACTGGTAAAAGAAAATTGTACAATTGGACTGGCCCAATAACAAGCGTCTTACAAGTGAGGCGGTCCCACCCAAGTTTTTGTGAATTTAGAATAATCAATTAGAAGAATTCTGAGTTTGTTACAGTATAAATAAGCGTACAAAGTTTCGAAGTTAACGTCTACTAGCATTTTATGTGCAAAAAAGTTACGGTGTAACAATTTAACAAATTTTAGGGTTTCCTAATGAATTTTTTTAAAAGTTTTGATTACTACTTGAAAAATTCAAAACCTCAAGTTAAGATGTGAAATTTCTCAATTTATTAATTGAATGATCTAAATTTTAATCATCAAAATTAAACTTATTGGACTACTCTTATATGAGTAGTCTGGGTGTTTCGCAATTGACTTAGCTTTTTGGTTGACTTTTGTCTTTTGGCTTGTTGGTTGGTCACGCAACTAAAAAAAGTATTTGATAAATGACTTTTAAAGCAGCTGAAAAACTGGCTTTTAAGCCAAAATGAAAAAATCTGTTCCAGCTAGGTTTTTGCCAATATTCAAATTTACCAAATATCTCCACAAACATTCAGTTTAAAAAGCCAACAAAAACAACCAATATTTTCAGCTGATCAAACAAGCCAACTAAAAAAACCAACTGTTAACAGCCAACAACCAATTGCCGAACACCCACTTACTCTTATCATAAGGTTGTCTCTTAGACTTGCTCATCTACTGCACATCCGAAATACAAACGTAGGACTATAAGCCCAATATAACTCATTTTAATACATCTAATCTGAGCCGTCCAATTTAGGTATCAAATTAGGCGCCTCACTATTAAAACCCTAAACTCAGACTTTGACGCCACTCCTATCACTCGCCTCCGGAAACCCTAACTTTCCTCACTTCCCAGGTAATCTCTCTTCCATATCCTGATCTCTCTTCTTTCTTGTATTCTTTCGATTTTCGTCTAATCATTGCTGGAAATGCTTATTTAAACGGTGAAATTCTTGTTTAATTTCTAAGGTTTGCTCTTAAATTAGACGCGTTAGTGACGAAAGCAATTTTACTCTTCTGAAAATTGTTCGCAAATGTTGTTTGAGATCAAATTTAATTACATTCAATGAACTGATTATTTTTTGCTTCGAAAAGCAATATATGCAGTTTTGTGTTCTAATGATTACGTAGAAATGGCAGAAATTTATATTAGGTGTTTGAACTTGTAATGGATATAAAATGTCTCAATTTTACTGAAAATTCGTCAATGATTATACTCAATTTAGCTGTTAATCTTTTCAATTTTCCGAAAACTCTTTAAATTCCTATGGCGGATTTTTGTAGTTTAAAGCTTAGAAATCATGAAACTCTGGTTAATTTACTTTTTAGGAATTACAAATAGGGCCGTTCTGAGGGTAGTGTTGAGGTGCAATCGCTTACTGCCCAACTTATATGATCTTAAATTTGTATAATTATTTGACATTAATGAGTTGAAAATATTTTACATGTGAGACAAGATCCACATCGATAAAATAGTGGGTCGTGGACTTGCATGTATATATTGGGTTTGCTAATTCTCCTACAACCATATAGTTTTGGAAAACAATTAACCTCACCAAAAATGGTCAGGAATGGCACCGATTACAAATTTCTCAGATATGCAGTATGATTGGTTTGGGTTACTTTTAACCGATCAGTGTGATATCGTAAAATGTTTTTATGATTGTTTGGGTGTGACATCCGCGTGCTACTTTTATGTACAGATGGTTGTTGTTAACTAGTAGAACAACATAATTGTGTCAAGCTAGATATTTGAATGGAAACTTAAATGTGGAAGTAGTAATCTTTGTTTTTATCTTTACAGGTAAGCCATGGTGAGGCATAACAATGTTATCCCTAATGGGCACTTCAAAAAACATTGGCAAAATTACGTTAGGACATGGTTCAACCAGCCAGCTCGCAAGACAAGGAGACGTCTTGGTATTGTATTGTATTGTCTCTTTGTTTTCTCGATGTTAAGTTCTGAGGGCTTTTGTTGATTCTTATGATCTTAGATTTATTTTGCTATTGCAGCTAGGCAAAAGAAGGCTGTGAAAATCTTTCCTAGGCCAACTGCTGGACCACTTCGTCCAGTTGTTCATGGTCAAACCTTGAAGTACAACATGAAAGTCAGGGCTGGAAGAGGGTTCTCTTTTGAAGAGCTAGCGGTAAGTATATAATACATCTATAAAACTGTTTCATTGAATAATCATGAGCAATATGAAATTTTAGGTTTGCTCATATGTTAATTGGATAATGAATGTCTTCGAATTTCTTGAAATGCACTTTTGTTGTACGTTAGCTTTGTAAAAATCTCACGGTGTAGTTGTTAAAGTATTAGCTTTTTATTTTGGTATTTGAATATGGAAATGTTATATTTGGTACTCTCTTTTGCTTTGGAAGTCATTATTGATGGTAGTGTTTGTCTAATTACCCTCTATTTGTCCTCACATTTGGCGTTTTGCTTGTGTTTTCTATTCTTTTGTTATGTTTTTTATTTTTATTTTTTATAGCTGTTTACTCTTTACCCTTGTGTATTTTTCGGAAGTGTTGCTAACATAAGTCATCAACTGAGATTATTTTCAGGCTTGAAATTGTGTTGAGGTAGTTTGTGGCTTTTTTCTTTTGGAGTGGGGATTAGGGGTAAATGCCTGTTTCTTATGGTAGGCTGGCCTCAAGGGTTTCTACTTACTAACCACAAAAAAGGTTATACATAGCTAGAATGTTATTTTTTGGGTTGTGATAGGTTGGTTTCCTCATTGCACATTAGCCTTAAGACATTAGTCAACAAAGATTTGTGTCATAATCAGTTGTAGCAAATATTTGTTCTGTGATTTATGCATGTCATAAGCAACTTTGTGGATGTTTCTTGTATCTGATCTTAAAGATTGGTTTTGTATTGGTCCAGGCAGCTGGTATTCCTAAGAAGCTTGCTCCAACAATTGGCATAGCTGTTGACCATAGACGAAGAAATCGATCGCTTGAGGGACTTCAGACTAATGTCCAAAGGCTGAAGACCTACAAGGCTAAGCTTGTGGTTTTCCCAAGGCATGCACGCAAGTTCAAGGTAAATTTGAAATTGATTTTCTAGTAACATCCCAAGTTTAGCTGTGCAATTTTGTTGTGTTGAACTACAACAGGCTCCAGTACCTGTTATTTTGGGAGGAACTTCTTGATCCATACTTTATTTGGCTGATTTATCCTTGGGCAAGCCAGCCAGGTTTTAGCTTTGCTATGAAAGATTTTCTGATTACCTGTCTGGCTGAAGCGAGCTGTTTTTTGGGTTTTGATCATGGTTAATCACCATTTACCACCTCTCATCAATCACTTTGCATCTGTTGCACTTCGCAGGCTGGTGATTCAACTGCAGAGGAGCTTGCAACTGCCACACAGATCCAAGGAGATTTCTTGCCGATTCAGAGAGAGCAGCCAACTGTGGAGCTTGTCAAGATTACTGATGACATGAAGAATTTTAATGCTTATGCTAAGCTTCGTCTTGAGAGGACGAACAAACGCCACCAAGGTGCTAGACTTAAGAGGGCAGCAGAGGCCGAGAAAGAAGAAAAGAAGTGAGGAAGTCTCAAAGGATTTGATTTTAGTAGGAAAATCTTAAATCTTTCTTATTTAAATTTTGTCCCCAATTTTTGATATTTTGCTCGAACTACCATACTGCAAAGACTTGAATAGTTTGTTTGTTTGCAAAGACAAAATGGGTATTGTTGGATCTTTATTGCACCTGTCATGAATTCACATGTTGCTTAAGAGTGTTTTCAAGTTCTGTTCAGCTCATTTGTTAGTGTCCGTTAGGTATCGACCATGTTGTTTAATTCATTGAGAATGATATAATTTAAGTGTAATTCTTGTATTCCTTTGTCTCTAGGAATTTGCTTCGTACATTGACTGTGCTATTTTTGATAGGCAGGACTCAGTTACGAAATATCTCTCCCCTCGAGCATATAAAACATACTCTTCCTTAGTCTATGAGCTTCATTTTAGCAGCTCTAAGCTCTAGTCCCTTGATTTTTTCGAATGAATAGCTCCTATTGGCTCCTTGACAATCACCATTGAAACTCGGTCTCCATTTTGATCACCTTCACCACCCAAACCTAAACCCTTCCTCGTCGATTGCAACAGCCACAACCCTGCCCCTTCCAGTTGCCCCTACGATGAATTCAAGTAGTCAACTATTACCAGCAATGCATCGTACAATCCCTTGGTCTCCCCTGCGATGACCTACAATCTCCATTAATAGACCTGTTGTCTCCATTAATGGAGGTTAAGAAAAATTGGACTTTCAATCTCGATTGATGGAGGTTGAGAAAGAATTGGACCTTCAATTCTTTGAAAATTTAAACAAAATTAAGCGTTTTTTTTTAAATTTTCGAGGTGAGCTTGGGGCTTTTTTTTTATAAAAAATAAGTGTTCTTCAATTCAAACCTGAGGTATTGTTATGTTTCTTGTTACAACGGAAATTACTAAGTTGAGTCAAAGAAAGTCTGTCCAGCTATTGCCCACTAATTCTAACGGTGGGCGATTGCCGGACTGATTTTCTTTGACTTAGCTCGGTAATTGCTCGCTGTTAGTAACTGCGGCTATAGACGAACGTAAATCCTCAATTGACTTAATGTTATAGTGATTAATTATAGAAGTTCACTGCCTACTGTACTGCCTATAGTGAAATTTATTACGATAATATCTTATTTCTTTGCTGAGATATACAAAAATAGAAATATAACAAGTTTAATAGGACGTCTATAGTGAATAATATGACAAATTCGTGGAGAGAGAAAGTAACCTCCAACTAGGGCAATTCTTAGCCCATTTAAGGTGTTCGATCACCTAGACCCCAGAAAGTAAGAGGATCTATATTAACAAACTCTTTTTCATGAGACAAACGTAATTCAATTAGTAAGATGTCTTCTTATAATATTGTTGGTTATGAATCATACGTTAAAATCTATTGCAAAAATTGTTAATGAAAAGCCTTAATTTTCTTAACACCAAAAAGAAAATAGATATCCTATAATCTTTGCTGTGCCCGTGCTCTTACTATGCTATGCCCCAGCTTTGGCCCTAATAATAACTAATATTATCTTGAAAAAGGGAAGTTATGATGTTGATTAGTTTGGAATCTCGATACTTTCATACTCATATGGAAGTCACCATCATTAACTCCTTTATGGTTTCAACTTCTTTGCTAATCTCTTATTGTGTAGTCACAATTATCACAAATGCTCATGAAAGACAGTATTTTTGAAAGACCATTTCTAATTTAATTAGCCCAATATTATCTTTTAGTTTAATTAAGTTAAATGGGCTGGGTTTGAGAGACGGTCTATGTGCCAAGTTTCATCCCATGATCATTCATCCTCAAAATTAATCAATGGATCCATATTATGACGTTCTTATGAAGCATACATGATGCTTCTAAGTTGTTTTGAATATTTGGGTGAATTCCATTAATTGAAAATGATCATAATTTTTCTAATTCTAATAGTAAATTTCCATACTTATGCATACCTCCTTGTCCTTCTTCCTCCCTTCTCTGAAAGAAAGAGAGGAAGAATAATAATCCCTTCTTTGAATAACAAAAAGAAGAGTACGTCTTGTATGAACTTATTGCACACTAAAATAGCCTACACAAATTTTAAAATTAAGGAGTATAAATTAATAAAGGAAAGTTAGTAAAGTGAATAGTGAAGGATAAATCGAAATGAAAGGAAAAGGGCTAAGGAAAGGAAATGGTATTAATAAGTGTTGAATTTATTGGTTGTTTGACATGAATATGGTAAGGAAAATACTAAAGTGATTTCTCTTTCTTCCTTGTTTCTCTTAATAAATGAGAGGAAGCAAAACAAGGGTAATGGTTAACTCAAAGAAATGAAATAAGTTAAATTTTTTATTCTAAAAAATAACTAGTGAGATGCCTTAACTCATTTCATTATCCAAGTCCAAAAAATCTATACCAAACAGACCCTAAAGTGAAGAACTGGAGATTCACATTATAAATTAGGGATCACAATGACAAGTTAATTTACTATTAAGAGGTGATTATGGAATCGACACAATAAAAATGTTAGGGACAAATTCTAGGACTTAGGAGGTTACGAGTGACATAACTTATGTATATTGGATTGAATTTATTGTTAATGTCAGCATAAAATTGAGAAAATACGAAATGCACTCACTTCATAAGCAGATATATCTTCTCAAAACTATAAAACAATATGAGGAAAGACTCCATTCACTTATAAAGAGCTCCAATTTACAACATGATAATTTTTTTAATAGGTCAATTCTTGTTTGGAGATAAAATATAAGCCCGCTGGTATTTAGACTAAAAATAATACGCTCGTGAGATCACATTATCTGAAGATATACAAACGGTAAAGTGGATAAAATTGTAATACGGGACAGGGCCGCACCACGTGGCTCGCATGTAAGGCGCCACGTGGCATGCAGGCATCGTGACATGTGGCGTGCAGGAATCGTGACACGTGTCAGTTGTAGAGACACCCTATGTGGCATGTTGCCACCTCTTGTGTGCTTGGAGTTTGGCTATATAAGGCCCTTTGGGCCTTGAGGTACAGGGGGGCAAAAAATAGGAGTACAACATACTCCTTACTAAAGAGCAACATTATTTATTTGGCTCACGTTTATTATGAGATTAATTACTTCCATAATTAATCATATTCGGGTATTATTTAAAAATATCTCGATCTCTCTAAAAATATTATTTTATGTGATAAAGCTTATATGTGAGTATGGATCAGTCGAAATAATAGTCCTAAGTAGTAATCCACCTTGCTGCCATTGGGCACATTGAAGGACCTAGTAGGCTATTTTACTCATTAAAGTGCTAACTTGGGCGTCGGAGGCACCGCCCCCGAGGACCACCCCCGGGGTTGTTGGTGGTTATTTTCAGGTATTCTATGGCTTTCCGATCAAGCTCCGATTGACCACCGCGTACACTCTAAGGTACTCGTTTATTTGATAAGCTTCCGATTTTTTACCGGAACAATTTGGCGCGTCAGGTAGGGGTATGATTTTCATAATGAATTTTCTATGGCTCCATGACCCACGAGATTATTCTCTGAAAATTCTTTAATTTTCATTACCATTTTTTCGGTGGTTCAAACAAAATATATATCATCTGGGAGATACGAGGTTGAGTCTAGGACTCCCTCGAACCCTAAAGCATCGTCCCTGTGATTGGAAAGAGCATATATCATCTAGGGAATACAAGGTTGAGTCCAGGACTCCCTCGAACCTCGAGCATCGTCCCTGTGATTGGAAAGAGCATATATCATCTGGGGAATACGAGGTTGAGTCGAGGACTCCCTCGAACCCTGGAACATCGTCCCTGTGGTTGGCAAGAGCATACATGATACACATTTTTTTGGGCTTTCATAACAAGGTCTAATTTTTTGATCCTTACGTTGTATCAAAATTACGACACTTATAAACTTCAAATGACTGAGCCAGTGGGTGAACTTGGACTTTTTTACAGTCAGGTTACCCAGCTGCGTTCCAACTGAGACAATATGGCACTTATAAAACTTCAAATGGCAAGCATCTACTGAACCAGGGGGTGAACCTGGACTTTATACAGTTAAGTATACAGTCAGGTTACCTAACTGTGTTCAAAGTTATCTGGTTAGTGAGAATTTCAAACAATCATATTGTATTTGTAATAAATGGAAAAATGATAAGTAACATTTTCTGAGACAGTGGGTGATAGGCAAGTCACCTACCTGTACATGAACCAACCGGTTGAACCTGAAAGTTAAATCAAGGTTGCATACTGATTTTGAATCACCTTGATAGTTAAATCAAAATGATAGGCTAGTAGGAAAGCCCTGGTCTTAAACCACTAAGGAGCCTACTGAGTCAATGGGGAAGCCCTAGTCTTAAACCACTAAGGAACCCAATAAAGGGGAGTATTACCTTTTTAAGTATCTGAAGCAACATCTCAGATATAGTGAGTTTCATAAGTATCTGAAGCAACATCTCAGATATAGTGAGTTTCATGAGTGTTTGAAGCAACATCTCAGGAACAGGAAATATATAACATCTTACAAAATGTCTGAAGCAACATCTCAGGCATAAAACGTCTTATAAAATGTTTGAAGCAACATCTCAGACATGGTTCTTGAGCTCTTATGGTTCTTTTATTACAGTGACGAGCTCTTATGGTTCTTTTATTACAGTGATGAGCTCTTATGGTTCTTTTCTTATAGTGACGAGCTCGTATGGTTCTTGAGCTCTTATGGTTCTTTTCTTACAGTGATGAGCTCTTATGGTTCTTTTCTTACAGTACTTCCACATGGGTAGATATTACAGATTAAGAGGATGCCTAGATAATGAGAGTATGAGTTAGTAACAACAGATTTCTACAACTCACAAAATTTGCAGTTCAGATAATGATATGATGTTTTCAGGCAACGATCGTGCTAAATTTGTTCCCGGTAATATACTACAATGTCAAATATAAGATTAGTAAGAAAGAGAATGAAAAAACACTAAACTAACAGTTACCAAGAACAATAGACTCACATCTTGATCACACGTGAATCATTATAGAAAATACCCTCCCATCTTCCGCCACAAGGATCCTTTTTACGCCAATTGGACGGTGTGTTTTTCCCTTGTCGCTCCAGAGATCTCAAAGCACTCGTTGTACCATAAACCATCGAACTAATATTTAAAATCAACATCAGATGATTGCAGACTTTTAGCCAATTCTCAATGGTTCAAAAGACCATGATTCCCTCTCAAACAATGAAAAAAGTAGATTTCTCTCTTCACATATCATCCCAACATAAGTAGGTTGTTTTAGTTCATAAGAAATGCAACCATATTCATGCATCTATAGTGATCCAAATTGATGAATTAAACATACACAAGGGACTCGAGTAGGCAACCCCTCTAAATCATAAATTGGGAGTATCACCAATGCACAAAAGATGCTTTCCTCCACGGGGAAGAAAAATTAAGACTTCAAGTTAAAGAACATAAAAATTTTACAAAATATATGCTTTGCGTAAGGAGATAAGGACGAAATTGAGAAGAATTTTGCAATGCAATATAATAAACTCTGGGCATAATGAAGCACATAGACTAAATGATGTTCTATAATAATTCCTTGAATTTTAGATGACCTTGTAATCTTCAACCTGCTGACGATTCATCTAGTTCTTTTTTAAAAGTTAACTCCTCCTAATAGCAAACTTACAATGTTCAGTTCATTTATGTTGCTCTAATCAAGAGGAACCAAATTCATTACCCACCAAGCCTAAACACTTTAGAATTAAATTTTTCATTGATCAACAATGGTCATCTATCAACAAATAAATAAGAATAAAAAAAGTTCAAAAAAACGAATGATAAAATGCTTCAGGTGAGATCTCATTTCAATAATGTTATGGCAGCTAACAAATATTATCAAAACCTGATCCTGCATCAATCAATAGATTCATCACGCAAGATGAAGCATGCTTGAAGTTGGAATTAGATGTGATGGTCATTCTCATCATTAATAATAAGTTGTTGAAAGACAAAATCTTATAAAGCAGGTATGGGACAATCAATCTACAATGGAGTCATAGGGTTCTACCACTTCTCATTGTGAGTGGCCTGGAATCAATTGCGATAATGGCACGATTACCACCGAAAACTCCTTAAATAATCAAAAAAATCAGTCGTGAAATTCCTTCGTTTGTTTGTGATCTACAGAATCTCATCTTACTTAGCAAGCTTCAAACTCTAGTCCTTTCTTCAAACTACTTTTCTGGGAAACTACCAAATGACATTGATAAGCTTTCTCCTAAACTACCAAATGACATTGATAAGCTTTCTCCTAAACTACCAAATGACATTGCCAATACCACGATCACGTATTGACAATTGTAAAAAGCTAATTGGATTTCATGGAAGTAGTTATCAGTTTGGGGTGAGTTGCCAATCGAGTTAACCGCTCTTACAAACATGTTTTTCTTCAGATTTGAATGATAAAACAAAAGCACATTGAGAGACTAAAATTTCATCCATTAGATCTTAGATCAATGGTCCATCTTGCACGCGTTTGAGAACAGAAAAAAAATTGTGATGCTTTCTTAATTAATATGTGATACTTTCTGTGTAATCATGTGTCGCTTAAAAGTGTGATGTTTTCTAAATTAATGTGTGATGCTTTCTTCATAAACATGTGTTAGTAGATATTCTGCTATGACAAATATTTTTAGACCGTTAGATCTTAATCAATCAACGGTAGCTACTCCTTCCTATCCTTCCTATTTTCACACCCCTTCTTATTGGATCTCTACCCTATATAGGAAGAAGTTCCAGTAAGAACCATTCTTATATAAGAACCGTGAGAACCAATTCATCTTACAAAAAAGTGTTACTTTTCTATTATAAAGGTGTTACTTTTATGCAAAAAAGTGTTACTTTTTTTTTGTTAAAAAAAGAAGATATTTTTTCACAAAAAATGTTACTTTCCAAAAACAATTCTAAAAAAAACTTACGAAAACGTGTTACTTTTAACATTAAAAGGTGTTACTTTTGGGAAAAAACGTGTTACTTTGTATAATTTTAATTTTTGAAAATTTTTCGGACAGTAACAATTTTTTGCTAAATAGTAACAACTTTTGTTTTTTTAAAAAATAATATTTTTTTTTAAAAATATTTCTTATTTTTTCAAATTAATATATTTTTTTAAAAAAAAATATTATTTTTAGACAACAGAAACTATATATATATATATATATATATATATATATATATATATATATATATATATATATATATATATATATATATATATATATTTATATTACTCTAGACAATCATAACACGTCGTTGTAGTATAGTGGTAAGTATTGCCGCCTATCACGCGGGTGACCCGGGTTCGATCCCAGGAAACGGCGAATGCCTTTTTTTAAAATCTAAATTGAGTTTCTTTTAATTGTGAAAAAAAAGGTCAAATGATCCTTCACTAAATTACAAATAATGATATTACAAAATACAAGACTATATTTATAGCCTTCCATGAGTATGATAATGGAAGTCAACAAAAAGATTAACATAATATCACAGGTTCAAAACAATTGTTTCCTAAACACATGAAAAAGAGTATAAATCTAACATAAAGATCAACAACAACCACGTCAACAGTATAATCCATATAATCTTAATGAAAGTAATTTTACTCTATTCAATCATAACTTGTCGTTGTAGTATAGTGGTAAGTATTCCCGCCTGTCACGCGGGTGACCCGGGTTCGATCCCCGGCAACGGCGAATGCTTTTTTTAAAATACTAATTGAGTTTCATTTAATTGTGAAAAAAGGTCAAATGATACTTTTACTAAATTACAAAAACCAAGACTATATTTATAGCCATCCTTGAGAATGACAATGGAAGTGAATAAAAAGATTAAGATAATGTCACAGGTTCAAAACTATTGATTCCTAAACACATGAAAAAGAGTATAAATCTAACATAAACATCAACAACAACAACGTCAACGTTATATCTGTATAATCTTAATGAATGTAGTTTTACTCAATTCAATCATAACTTGTCGTTGTATTATAGTGCTAAGTATTCCCGCCTACCTTGCGGGTACCCGGGTTCGATCCCAGGCAACGGCGAATGCCTTTTTCTAAAATATTAATTGTGTTTTATTTAATTGTGAAAAAAGGTCAAATGATACTTTTACTAAATTACAAATAATGATATTACAAAATACAAGACTATATTTATAGCCATCCTTGAGTATGACGGTGGAAGTAAACTAAAAGATTAAGATAATGTCACGGGTTCAAAACTATTGATTCCTAAACACATGAAAAAGAGTATAAATCTAACATAAACATCAACAACAACGTCAACGTTATTATCTATATAATCTTAATGAATGTAATTTTACTCAATTCAATCATAACTTGTCGTTGTATTATAGTGGTAAGTATTCGTGCCTGTCACGCGGGTAACCGAGTTCGATTCTCGGTAACCGCAGATGCCTTTTTTA
Organism: Amaranthus cruentus; assembly: GCA_019425755.1. Classification (NCBI taxonomy): domain Eukaryota; kingdom Viridiplantae; phylum Streptophyta; class Magnoliopsida; order Caryophyllales; family Amaranthaceae; genus Amaranthus; species Amaranthus cruentus. The sequence continues at coordinate 10,147,719 of CM033457.1, read as the reverse complement.
AAAATCCTAATTGAATTTCTTTTAATTGTGAAAATAAGATCAAATGACTTTCACTAAGTCAATAGAAGAATTACCAGTACATGTATCCAAAGAAATTCATTTTAAAATGTTTCTTTAATATTTGTTAAATAATTAGAATTTAGACTAAATATTATCTCGTAAACGATATTTTTACCAAAATAAATAAATTGAAAAATTGTGCAAATATTGAATTATCAATGTTTGATCTAATATGAAATAAACCTGAAAATTGCAAGATTATTATGGATCATAATATAGAAAATGCATTGCTACTAAAAAACGTCATAATATGAAATAAATAATGCAAAAAAGGTCAAATTCTATTGTAAGACATATCCTATTACAAATAACGATATTACAAATTACAAGACATATTCTAGAATATGACAATGAAAGTCAACTATAGTCCTAAGCTAATATCACAGGTTAACAACTATTGGTTTCCAAACACATGAAAAAAAAGTATAAATCTAACATAAACTTCAACAAAAACGTCAATGTTTATAATCCATATAATCCTAATGAATGTTATATTACTTTATACAATCATAACTTGTCGTTGTAGTATAGTGGTAAGTATTTCCGCCCACGCGGGTGACCCGGGTTCGATCCCCGGGAACGGCGAATGCCTCTTTTTAAAATACTAATTGAGTTTCATTTAATTGTGAAAAAAGGTCAAATGATACTTTCACTACATTACAAATAATGATATTAGAAAATACAAGACTATATTTATAGTCATCCTTGAGTATGACAATGGATGTCAACTAAAAGATTAAGATAATGTCACAGGTTCAGAAAACTTAATTCTTAAACACTTGAAAAAGAGTACAAATCTAATATAAACATCCACAATAACAACGTCAACATTATAATCCATATATTCTTAATGAATGTAATTTTACTCAATTCAATCATAACTTGTCATTGTAGTATAGTGGTAAGTATTCCCGCCTGTCACGCGAGTGACCCGGGTTCGATCCCCGGCAACAGCAAATGCCTTTTTTTAATTTACTAATTGAGTTTCTTTTAATTGTGAAAAAAGGTGAAATAATACTTTCACTAAATTACAAATAATGATATTACAAAATACAAGACTGTATTTATAGCCATCCTTGAGTATGACAATGGAAGTCAATTAAAAGATTAAGTTAATGTCACAGGGTGAAAACAATTGGTTCTTATACATATGAAAAAGAGTATAAATCTAACATAAACATCAAAAACAACAATATAACCGTTATAATCTATATAATCTTAATGAATGTAATTTTACTCAATTCAATCATAACTTGTCGTTGTAGTATAGTGGTAAGTTTACCCGCCTGTCACGCGGGTGACCCGGGTTCGATCACAGGAAACAGTATATGAATTTTTTTAAAATATAATTAAATTTCATTTAATGGTAAAAAAGGTCAAATGATACTTTCATTAGATTACAAATAATGATATTACAAATTACAAGACTATATTTATAGCCATCTTTGAGTATGATAATGGAAGTCAACTAAACGATTAAGATAATTTCACAGGTTCAAAGCAATTGATTTCTAAACACATGAAAAAATAGTATAAATCTAACATAAACATCAACAACAACAACAACGTCAACATTATAATCTATATAATCCTAATGAATGTAATTTTATTCAATTCAATCATAACATGTCGTTCTATTATAGTGCTAAGTATTCCCGCCTGTCACGCGGGTGACTCGGGCTCGATCCCAGGCAACGACAAATGCCTTTTTTTAAAATACTAATCGTGTTTCATTTAATTGTGAAAAAAAGATCAAATGACTTTCACTAAGATAATAGAAGAATTATTAGTTCATGTATCCAAAGAAATTCATTTTAAAATGTTTCTTTAATAATTGTTAAATAATTAGAATTCAGACTAAATATTTCTCGTTATAAATTATAATCAATATAATCTTAATGAATGTAATTTTACTCTATTCAATCATAACTTGTCGTTGTAGTATAGTGGTAAGTATTCCCGCCTGTCACGCGGGTGACCCGGGTTCGATCCTCGGCAACGGCGAATGCTTTTTTATAAAATAATAATTGAGTTTCATTTAATAGTGCAAAAAGGTCAAATGATACATTCACTAAATTACTAATAATGATATTAGAAAATACAAGACTATATTTATATCCATACTTGAGTATGATTATGGATGTCAACTAAAAGATTAAGAAAATGTCACAGGTTCAAACCAATTAATTATTAAACACATGAAAAAGAAATTAAATCTAACATAAACATCAACAAAACAACGTCAACGTTATAATCCATATAATCTTAATGAATGTAATTTTACTCAATTCAATCATAACTTGTCGTTGTAGTATAGTGGTAAGTATTCTCGCCTGTCACGCGGGTGACCAGGGTTCGATCCCGGGCAACGGCGAATGCTTTTTTTTAAATTACTAATTGAGTTTCATTTAATTGTGAAAAAAGGTCAAATGATACTTCCAGTAAATTAATTCTTAAACACATGAAAAAGATTACAAATCTAACATCAACAACAACAACGTAAACGTTATAATTTATATAATCTTAATGAATGTAATTTTAATCATTTCAATCATAACTTGTTGTTTTAGTATAGTGGTAAGTATTCCCGCCTGTCACGCGGGTGACCCGGGTTCTATCCCCGGCAACGGTGAATGCCTGTTTTTAAATACTAATTGAGTTTCATTTAATTGTGAAAAAAAGGACAAATGAATCTTTCACTAAATTACAAATAATGATATTACAAAATACAAGACTATATTTATAGTCATCCTTGAGTATGACAATGGATGTCAACTAAAAGATTAAGATAATGTCACAGGTTCAAAACAATTGATTCTTAAACACATGAAAAAGAGTATAAATCTAACATAAACATCAACAACAACAGCGTTAACGTTATAATCTTAATTAATGTAAAATTAGTCAATTCAATCATAACTTGTCGTTGTAGTATAGTGGTAAGTATTCCCGCCTATCACGCTGGTGACCCAAGATCGATCCCCGGCAACAGCGAATGCCATATTTTAAATACTAACTGAGTTTCATTAAATTGTGTAACAAAAGACAAATGATACTTTCACTAAATTACAATAATGCTATTACAAAAAACAAGACGGTATTTATAGCCATCCTTGAGTATGATAATGGAAGCCAATTAAAAGATTAAGATAATGTCACAGGGTGAAAACAATTGATTTTTAAACACATGAAAAAGAGTACAAATCTAACATAAACATCAACAACAATAACAACGTAACCGTTATAATCTATATAATCTTAATCAATGTAATTTTACTCAATTTTATCATAACCTGTCGTTGTAGTATAGTGCTAAGTATTCCCGTCTGTCACGCGGGTGACCCGGATTCGATCCGCGGCAACGACAAATGCCTTTTTTTAAAATACTAATTGAGTTTCATTTATTTGTGAAAAAAAGTTCAAATGATACTTTCAGTAAATTACAAATAAGAATATTACAAAATACAAGACTATATTTATAGCCATCCTTGAGTTTGACTATGGATGTCAACTAAAAGATTAAGGTGAAGAAAACAGTTAAAGGAAGAAGATGATGATGGAGAATTAAACAAGGGCAATATGGTAATTTGACCTTTTAACGGCCATTCAAACGTTTTTTAGCCCATATAGTTACGGCAGCTAGTTTCCCTTAACCTGGTGCTTACCATGTAGAAACGACAATAAGATTCGTTATTATAGGCGTTTCCCTTAACCTGGTGCTTACCATGTAGAATGTCCCTACAAATAATGCTATTACAAAATACTCCAAGACTATATTTATAGCCATCCTTGAGTATGACAATGGAAGTCAATTAGAAGATTAAGATAATGTCACAAGGTGAAAACAATTGATTCTTCAACACATGAAAAAGAGTATAAATCTAACATAAACATCAACAACAACAACGTAACCGTTATAATCTATATAATCTTAATGAATGTAATTTTACTCAATTCAATCATAACTTGTTGTAGTATAGTGGTACGTATTCTCGCCTGTCATGCGGGTGACCCGGGTTTGATCCCCGGCAACGGCGGATGCCATTTTTTAATATTTGAATTGAATTTCATTTAATTGTGAAAAAAAAGGTCAAATGATACTTTCACTAAATAACAAATAATGATATTACAAAATACAAGGCTATCTTTATAGCCATCCTTGAGTATGACAATCTAAGTCAACTAAAAGATTAAGATAATGTCACAGGTTCAAAATAATTGATTCTTAAACACTCGAAAAAGAGTATAAATCGAACATAAACATCAACAACAACAACGTCAACATTATAATCTATATAATCTAAATGAATGTAATTTTACTCAATTCAATCATAACTTGTCGTTGTATCATAGTGGTAAGTATTCCTGCTTGTCACGCGAGTGTCCCGAGTTCGATCCCCGGCAACGGCGAATGCCTTTTTCAAAAATCTTGAATTTCTTTTAATTGTGAAAAAAGATTAAATGACTTTCACTAAGTCAATAGAAGAATTATCAGTTCATGTATCCAAAGAAATTCATTTTAAAATGTTTCTTTAATATTTGTTAAATAATTCAAATTTAGACTAAACATTTCTCGTAAACGATAATTATACCAAAATAAATAAATTGAATATTTGTGCAAATATTGAATTATCAATGTTTGATCTAATATGAAATAAACCTGAAAATAGCTAGATTATTATGGATCATAATTATGAAAATGCATTGCAACTAAAAAGCATCATAATCTGAAATAAATAATGCAAAAAAAGTCAAATTCTATCGTAAGACATATCCTATTACAAATAACGATATTACAAATTACAAGACATATCCTAGAGTATGACAATAGAAGTCAATTATAATCCTAAGCTAATATCACAGGTAAACAACTATTGGTTCCCAAACACATGAAAAAAATATACATCTAACGTAAACTTCAACAACAACGTCAACGTTATAATCCATATAATCTTAATGTACGTTATATTACTCTATACAATCATAACACGTCGTTGTAGTATAGTGGAAAGTATTCCTGCCTGTCACGCGGGTGAACCGGGTTTGATCCCCGGCAACGGCGAATGCCTTTTCTAAAAATCTAAATTGAGTTTCTTTTAATTGTGAAAAAAAGGTCAAATGATCCTTCACTAAATTACAAATAATGATATTACAAATTACAAGACTATATTTATAGCCTTCCTTGAGTATGATAATGGAAGTCAACTAAAATATTAAGATAATAATGTCACCGGTTTAAAACAAGTGTTTCCCAAACACATGAAAAAGAGCATAAATCTAACATAAAGATCAACAGCAACGTCAACGTTATAATCCATATAATCTTAATGGATGTAATTTTACTCTATTTAATCATAACTTGTCGTTGTAGTATAGTGGTAAGTTGTCCCGCCTGTCACGCGGGTGACCCGGGTTCAATCCCCGACAACGGCAAATGCTTTTTTTTAAAATACTAATTGAGTTTCATTTAATTGTGAAAAAAAAGGTCAAATGATTATTTCACTAAATTAGAAATAATGATATTACATAATACAAGACTGTATTTATAGCCATCCTTGAGTATGACAATGGATGTCAACTAAAAGATTAAGATAATGTCACAGGTTCAAAACAATTGATTCTTAAACACATGAAAAAGAGTATAAATCTAACATAAACATCAACAACAACAACGTCAACGTTATAATCTATATAATCTTAATGAATGTAATTTTACTCAATTCAATCATAATTTGTCGTTGTATTATATTGGTAAGTATTCCCGCCTGTCACGCAGGTGACCCGGGTTCGATCCCTGGCAACGGTGAATGACCAAACAATGGCCTCTATTGGCAAAATGACCAACTATAAGTCTGAAAATTAAAGCCTCTATGGGCAAATCAAAGCCACTATGGGCAAATACGACCAACTATGGGTCAAAATTGATCATTAAGGCTCTGAAAATTATTTGTAAAATTTTTAGAATAAAAAGATACTAATATCGTACTCCCTCCCATTCACCCTACTTGTCCCATTTACCTTTTTCACACATGCCGAGATATTATTTTAACCTTTAATATGTTTAATTGTGCACGATTAAAAATTATGAAAATTTGATATTAATAATCTTTGTGTTGAGACGAATAAAATAAGATCATACATGATTATATTTTAACTTATAGATTAAGAACAAAACACAAATGAAGAGTAATTAGTGAATAGTAATCAAAAAGTAAATGGGAGAATTATATAGAATAGGAGGGAGTAAGAGATAGAGAAGTTTTGCTTATATACCAAGAAGGCAAGAATTACATATTTGAAAGAAAATCTAAAGTTGGTCCCACCACAGGAATCTACGACAAAAGAAGCTTAAAGAAGAAGATCCCCAATTCTTTTGGACAAATACCAAACTAGCAAACCACTGAGTTGCGCAACAATTGTAAGATTAATTTGTTAGCAGAATCTTTAAGTAGTTCCGACTATCTATGATTGGCATGAAACCCAGAAAACTTAAATGGCAACTAGGGGAGATTCATACATGTCATTATTTCATCCTCCAATTAATCTCAACCAGAAAATCACAATGCAAGAGTTGAAGAGCAATTTACATCAATCAGGATTTAAGAACCAAAAAATTATACCATAATTTGGTTGAAGATTATACCTAGAACATGAATCGATAATCTTCAAGAAACACCCACTAACTTCCAATTAAATGCTGAAGAACGCGAAGCCTTGTATCAAGAACCTCTAAATCAAAGAAGAGAACTCTGAGAAACCGAATACCTAGGAAAACATCGAGAAACCCAGAAAATCTTCACCGAAAACTTTATTTCCGTGAAACACCTCGAATCTAATTTTCCACACCTCTGATGACCAAAATTCTCCCTTCTAAAAAAAAGACAAAATTCAACACAGAAAAGTACCCGTAAACTCCATTAACTTACACATACCTGAAATCGGAGAACCCATTAAAAGAACTATACTTTTCCTCCATGGATTTCCTGAGCTTTGGTACACTTGGCGTCACCAACTTCTTGATGTTTCTTCACCGCCAAATGCTTCAAGCTATACTTCCTTTCATGTAGATGGAGATCTCATTTCTCTTCTTGATTTTCTGGATATCGATAAAGTTTTATCATGATTGGGGTGCTATTATTGCTTGGCATTTTTGTATTTTTCGTTCTGATAGAATCAAGTCTTTGAATTGTAAAACCAAGAAATTTGCGGTTAATTTCTCAAATTCGAACGATCAAGAATTAAATTGGAAGAATCCTAGAAATTGGGGTTTCAATGGATTTAAGATTTGGTTAAGATTATTGACCGGAAAAAAAAAAAAGGTGAAATAGGTGTTTGATTGAGAGGATTTTTATCCCGCTCTGATACCATGTTAAATTTCATGTTTAAGGAACAGGAAAATCAAAAAATTGAATGAATAAAGTCATTGGGACAGTAAGAAGAGGGAGGGGAAGGAAGAAGAGAATATTTTATAATTATTATCTTAGTAATAATACAAGCATATGTAAAATATTTATACTAATAATTACAACTAAACTACTAAATTCTAACTATATATTCCAACACATCTCTCCCTAACTTTCTCGTTCTAATGACTTACCATGTACTAAAAAAAAATACAACCTAACTTCATTTTACTATCATCTTTCTATTTGTTTATTAACACTATTTATTAACTAATTTAGATTTGTATTTTTTTTCTTAATCTTTACGCTGAAAGATAATAGGGAAATCCTATTTGATTAGTCTCGAAGAAAATCTTAATTGATACAAGTATTAACTTGTTATAATTTTAACTTATAATTAATTAGAGATAGTAACGATCAAAATAGTATTATAACATGCAGAAAAAATAGAAGAAATAACAGTGAAATGGAGGGATTAAGAATTGCAAACCTGAGTGATCATAACTACATTTGAAACAACAGGGTTGTATAGAAGTGATAAATATAAGAGAATGTTTGTAATAAATCAACTTTCACTACTTTTGAAAACAAAGAAATTAAAAATCTCAAGTTGTTGTAAGAGTCGGTCTCTTCGAAAGCCGTAATACACATATGGACTAAATGACCCTATTTATGCAACTCAAAGAGGAAATAAGAATATGGTCTTTATGTTTTAAGATCGTCTCTGTGAGAGACAGTCTGTCACAAACGTAGTTGATTGAAAATTATTAAAATAGTACTATCTTTTTTTTAAGATCAAAAGTGTACTATCTTTATTTATCTCTTCTTTGCAAAAAAAAATAAATAAATAACTTTTGCTCACCTCTCATTTTCTCTCCTAGCTATTTATTGCTAGTATAAGATTCTAGCTAAAAGTGAAAGTGTAATAACATAATTAAAAATAGAGATAATATTGAAATGGAGGGATTAAGATTAGCAAAAATGAGTGATCACAAGTGCATTTGAAGTAACAATTCATAAAAGATGAATCATATCATTATCCTATAATTAATAATCTTTCAAGACATAAACAAAATACAAAAAGCAATCAAAAATTGATTAGATCTTGATATTGAAATAATCCGAATCAAAGTGGTGTAACCTCACATAACCATCTTCACCTCCACTCGCAAAACTGCATCACAATGCACACATTTTTTTTATAAAAAAAAAACGTTAAATAAAAATTGGGTATTAATCAAAATAAACATATTTATAAAACTACATAAAATTTGATTACCTTCTTCCGTCAGGATTAAACGCCAAAGCATTAATAGGTCCGAAATGGCCCTTAACACCTCCGATTTCTTCTATGAGTATCTACAAACAAAATCAACCACCGATCTTTAATGCTTACTTACCGTATCAGGTAAAATATTTTAAACAAAGAGGAATTTGTAAGGGCAACCAATGGTATCTGATAAGCAGCTAGTCTCTTGAAAGATCGTTTCTTTGAGAGACATATCTCAAATCCAACCCAGTAAAGATTAATGCCTACTTACATTATCCTAAATGCTTACTTACTGTATCCTTAATGCCTACTTACCGTATTCTTAATGCTCACTTACATTATCCTAAATGCTTACTTACCGTATCTTTAATGCCTACTTTCAATATCTTAAATGTCTACTTACATCATTCTTAATGCCTACTTACAATATTTTAAAAAATATATAATGGTTCAGCCCAATTAGAGATGGTGTCTCACAAGAATTTGTGATTGGTAAGAGCACAAAGAAGATAAACATGTTTTATGCTTTTCTTTTAGCATTATATATGTAAAATTATAAAGGAATTGATTCAATTCAAGGATCATAGAGTTTTGCTAGAAATCTGTTTCAGTCCCTTCTTGACCCATGAATGACCTATGAATAACAAAAGCAATGGAATAACACCGTTTACCTTATCATAGAATTTCGCCTCAAACTTTCCAGCACGATGGTCTGTAGTTGTCACTGCGGATGCGTCCTGACCACCTCCAAGCACAACCTGTAGACAAACACAGGTTACAGGATGTATAATGCTTTAGATGCAAATAGTATAAATGAAAATACCTCCAAAGTAGCCGCTACAGCCTCAAGAGGGAATGAAGCTAACGACTATCTTATACTTCCTCCGTTCTGAAATACTCGCTACATAACGAGTATTGACACTATTCATCGTTTAAGCTTATTTTATATATTGCGGTTAATGTGTAGGAACAAATATAATCAAGTTATCTTGTTTAAATCGTCTAATCACATACTTTCATAATATCAACTTTTTTTAAAATTTTTAGATGTGTATCATTCATTATATAAATGATCAAAATAACACATTGGATTGCGTAAAAAATCAAATGCAGCAAGTGTGGAACGGAGAAAGTACATTAAAACATCATAATCCAGATGCCAAAATAATATTGAATTTTTTTCAAATGTAGAAAATCAATCCCTTACGAATGACTCTGTCATATGGTGTCTTGTGGAAAACATAGCAATCAAACAATCACAATGATTTGCACTCATAAGTCATATAATTTACCAAACCTAAAATCAGCCCAAAACCATTTTGTTCTTTATTTAATATTTATACTATTAAAAAAACTTGAAAGAGTAGGTCAATTCCAATTGTAACTCGAACTAACCCGATTCAACCCATTTTTCAAATTTGGTCAACTTCTCGAGTTTCACATTATTTCCAATCAACTTTTATGCTTAAGGATTTTCATATTGAACCCTTACACGAAGTATATTGGTCATTAATTTACTCCTTTTATCCCAAATTAGTTGCTACATATTCCTCTTTGGGTCGTCCCAAAGTAGTTGCCCACATTTCTTTTTAAAATAAACTACCAAAACCTTAAAACTTGACCTAATACTTCTATAATTCATACAATCCTACTTTAACGCATGTATACCATACATTTGAGTCGAAAACCCTTATTCTAGCGTCCTTAATTATCCAATCGTATGTTTGTTTACTCATTCCTAAAATCCAAGATAATAGCATAAAATCTTATGTAGCAAATAATTTGGGACAAACAAAGTAATAAGGAATTATTATAACAAAAGTCATATATGGTATTTTTTGGCAAAACATGTAATGATATAGAAAAAAATTTAAAACCTTTGACCCATTTGGTAGACCGAACCCAGTCGAATTGAAAAAGACCAAACTAAAAAAGACAGCATAAAACCGACTGAACAACTTGTTTTCACAAGCCTTTTTTTGAATAAAGATAAGAATAATTTGTGAATTAGAGCCTTAACGTTTAGCACTTTTGTGAATTACAGTCTTAATGTTTATTTTTTATGAATTACAGTCACTAAAGTGTCAAAGTTTGCAGATTTAGGCCAAAACAGTAAACTCCGACCATTTGGGTGGTCGGAATTTCGGAATTTAGGTTCAGTGATCGAAAATCTGTGTTTTGGCCCGAACTTGTAAACTTAGATAGTTTGATGGTTGTAATTCGCAAAAAATAAATATTAAGATTGTAATTCGCAAAAATGCTAATTTAAGACTCTAATTCGCAAATTATTCTAAACATAAAGACAAGTCTAGTTAAAAGAAGTACATAAACACCAGAATTCCAGCCCACCTGATAAAGTAATTAGTCATGGACATACATAAGCCAAACAAGAAATACAACACTAAAATCAGAAAGCATAAAAATGACGGTAACATACATGGTCTAGGAGGGGAGACATGGTAACAGCATTCACCGGCTGCTCCGTAGCATAGGTCTTAATGAGGGTTAAAGTTCTTGTGTCCCAGAGCTGAAAAAGAACCAACCATGTTATATAGAAATCAGATAAAATCACCATGGTGACTTTTTCAGTAAAGAATCAAAAGATATACTACCTTAGCTGATTTATCCAGCGAACCAGTAAGGAAATGTGACTTATCTGCAGAGAGACAAAGTGACGTAATTGTCTTCTTGTGACCATTTTCATTGTCTTTTGTAGACATTACCTCTTGGCCTGTCTGCAATTTCAAGCATCAAGTGTGAAATCACTATACATGTAAAATGACAAAGTCCTAAAAAGAGTCAATATGAACGGATATACATAACATCTAGGAGTTGAAAACTGTTTTTTAAACTTGAAGACTGTCGATAACAAACAGAAAAAAAATACAATCTTCATAGCTACATACCACAGGGTCCCATGCACGAATAATAGCATCCTCGCCACAACTGATTATTGTCTTGTTCAGAGGGCCCCATACAGCTCTGTTTATTCGTCCAGTTGGCCCCCTCATCACAAGAACAGATTCATTGGTCTCTGCACATCAATAAGAACAATATCAATTTCACCAATGGAAAAAACATGCAAAGAAAAACTACAAGACATAAGTTGACACACATCTTTTACTCAAACAAATAGCTGAGCTTCTGCAATGCTACAAAAATCAATATAACAAATATCAAAGAGGAACCCAATGTTCCTATAAGAAAGGACTTCCATGGAATTCAGGCAATGTTAAAAAGTCATATCGTGTCTGAGATAAAATGTCTTCTTCCTACTATTAAAGAGGCCTTTAATGTTCAAAGAAAACCTTTACTCTTTCCTTCTAGCTTTGCTGGACTATTCTTATTGCTACCCTCTTTTCTCATTTGAGGTCGCCGAAAATCAATTCGCTCCCATTGGCGATTCAACCGGCGAACGAATCTTGATTCGGGTCGAGCGAACCGAATCGTGATTCGTGGGTAAAACCACCAAATCATGTGACACTGGTTGGAGATGGTGGTGGAAGTTGTTGACTATTTGACCAACTGGAAGAAGTATTGGCTGAGATATATGGTAAAAAATAATTGTTGGTAGTTGCCTAGTTGGTTGTTTAAGTAAAAGCCAAAAGCCGATAAAAAGCTACTTGGCTTAAAAGTGAGTTGAAAAGCTAGCTTAAAAACCATTTACCAAACACTTTGCTGGGCATTTTGACCAATCAAAACGCCAAAAGCCAGTCAAAAATCCATTCACCCAACACTTTGTTGGGCCTTTTGACCAATCAAAAACCATCTACTAAACACATCCAAAATTCCAGGAGTACTATCACATCAAATTAAAATCGAGAGTAAAGTGGACAAATTACCCACTTTGCCAAACTAGTTCTCTTACAGATATAGTGAATAGATTACAAAAAAGGCAACAGAAACAACTAGATAACCATCAATTTGTAACTATTTCTATTTCTTCTTTTTTGGGGGAGTGTGCAACCTTATCTCATTCTTGATTTAGAACAAAATTATGAAGCTAGATAAAAGATTACAAAACATCAGTTCCAACTACCTTCTTATTGCCATAATCAAAACATCAAAGATTACTAAAGAGAATTTGGCATAAAGAGACGTTCAATGAAAAACATAAAAGATACTCATACAGTCAGATTTCAAATAGAAATGACTACACCTTGATAAGAGTTACCACTTACTATAAGTGATTATAAATATCAATCAACATGCATCACCGATGTAAACAAATGGTAAACACATTTATACAGCTATCCAAAATTCCAAACTGTTTAAGCAAAGTTGTTGGTTGTCACCATGCCCGTTATTTATTGTACTTACTATTAGCTGTAGGATTTTTTTGGTGAATAGAAAGCCTCAAAGGTAATTAAGTCCACAGTTTTTGATCTTGGTTTTTGAGTCCACCCACAAGACTTTAACAACTAGTTGTACTAATTGTTTGTGTTATTTTTTTTACTGAATGATTAATGTGCGATAAGTAACAAACTATCTTTCACTTGTACAGCCTGTATCTACAGTACAAAATCCAGCTTCTCCAAAAGTATCACTGCCTATAAAAAAATCTTGAAAATACTTTCTTTGTTGATGTCACAATTCTAATTACTAAATTACTTATTCAGTTGCTGCTTCACTATGAGTGCTTTGCTTTATTTCTAAAATTAAAAGAGGAAAAATAAGAATCAGACATAGAGCATCATCAATACGTTCAAACATAGACGATCATCAAAACAGCAAAAATGAAAGCATGCAAGTTAAATCGAAGGTACCATCAAGTAAAGAAAAACAGGCAAACCCTATGCGGAAATGTGATATTGAGAAAAATTCAGAACATTGTAAAGAGTCAGTCGTGCATACGTTCTTCAACGTCTTCTGCAATGTGTTTCACATGAATTGCCGATGTCTTCGTCATGAATGGATCAGTAGTCATAACAGCAAGTTTATCACCTGTTGAAAAGTCAACAGACCTAGCAGGAGAGTCAAAGGTGAAGGTATACAATAGCTCTCCTCTTTTGACATCCCAAAGTTTTGCTGTCTGATCGGCACTACCAGTGAGAAGGCGAGAAGAATCCCCTAAACATGAGCAAGTACCAAACAGGGCACCAAAATAACAAGTCACAACAATAAAAAGTAATAGTACAAGCAGTTAGGATGAAATTAAATTTACCTCTGAAAAATGAAAAATGCAAATTAAGAAAAATCAAAATTTAGAATTATTGCAAGAACTATTCAGAAAATCTCCTCAACTCCCAAAAAAAAGTTATCCCATAGAGTTGAAATGAGAGAATCATAGGCATATTCATCCTTTTTTTTTTTTTTTGAAATAGGCATATTCATCTTCAAAATACAAAATTTGTTTGAAGTAAATGAAAAAGATATCAGAAACTTCATTTTCTTTTAAAAATCATTCTTTGAAGTAAAATGAATATATATGCTTGTAACCTTAGCCACACAAGCAGAAACAAGTCCAACAGATTGCAGTTTCACAGCCCATAGAATACTGTCTTTCTACACTCAATTCCCAAACGCTCTCAGGTTCAAAGCACCCAACATTTTTCTAACAAAATGTCAATAAATATAACTTAAATAACGGATAAATAGAATTGCTGAGAGCATAAAATATAACACGACATAGGAAAACAAAGAAGAAAAAATAAATCAACATTCATTCTTTGTCCCTAAAGTAGGCTATTTCAAAAGACAAAAATAAAAATAAAAATAAAAATAAAAAAAACCCCATGAATTGCAACCAAAAACCCAGATTTTTATCATCAAGACTAACCTAATGTTAGTTGAACCTCTTTAATTAAACTACACACATCCTTCATTCACTAAAACTTAGAAACAACAACAAAAACCCTAAAAGATGTATATAAACAATTACACAATAGAAATCCATTGAAGCAAATAAAAAAGAGAGTGAGAGGTAAGAGAACAATACAGGAGATGTCGCAGGACCAAACAGCACCGTTGTGACCACGATAAGTACCAAGACGTTCACCATTATCAGCAAACCAAACCGTAGGATTATGGTCTTTAGCACATGAAAAGAGAAGATCACCATCTCTGTTGTACTTCAAAAAGGTTAAAGGCCTTTCATGGCCCTTCATCAAAATTGGCCTCATATTCGATTCAGAGATTTAGAACACACACAGTTCTTCTGGAAATTGAAAACAGAGTAATGGTAGATTGAAATCGAAAAAAGGAGTAGGGTATCGAGCAAACTGAATATTTTTAGGGTGGCGCTGCCTTTGCTTCATGGGCGGATTCCTGCAAAAAATGGGCTTTGACCGAGGGTGTTAAAAAAACCCGACCCGGTTGACCCGATCAGTTGACCCGCCGACCCACATTCTAAATAGCGGGTCAATTTATCAAAAAAATAAAATGATCCGGGTTAGGTACCCGGCCCGTCTTAACCGGGTCGTGTCATGGGCCACAAAATACATTTAGTCGGGTACCCGCCGACCCGTTATATTAGACAAAAATTTTTATTTCTAAAATATTAATGTTTCTTGGCGTGTTACTAAGTAGTACAGTATTAGTAGGCGCAAATCAAAAGTATTACTTTCTTAGTAATATTAATGTTCCTTAGTTACTCTTTACAATACTTTGTGCATCACACCCTCATTCCCTCTACATTTCATACTGTATTAATGTTTCTTATTTTTTTGTTGAAAGAAATAATGTTCCTTAATTTAAATTGCTAGAAAATGCTTATTTTGGTTTTATCAAAAAAATTCTATAGCAAATGCTTAATATATTAGTTGCCTGACATATTAAAATCATGCCATAAAAATAAAAAAAAATCGACGCAATTAATAATCGGGTACTCGGTGTCCCGACTCGATTTATTCGGGTACCCGATATCCGGGTACCCGGGTAAATCGGGTCGGGGCACGGGCCATCAAAATAAGTACCCGACTAACCGGGTACCCGTTTATGAACACCCCTAGCTTTGTCACTATACTTTCAGCCTACAGATAAATTAAAACAACAAAACTCTGATTCCATCACCTCCTACTTCATAAGGCCTACAAATAAATTAAAACAACAAAACTCTCACCCTATCACATCTTACTACATAAGGATGATTTATTAACCTCACACATAACCGTTATTTACTAAGAGTTTCTCATTTTTATTACAAAAACTCCTAATCAATAACCGTGATTATCAAATCACCACAAAAAGACAAAAAAATAACATTAAAATAAGCAAAATCAAAAAAGATAAATTAAAATAACAAAACTCTCGCCCTATCACATCCTATCACATAAGGGTGATTTATTAACCTCACAAATAAGCTTTATTTACTAAGAGTTTCTCTTTGTATTACGGCATCTCTAGAGTTGGAGTTCAAGTAATTTGATGAAAAATCAACCACCGAACCAAACCAAATTGAATAAGTATTTTGGTTTGATTATATTTTAAATTTGGTTTGGTTTGGACTGAATTTTGATTATAATTCGGTATCGTTTTGGACTCAGTTGATTATAATTCGGTATTCGTTTTGGACTCAGTCTAGGGCCCAATAAAACCAAAAAACCGAAATGTTAAAGGCATATTATATCTTCCATTTGATTTGTTTGAATTTTTGCCCTTATTTTTAGATTTTTGTTAAACGTTGTTTACTTGTTCAAATTAAAAACCCTAAAATTATTAATATTTATTTAGAAGCTTTAGAAAGAATAAGTTTGAAAGAATACATGCAAATTTAATTTTCAGTGCAAAATATATAAATCGGTGCAATTCGATCTATTCGATTCAATTTGGATGGGTGTTTTAAAATTCGATATTCGGTTCAATTTGGATTATAAATATTATGATTTGGATTTGAATTTGGATTAAAAATATCAAAACCGAATTTTATTCGGTTTGATTTGGATTTGTAACGAATCCAAACCAAAAACCAAACTTTCACCGCTACCTAAGAGAACGTTTTTATAAGCCCAGGCCCAATAAATAAAAAAAAAGAAGAAAAAAAATCTAAAACTTACGCGGGCAATTGAGTCTATTTGGAGTTGGTGTTATAATCTATTAAAGTTATTGTTATAACCTATTAAAGTTGGTATTTGGAGTTGGTATTATAACCTATTTGGAGATACCAACTTTAATAGGTTATAATACAAAATCTAACAGGTTATAATATCAACTTCAATAGGTTATAATATCAACTCTAAATAGGATTAAACAATATGTATTTTTTTATAGTTTGTTTTCTAAGTAATAATGGGCCGGCCCATTTGAGACGCGTCTCTTATAAAGACGGTCTCAAGTAAGAATTTGTGTTTTTATATTGCATCAACGCAAATTCTTAAATGACACGATCTCACGGTGAGATAATCTCTATAGTATTGGCCTAACGTATACTTATTGTCTTAAAGTTCACTTATAATCTTAAAATGATTACTAACAATCTTAAAATAATCAATTAGAGAAATAGACTAATTATATGAATTTGTCTCATGGTGAGACGATCTCAAACAAGACTTGTTGTAATTGTGATTTTTCTGATAGACAATCTCTTTGAAAACGCCCCCCACAACAATCACAACCCATTTTAACATTTTTAAAGAGGTAAAACAAAAATATACTTGTTGTTGCACGAATTAAAAAAAAAAAAACGGTTTCTTCACTTACGTAAAAACAACTTCCTCCAATATCTCTAAATGAAAATTCAGAACAATTAACCCTAGTATACAAATGAAAATGCAAGGATAATATTTTCAATTGAAGTTGAATATAATTATGATAAAGAAAATTATAGAAGTTTATATTTTGAGCATGCCATAAATAAATTGTTTGTATATGAGTATACCGTATATTCATTTCATAGAAGGAAGTTTGATATAATGTTTGCACAATAATTTAGCCCATGTTTAGTAAACCTTAAATTTAATATATACTCAAATTAATCGATCCATTTAGAAAAGAAAAAGTATCATTAGTAAAAATTAATTTTTTATTAGTAAATATTAGTTTAATCAATGAAATAGAATGATTTTATGAGTAATATATAGTTATGATCAATATAATGGTTAGTTTTGAAAAATAAACAATTATATCTAATAAATTTATTTACATAATTTAATAAACTAACATATTCGTGCATTGCACGTCATGCACGGGACATATACTAGTAATGAAATAATTATAAAAATGGTGGTAATTTGTTTGAAGTTTATTGCTTTTTAATGGGAATTTGGGTCTTTTTTTGTGTCAAACATGTGAGTGACTATGGGGGACTTCATGTGGTAAGTAACCTAATTTTGAGCAGCTAATTATATTTTACTGCTGTATCTTTGTGATCTGGATTATGTATTTACTGTTTTGTTTGACCTTTTATTTAAGTATTTTTTTTTGGGGTTTTCCTTTTTTGTTTGATTTGGTCTGATAATGCTTGATTTCTTCTGATCACTTTCATATTACCTTCCTCTGACCTATTTCAGATTTGGGTGACAGAGACAATTGATAACTTTTCTGGGATATTATTGGTATGTTTGGTTGTTGGGTTTAATCTTGCATTTTCTTTTTGATTCCTTTATTATTTGATAATTACAAATTTCTTTTTAGATGATTTTGGGTTCATGTCTTTTACAAATTCCTTTTTCTGGGTTTGTTATTAAGAATGTTTAGGACTTGCTTCTGGTGTGATTTTGCAAAGGATTGCTTTTCTTCTTTTTCATTGGTATTGCTCTTTTGATTCATGTTGTTTCTGATAAAACCAGTGTCACATGATTTGCTAATTTCCTTGGAATCGCCAAAGGCGAATTATGGTCGGGTTTAAGCTATTTTACGACAAATTTGACTGAATCGCGAATTATGGTCGGGTTTAGGCTATTCTTCGAGAAATTTGATTGAATCGCGAATTCATAAAGCGAATTAGCTAGCGAATCATGCTACACTGGATAAAACATTGCTAAATCTATGTTCATTGATCGCTAATTATGATTTATTTTCTTGGTTTCTTGATTGTGAGTCGCGCAGGATGAGAGGGAGATTGCGCCTCCAAATTCGGAGGATAATGTATTTGATGTTGCACAATCCGCCCTTGTTCATGGCATTGATGTAGCTGTAGCGTTTAAACCTGTTGAACATCCAATCGAGCCTCTTGACAGTGATAAGCCTGTTAGGTGTCCACTTCCCGAACCTTCAATTCTAAATGTATGTTCTACTTCGATAATCTAATGAGTTTCGTACTCCTTTTCCTTGATTGCGAAAGTTTCTCGTTGAATTGATGACTGTCAATGCTTGGTGTAGTAGGAAATCATCTAAATCATCACTTGCTATGTAATTTTCTCATTGATTATAGGAGTATTGAACCAACCTTAGTGTGGATGCATTGATGTGATGTATTAGGCTAATCTTGTTCAGAAGCTTGTTAATTCTCCCAGGCATGGCCGGTTTGGGGCATCTTGGGTAGCCGACCACGGCTAATCGAAATAAGGAGTCTCAAATATTAAATGGTGCTATTTAGGCCCGTTTTCGAGCAACACTTTTTAAGTGATTTGTTTGTAAACCTTCGACTAAAAACTCATATTGGTCAAATGAGGCTAACTAACAGGGACATAGGAATTATTATGTGTCATTTTCATCTTTGGGTCCATCTATTGGTTTTATAATAACCTCATGCCTTTTGTATTCGGATTGTAAAAATATTTCTGTTTCTTGATTGTTAGAAAAATTATATTACTCGTATTCTTCCTATTAGTCCCATTTACTTTTAGGTTACTGTTCACTTATCACTCTTAATACGTATTTTATTCTTAATCTATAAGTTCAAACATAGTCAAGTGAGATCTTGCTTGATTTGTCTCAATGCAAGGATCATTAATATCAAATTTTCATAATTTTTAATTAAGCATAATTAGAAATATTAAGGGTTAAAATGTTGTCTCGGCAAATGTGAAAAAAATAAATGAGACTAATAGGTTGAATAGGGAGTACTACCATCTCGGTCTTCTCCTAATAGTGCCAAGAGTAGTAGAAACCCACATGTGAATTGTCCTACATCGGAGAAAGATAAAAAGATTTGTCAGTTGTGAAACATTGGTTTAACTAGTGAACCTCCTTTGGGTTTTTGGCCTGAGCCCGCAGGTGTGTCAACACGAGTGGGCCCACGGGATGAATATGTGACGAATAGTCACGACCTAACAACCCATATCCCTTTTCTAAACTCCAACTAATAATAGACTTAGTGGGCACACAGAATGATTATATGATGAATTGTCACGGTCCAATAACCCAGACATATTTTCTAAATTCAAACTAATAGACCTAGTGGGCCCACGAGATAATTATTTCACGAATTGTCACAGCCTAACAGTCCAGATCCATTTCTAAATTCTAACTAACGGACTCATTTGTACTTTTACGGCGACTCAACAGGATGGTAGAGTGTGGAAGGAATGGGTTTCTGTTGCAAATGTAATGAGAAGAACCGACTTGCCGCTCATGAAAGGAGATTCAACTGGTGATTCCGAAGCAGCTTCCGAGACAAGATCATGGCCTCCCTTGCCAAATCGCATGATACTTCCATCGTTAAGTGCACCTGAACATAATCTTGTAAATCAGCTAGAAGAATGCAAATCCTCCGGGATTTTATGAAACTTATAGGAAAGATTAATATTAATAATTCAACCTTTTGTTCATCTGCCGTGAATAATCCAACGTTTGCCCTTAGCTCGCTGTGAATAATCCAACTTTTATTTTAGTTTGCTAGCAACATACCCTATTATTACCCGTTATTAGTAATAAGGTATGTTGTGATTATTATAAAATAATCAAAAAATGAGATTATTCATAGCGGATGAGTAAAAGGTTAAATTATTAATATCAATTTTTTCAATTTTATATGATGCTATTTACACTGGAATTCACTTGTGGTTTTTCAAACAAGTTACTAGTGTAAAATGAAATGTTTGTATTTAATGCTTTTCAAAACAATGATTTTTGTAAGCTAGGCTGCACGGATGCTTCCTATAGTTGCACTAAGACAAGTACGACGCACCTTGGACACTTTTTTGTTACAGGGTAGGCCGAGGGGCGGGCGAGAATCGAACCCAGAAGTTCCTCTTGGGCTTGGAAAATGTGATACATGCTCCGGTTGACTACTGAGACATAACTTATATGTGTGATCGAAATTGAGGAGTTAGCTTATGAGCAAACAAAATTAACGTCTTGTTCTTCTTAAGATTAGAAATTTCACCTAATCTGAATAGTGGTTTTTCTTTTCTTTTTTCCGTGGTTTGTAAGGAAGAATGTGTAGGTTTATTAGCTGACCAAAATCGCAAATTTGGGTTTTATGTTCAACTTAGGAAGGTGGTGGATCGTCTACACGATGAGCACAAAACAACTTGATACGAGTCCTATTGGTTTGTCGTCTTGTAGACACCGAAACTAGATAGGTGTGATGCCATTGCTGCCTGGCGAAGTTTTAAGTTCTAAAAATAATCGTAGCTAAAATCTTGTGTATTACATCAATTAGCATTTAGCAAGAACAGTATAAGAAAAGCAGAGAACATAACTAATTACATGATACCTTGAAGTAATGTATGACACTAGAATGATGGATTGCAAATTTTTTGTCTACCTATAAAAGCAAACACCATCAAACAGGAACATAAATCTATAAAGACATACTTTAATACTTGTTACATTTAACTTTTTTATGCAATCCAATGTATTATTTTGTTCATTTATATATCGAATTATACGCATTTAAAAATTATAAAAAGTTTATATTATGAAAGTATGCGATTAGACGATTCAAACAAGATCCCACTTGACTATATTATTACTTAAATATTAGCCACAATATATAAAATATGCTTAAACGATGAATATGCCCAAAAACAAAATGTAGCAAGTATTATAGAACGGAGGAAATATTTTAGCAAACTCATCGATAAAATGGAACGCGACAATAGAACAAGAAAACAATAATAAGCCATGTAAAGAGTTACAAGAAACTCAAGGGCCTTTATTGGAAAACAACTCTAGTTTTGGTCTCCATTGAAGAAGCAAACTCGGGGATAATAAAAGGAGAGGGAAACAAATAAATCCCATTAAAAAGGGATAAAAAATAAATAAATTGTGTGTTTGCTATTATAAACAACCAACAATCATTGCTTTTTTATTTTCTTTTTCATGTTAAAAGTTATGGCTTTATCTTTTTTTGTTCGATGTTAGTAACAACAAATAAAGTGATGTTAATTTTTTTTTATCTTGTTCGTTGTTATTAACAATGAACAAACCCTAACCTTAGGCTCGGACATAAAGACATTTATTTTGAAAATTAATAACATTTTCCGAAGCTTATTTTGGAAATTTTAAAAAAAGTTAATTTTGATAGAATTTAGAAAACGGGCCTGGGTAACCCAAACAAGGAGGAGAAGAAGTAGTCCACTCATAAACCCAAAGAAGGTTCACTACTAAAACCAATTGGTAATAGTAGGAGTTATTCCTTGAGTATATAAAGTGATGCATATTCTTCTCTTTCTCCGATGTGGGACAACTCACATGTGGATAACACATGGGCACTTCAACACTCCCCCTCACACCCCTCACATGTGAGTGTCCTTAGAATTTTAGCCCACCAGAAGGGTTACAAACCTATTGGGAATGAACATCCAATTAACGGCCTCTTAACCAGTGGTAAGATTAAATGCCCAGTATAAAGACCCAATAACAAACCAGGCTCTGATACCATGATAAATTAGGCTAGACTTATTGTGAATGCCAGCAATTATCGGGAAAAACACGAGGTGCACACACTTCACAAGTCAAGGAGATATATGTCATCCCAAAACCATATGGCCATGGGAAGAAGGTCTCGCACGCCATTTTCAATTTGTGACGAATTGTCACGGCCTAATAACGATGTGAGATCTTGTCTCACATGTGAATTATTTCCAACACTCCCCCACACATGTGAGCCACATCATACCAGGAACCACCTTCGGCTCTGATACCATATTAGGCCGTGACAATTCGTCACATGATCTCACTGTGGCCCACTCGTGTGGACACGGGAAACCCGTGGGCTCGGGCCCACAAACCCACGGGTCAAGAGCATTGACTTGCACATACACTTTGTGAGTTTCATTATTTCCCAAAACCATATGGTAGTAGGAAGAGTAGCTCACCAATTATATGCAAGTCAACAACCCACTATATATGTCGATGTAGGATCTTGTCTCACATGTGAAGTATTTCCAACACTCCCCCTCACATGTGAGCCACATCATACCAGGAACCACCTTCGGCTCTGATACCATATTACGCTGTGACAATTCGTCACATAATCTCACCGTGGCCCACTCATGTGGACACGGAAAACCCGTGGGCTCGGGCCTACAAACCCACAGGTCAAGAGCGTTGACTTGCACATACACTTTGTAAGTTTCATTATTTTCCAAAACCATATGGTAGTAGGAAGAGTAGCTCACCAATTATATATGCAAGTCAACAACCCACTATTTTGTCGATGTGAGATCTTGTCTCACATGTGAAGTATTTCCAACAAATTCTTTTTCCAGTTTTTCAACTTGTTGAACTTGTATCATATGAGAAATTGTGATGTAGCAACCACACCCATGAATGACAATGAGAAGCTGCAACGTGAAGATAATATTGTGTATGTTGATCAGAGATTTTATAGGAGAATATTAGAGTGTACAATATATTCCAGTTGGTCTTGGACAGGATGGTCTCAATATGAGACGGATAGTCCAATTAGTCAAATTATAATTTTTCTCGATATACGCTCAATATTTGATCTATTTAAAGTTATAATTGATACATTTAAGGTTAAAATTGAATTTTTTTTTATAATTTATAACTAATCATACTTAATCACTTTAAGGTCTGAATTGATCATTCTTAGATCAAAATTGAAATTTTTTACAATAAAGAAGTTATGAACTCTTGGTTATTTCCAATAGCATTCATTGAATCAATTGGCAAACATAATTCGAGATTGATACTTCCTCCACCTTCACATCTAGGGTAAGTAAACATTACACCTACAAATTTATTTTCAAGTCCATTATGAACAGAAAATTATTGGGGGAAGTACAATACCACTATTATTGATCGAAAATTAAAGAGTACAAGTACTCTTATGTTCTATTATTCTATTAGAATTATCATTTTGCATCAAATAAGAATACTTATAATGAGCAATGTTTTAACACTATTATTAATATTGTTATATCATTCATTTGTTGTTTGAAATTCAACCATAGAATAATACCATTATATTACCTCCATTCTGAAACTGTGAAAATAATCATATTTAGGTAGAAATTGATCAGTTTAACGTCAAAATGATCAATTTCAGGTCATAATTGAAAGTTTTTATTTTTAATTGATCTATTTAAGGTTTACCTTAAGTTGAAATTTATACATTTAAGGTCAAAATTTGATTGATCTATGTAAGGTTTGCCATCTCGTTCAAGTTCTTGTGAACATATTTAGGGGCCTCAATTATCAGCTTGAACTTTTGGTTGAGACTCTAAAATCTGTTATATAGTATAATAGTAAGTTAATCACGAAAGTGGGCTAAGAGAGAAATTTTTGAGGCAATGTTGTCAAAGAAATTTGGTGAACAATCTGATTTGATAAATACGTTTATATAATGAGCTAGGTGAGAATTAGCTTGTTGATGTCTATAAGGCTATAAGCCATTTGAAGCTAATTCACCAGACACTTTTAATCTCATTTGACCTAAACCAAATCTTTTATTGGGGGTTATTGGCAATTGATTGTTGGTTGTTGTCTTTTTTGTTTGGCTTATTTGACCAGTTAAAAGTATTATTAGGGAACTTAAATAATACAATACAAATTACAATCGGGAATTTGTATAAACCCCTTTGTGTGATGACAAAAATGAAAAGTACAAGATGATTACAAAGCAATAAAACTAAAGAAGATTATTGTGTAACGACAACCGTTACCCGGAAACTTGATACAAGTTGTAGGCGTGTGCTCACTTTCCTTTTGTGATATTTCCCCCACAAAGGTACTTGGGTTGATATGTGGAAATTCACAACGAGATACAAACAACTTCAATATACCCTGAGTACTTAGGGTATATAACTTAACAACAATGTGTTTTAGAAATTATAAGCTATGGAAACTAAGTAAGAGTTAATTACTCTCTTAGATTAGCAAGAACAAATGAGAGAAAGAAAGCAAGAATTCAGAACAAAAGGTGTTTGAAATTCTTCATCCAAAGGTCTCTATTTATACTAAATAGAGGGGCCTTTGCACTTAATCACCATTAAGACCATATTCATGATCATGGCCTTCAATGCCATTATTCTATAGCATTATAGTCCTTAATACTCTATAATAATACCAGAGATTAAGAGTATTAAGAAGAATCCAAGGCATTAAACACAAAGAAAACGGGAAGAAAAGCAACGGTCACTTCCCAGCCCAGACCGCCGAGTCGGCGGTTGGTCCTTCCCAAGGATCGCCGACTCGGCGATGCCTCACTGACCAAATCCAAGATTTTCCAGAAGCCATCGCCGAGTCGGCGATGGGGTCAAAACAAGGATCGCCGACTCGGCGATTCCTTCTGACAAAACAATGTTTTCCAGAAGCTAAAGCCGAGTCGGCTTTAGCTCCAAAGAGGGGATCGCCGAGTCGGCTGTAAGGCGGACTTAGTTTTCTCTCTTTAGCTTGTTTTGTCTTATCTTTTAATGCCTTTTGGACTTAGTATATTAATACGTATTGTCCCACTACTTTAGTAGTACTTAGTGATTATATTTCAGGATTATTAGACACTAAATGTTCAACAAGTATTGGCTGTTTTTGTTGGCTTTTAAGTTAGCTAGCTGTTTCTAAAGATGTTTGGTAAATTTGAGTATTGGTTGTTGGTTGTTTATTAGATAAAAAGTGGGCCAATAAGCCCACAAGTCAACCAAAAAAGCTAGTTGTATCAACCTTTTTTTTTGGCTTAAAAGCCACCTTTCCAGCTGCTTCAAAAGCCATTTACAAAATACTTGTTTGGCTGTTTGACAAACCAACATATCAAAAGCCAAAAGTAAACCAAAAAGCTAAGCAAAAAGCTAAGAACCAAACATTCCCAAAGGCCTAACTAGCTAATTTTCATTCAATAAGCTGGCTTACCAAACACCTTCCTACATAAATTGATTAGCTTGCATGAAGGTAAAGGTAAAGTACACTCCCAGTATCCCGCACAAGGCAGGGTCCGGGTGGTAATTGACTAGCTTGAATCTCTTAGAATATTGTGACGCAATTATATTATTTGGTTATTTTGAAAAAATGAATTGATTTGATAATATAGACATATTTATTGTAAATATATTATTAATTATTATATCAAAATATTATATCAATGGCAAAAATCATCATACATCATACAATACTATAAAAGTGTTGGAAAATTCCATGTGTCATCTCCTAAGGAGGCATGACAATTATAATTATTTTAGTGGATGATAGTTGATTATATGAAAATATTTACCTAATTTAGATTTTTGTTATTTTAAAAATTAGAGCTAAATTAGGTATACTATGGAGTATAATTTATAATTTATTATAGAATTTCTATATAAGTAATCTAAAATCATATCATATAATCATACAATACTATAAAAGTGTTGGAAAATTCCATGTGTCATCTCCTAAGGAGGCATGACAATTTTAATTATTTTAGTGGATGATAGTTGATTATATGAAAATATTTACCTAATTTAGATTTTTGTTATTTTAAAAATCATACAATACTATAAAAGTGTTGGAAAATTCCATGCGTCATCTCTCCTAAGGAGGCATGACAATTTTAATTATTTTAGTGGATGATAGTTGATTATATGAAAATATTTGCCTAATTTAGATTTTTGTTATTTTAAAAATTAGAGCTAAATTAGGTATACTATGGAGTATAATTTATTATAGAATTTCTTTATAACTAATCTAAAATTTGATATATTTTTGATTCAATGAAAAAGTGATATATTCGATAAATAATTAAAAAAATCAATATTTAATTAATTTTTACTTTAAAAAAGTCATGTATATGATAAATTTAATCATAATAATATATACTTGCATTATTCTTTGAAGTTATATTTATATATATTTCATACTAATTCATTTGTGCATTACACGAGATTCTATACTAGTATCTTTATATTTATCATAAAAAGTATCTTGTTTACATTAATTACTTTATTACTATTTAACTTTTTACCCTTGAATCTCCTAAATATGGTAATGTAAAGAATTTTGTGGAAAAAATAAATATGATTGTGAAATTGTCACTGAGAATAATGCATTTAGTAAAATAAATAATGTGATTGTGAAATTAATCTTGAGAATAACGCATTTAGTATAAAATATATAGACATCCATTCTACAAATTGATGTAGATCAATCTAGCTTAACATTAACTATTTCAAAGATTAATTTGTTCAACATTTGGTATGGACTACAGACTTAGTGCATACTAAAATTGTGTTTACCAAATTTAAAATGTTAGTGATTTAGGGAAATGAAGTGTAAGGATTGTGAATTAGGAAAGTAGATGGTAAGAAGTGTGGATTAGTGATGTTGATCAATCCAGTCCAATATTAACTATTCCAAAGATCAAGTTATTCAACATTTTGGTTTGGCTCTTTTTAAGCTTTAAACTAATTTTCAGATTATTTGAGATTCATAAAGTAATTAATCTAATCTCGTGGTTGTTCTTTTAGTTCACATTTTTATATTATGTTACATAGTTAGTTAAGTCTTTTCTAATTGAGTCTTAGTCATGAACTAAGTCTTCTTTAAATTGAGTCGTTTATTATTTAAGTCTTTTATTTTATTTTCGAGTATTTTGACTCTTTTTTTGTATTTTTTTTTTTTTGCAATAAAACAAAGTCTTTGAGATGATTAAGCCAGATTTAGGGTCAAGCTTAATCACGTTTCATGTTTAGTTAGTTGAGTTATAATTTTTTTCGTTTTTCGAGTCTTTAAATATAAAATCGCTCAATTAGTTCAAAAATTACAAAACTTTTGAAGCAAGAATAGCAAAGACAATCAACTATGATATCATATAATTAGCCGAAATACTAAGGATACATGAGATGTTTTGAAGATAATTGTAAAGATCACAAATCAAAGAATATCAAGCCAAATCACATTGTTTCTAAAAGTTCTGATTTTTGAAAAAAAAAAAAAAGAGTTGTGTGGTAATTCATTTCAGCCGAAATCTTGAGCAATATTCCATGAAGATTTTGAAGATTATTTCATGAAGATATCTCCTACAAAACATCCCTAAATTATCCCAAGTAGATTGAAGCAAATAAAATACAAATCATGAAGATTTGCATTTTTTCCGATTTATTTATTTATTTATTTTTTTTGCAATATTGTAATATTTGCTTTTTTAGTTTAGTTGTTGATGCCTTGTAGTATAAATAGGCTTGCTTAGTTCTTGTATTATGTTGATAATTCAATTCATTAACTTTCAAAATGACATTAAACCTTTGAGCAATTTTTGTTCTTTTTGTGCAATTTATTTTTGTGCAATTTATTTTTAACTTGGATTAGTTGAAAGTAATTTGAAGTTTCTAAGCTTTTCATACTTTTTTGTCTAAAGTTTGAATGTGTTCTTAGGAACCCTTAGTTTTAATTCATGATGATTTCTGTATCGAATTAAATCTTTGGTACAACCATTATTAGTTGATCTTTTTCAACATATCTTTCGTTTTTCCGTTGTTACAAAATCAAAAAAATCTGAAAAACATTTTATTGAAACCGAAACAGCAAGCTAACGTATGCTTATAGTTTGGTGTTTGTTCGAGACATAGCCAACCTATATATCATCTTGGCATTCAGAGCCAAGGCTACGCTCTTAGCCTATATCACTTTTTTCTTGGTGAGTTCATAGCCCCGAAGAGTCATAAACACAAGCCTCCATAAGCACAAATCACAAACTGGTTTCCCGTAGCAAATTTCTACTTCCAACTGTGACGAGCCATAACTTCCTCGTCCGATATCCAAATTACAATTTTTTTTCATTTTGGTTATTTTTTCAAGATCTATCCACCTGTAAATTTCAGAATTTTATGATTTTATTTTCTATTAAACTAGGCAGTTTTTTTTCGTAAGTATGCAAATATGGTTGTTGCTGATAACAAGGCTCAACGTCTGAAAATTTTCTCCACACGATGCATCATTAAACAAAAAGTTTGTTCCTTAATCATCGATGAAGGAACGTGCACAAACATTGCATCCAAACACCTGTTTTCAAATTACTACTTCAAACTAAACCTCATCCATAACCCTACACCATCCAATCCGTAATCATTGTCTACAAGTATCACAAGTAGTTCTACTTTATTTTTTAATTGGTAAAGTTTATCAAGAGGAAAATATGGTATGATGTTTTGCCTATTGATACTTGTCACGTTCTATTAGGATGACCCTTGTTGTTTTATCGAAAACTAGTGCATGATGGTTACCACAACACTTATTCCTTCACCAAAGATCGCAAGCATATACCCCTCATCCCCATGACAACCTCCTCCACACACCCACAAAATTTCAACATGAAAACACCAACACTTTTTCTCATTTCACCCAATACACCTAAACAACATGAACTTGAGTTTCAAGGATATGTTGACCTTAACAACAACAATCTCGATGATAAAGAAACGCTTCAGATTTGTGTACCTCAACCTTTGCTTACTCCAAACATGCAACAACTTGTAGAGAAATGCACAAAAGATGTTAACAAAACAAACAGTGGCCTTTTGTGTGTACATGATTATGTGGGTGAAATTCCTATTCGAGTACCAAGTTTGAGGACAAACTTCTCAAAAGAAAGGGAAAAATGGTGTAGGTCAATCCAGTCCAACATTAACTATTCCAAAGATCAACTTGTTCAACATTTGGGTTTGACTCTCTTTAATTTTTAAGCTAATTTTCAGATTATTTGAGATCCATAAAAGAATTAAGCTAATCTCATAGTTGTTCTTTTAGTTCACATTTTTATATTATGTTCCATCATTTGTTAAGTCTTTTCTAATTGAGTCTTTTCTTTGTTATTTTAATTTCATAGTCATGAACTAAGTCTTCTTTAAATTGAGTCGTTTTATTATTTAAATCTTTTATTTTATTTTCGAGTATTTTGAGTCTTTTTCTGTATTTTTTTTTTCAACAAAACAAAGTCTTAGAGATGATTAAACCATGTTTAGGATCAAACTTGTTGGCTCTCTTAAGTTTTGATGATGGCTTCATTATTTATAAACAAACAAGTATTAGAGATTGTTTTGTAGGTCGTATATCCGATTTTATTAAAGTCGTCGATGACACCTAAAAGACTTGTTTAAAGAATATTGTATATGTCAAAGTCAAAGTCAAAAGTAAAAATAGTCAGCCTTGAAGTTCATGTGGAAAGTCAAAAGGGAAATTAATCTCTACTATTCCAAGAATTGATAAACTGATATAAGTGCTGATGGAGACAGTGCAGTGTTCCCAACGAAACAGGTCTGGAGAAGTTGGTCAACTAAAGTAAACGTAGGAAATTCGTTTTTCTATTTTTTAGTTGATTGTACGGTTAAATATTAGGATATTGCATAAGTTATTAATTGGCTATCAATTAAATAACCACCACATAAAACCAATGGTTGAGAATAAGTCTCCTTATTTTTCTCCACAAAAATAGGGAAGAAGTTAGGGTTTAGTTGAATTAGTCTTCATTAATTATTATTAGCTAATTAATTATTAAAAACTAACCGTAAGATATTAAGTAACCTCCAAGATAATTCCCCACTTTCCCACATTTGAGAATAAGGGAATTATGGGTAGTTACACGGTTAATCTCATATAAAAGAGATGTTTTTTTTAACCGGCTAATAATGAGGTGTGCCCTAACGAGAAAAATCCAAGAGAGATCACCCAAGTAAGAAAAATATTTATTCTTTCATTTGCCAATTAATTCACAATATTTTTCTTATGCAATATCTTAGTCTTTATCCATTCTAGAGAAAATTATTTGTAAGGGTTTTTGAGAGTTTGTAATTAGACTTAAGGGAAGTCTAAGGGGAAACGAGAGAAAGAGAAGAGAAAGAGAAGGAGAAAGTGAAGAGAAGAGGCCTAGAAGAGAAGAGAAGAGAATTGTTTTATGTAATTGTATTGATTGCCTAAAACATATTAAGAGAAGCTTAAAATCCTGAGTGGTCGTGATTTTCTTTCTATTAGGCCTAGAAAGTTTCCACGTAAAAATCCTTGTCTCCATTTTACTTTCTTGGTTTTTGTTTAAGTATTTTTATTTGATTTATATTCCGCAAAAACAGGGCAAAAATACTTAAAAGCACAGTACAATAATTCACCCCCCCTCTTGTTGCATTCATAATCTCTAAGTGTTTCTACAATTGGTATCAGAGCCATGTTTCTCATTTGATCAGGAAACCCTGAGAGTCGTATCTTGGTATTTTAGAGATGTTGAAAATGAATGAACGAATGGAAGAAGGTTACTCTACTCAAAGACCGCCCATGTTCGATGGAAAATTCTACACGTATTGGAAGAATATGATGGAAATCTTCATCAAGGCCGAAAATTATCAAGTTTGGAGAGTTATCGAAATTGGAGACTTTGAGGTAACAACTACCAACTCCAATAACGAAACTATTCCTAAATCGATCACTGAATTTGAGAAAGAAGATTTTCAGAAAATGGAGATGAATGCTCTTGCCATCAAATTACTTCACTGTGGTCTTGGACCAAATGAGTATAATCGCATTATGGGTTGCAAAACAGCCAAGCAGATTTGGGATCTGCTAGAAGTTACTCATGAAGGAACAAGTGAAGTGAAGCGCTCCAAGATTGACTTGCTGATGTCGAAATATGAAAGATTTGTTATGGAACCAAGAGAAAGTATTCAAGAGATGTTCACTAGGTTCACCAACATAACAAACGAACTTGTCTCTCTTGGAATGCTTATTCCTTCAGATGAACAGGTCAGGAAAATTCTCAGGAGTCTACCTCAAGATGACCGTTGGAGAGCTAAAGTCACAGCCATATAGGAATCCAAGGATTTCACAAAATTCAATCAGGAAGAGTTGGCTGGTTCCCTTATGACCCACGAATTGCATCTGCGAACAACTGACAGTTCCCGAAACAAATGCTTGGCTCTGGCAGCGAACGATCAAGAAGAGTCAGAATGTGATGAAGAGGAGAATGCCATGTTGGTTTGGAAATTCAAGAAGTTCTTCAGGAACAACAGATACATCAATTAAAGAAACAACAAAGAAAGAGGAACTGCTAATACCAAAACCAACTACGAATGTCATAAGTGTGGAAGCACTGATCATTTCATCAAGGAGTGCCCTCAATGGAAGAACGAGAAGGGCAAAGGAAAGGCAAGGGAAACGGGAAGACAACCGATGAAAGGGAATTTCAATAAGATTGACTTTCGCAAAGCCATGATTGCTGCATAGGGAGAATCTGAGAGCGAAGTTGAAACTGAAGCTCTAGTTGAGGAAGAAACAACTAATTTATGTCTCATGGCCACTCATAACGAAACGTCTAAAGGAAAAGAGGTATTGTCTTCTAATTCATTTCCTAACCACTTATTTAGATTGGATAAACATGAATTAATTAAAATGATTTTGGAGACACAAGATAATCTGGAAAAAAAGAACTGCCACCTGTCTCCAAATGG
The DNA here is from genome assembly GCA_019425755.1 of Amaranthus cruentus. NCBI lineage: Eukaryota > Viridiplantae > Streptophyta > Magnoliopsida > Caryophyllales > Amaranthaceae > Amaranthus > Amaranthus cruentus. The sequence goes on along the minus strand of CM033457.1, from coordinate 10,115,299 downwards.
AAAAAGAACTTAAAACTTGTAACGACCATGTTTCCTACCTAAATTCTTCTAGGTCAGATGTGCAAGCTAGATTCTTTGATTTATTAGATCAAAATGTGATGTTAAAGGAAACTTTAGAAAAGGTAAAACAAGAAAATATTATTCTTAATGTCGATTTGTATCAATATGAAATGCTAGGCTTAAATAAGAATCCAAATGATGAATCTATTCATGAGATTAGCACTAAAATTCAAAGGTTAAAATCAGACCTAGAATCTTATAAAACCGAGAATGAGAAATTAAAAGGTGAATTGAATTCAAAAGGAAAAGGAAAATCAATGATGTTCCAAAATGGATTATAGAGGCTAAAACTAAAAATGCTGAAGGCCTAGGATACACTAAGAATAAAAACAAGAAAAAGGTCTACGTTGATCTCCCTAGTAGTAAAATCTGTTCCTTTTGTGGCAAAACCGGGCACCTGAAATTTCAATGTTTAAAAAGGGAACAGCAAAACAAAACGAACCAAATTTATGTCGATCGCATATGGATTAAGAAATATGATTCATGCTTAATCGACAAGGAACCCAAGGATGACTGGGTTCCTCGCTCTAACAATTAGTTCGTTTTGCAGGTTGAGGGGGAACAACTCATAGTATCTCGACAGTGGTTGTTCCAAGCACATGACAGGTGATAAATCAAAATTTCTCTCACTGGAAGCCTATGATGGAGGAACTGTGAACTGTGGAGACAATATGAAAGGCGAAATCATTGCCAAAGGAAAAATAGGAAGGTCAAGTTCCCATGCACCTGACAACGTATTTTTAGTCGAGAATTTAAAACATAATTTGTTAAGTATCTCTCAATTTTGCGACAAAGGTAACTCTGTAATCTTTACTTCTGAAAAGTGCATTATCTCTAGGAACGACACATGAGACACTGTTCTGGAAGGAATCCGAAAAGGGAACACTTATGTTGTGGACCTCCACACTGTTCCCAAAGCCAGTTTGATATGTCTTAGTGTTATAGAAGACGACCCTCTTCTTTGGCATAAACGTTTAGGTCATGCTAGTCTTTCATTGCTTAATACTTTACGATCTAAAGACCTAGTAAGAGGATTACCGTCCCTTAAATTTCAAAAAGATGAAGTTTGTGATCCATGTGCCAAAGGAAAACATGTTCTGTCATCCTTTAAACCTAAAAATGTTGTGACCACCTCTGCCACTTGAATTAATTCATATGGATCTTTGTGGACCTATGAGAATCCAAAGTCGCAGTGGAAAGCGATATGTGTTTGTTATATTTGATGATTATAGTAGATTTACTTGGACCTTATTTTTAACTAGCAAAAATGAAGCTTTTGATGAATTTGTTGCTTTTGTAAATAAAATTCAAAAATCTAGTAACAATCAACTTATCCACATAAGATCAGATCAGGGTAAAGAATTTGAAAATTCAAGGTTTATGGATTATTGTAATGAGCATGGCATAAGTCACAACTTTTCCGCACCTAGGACACCACAACAAAATGGTGTGGTGGAACGTAAAAATAGAACATTAGAGGAAATGGCTAGAACCATGTTAATTGCTAGTGGTCTCCCTAGAAACTTTTGGGCTGAAACTGTTAATACTGCATGTTAATTAGACCGATCACTTCTAAGACCCCCTATGAACTATTTAAATGCGTTAAACCAAATATTTCGTATTTTCGTGTGTTTGGATGTCGATGCTTTGTTCACGTAAATGGAAAACGAAATATAGGAAAGTTTGATGAAAGAAGTGATGAGGCAATATTTCTTGGCTACTCATCTTATAGTAAAGCTTATAGAGTCTATAACAAGAGAACTATGTGTGTTGAAGAATCTGTTCACATTATTTTTGATGAAACTAATTTTATGACAAGTGAACAAGAAACAAATGATTTTAAGATAGGTCTTGCTAATTTGGAAGATGATGAAAACATGCATAAAGAGTAAGATCGAGAAGTTAATGAAGAACAGCAGGTTCAAATTGAAACTGTAGAACCTAATCAAGAGCAGGGACAGCAGGAAAATCAGGACCAGCAAGGTGTTCCAAATCCAGCTGCTCCCAGAATAGAACAAAATGAACAACATGAAGTTGAGCAAAATGTCAATCAAGTCAGTGAGCTTGTTCCCACAACTGTCTCCACAAGAGATTTTGTGCTTAAGACGTGGAAACATCAAAAGTCACATCCACTTGACTTGATTATAAGTGACATAAACAAAGACACACAGACCAGATCCTAGATTAGAAACTTTTGTGCACACTTTGCATTTCTCTCAACATTGGAACCCAAGAATCACGAAGAAGCGTTGCAAGATTCAGATTGGGTTGTTGCAATGCAAGATGAACTAAATGAATTTGAAAGAAATAAAGTGTGGCACGTGGAACCGAAACCCAAGAACAAAAAGATAATTGGATTAAAATGGGTTTTTACAAACAAGTTGGACGAGCACGGAACAATAGTAAGAAACAAAGCAAGGCTAGTGGTTAAAGGATACAATCAACAAGAAGGTATTGATTATACGGAAACATTTTCTCCCGTAGCAAGGTTAGAGGCTATCAGAATTCTAATTTCATTTGCTGCATTTATGAATTTTAAGTTATATCATATGGATGTGAAATGTGCTTTCTTGAATGGTTTTCTAGAAGAAGAAGTCTTTGTGGAACAGTCACCTGGCTTCGAAAATCCATCTTCTCTAGATCATGTCTATAAGCTTGATAAAGCTCTTTATGAGCTCAAACAAGCTCCTAGGCAATGGTTGAAAGATTGTCTAAGTCTTTGATTGAAAATGACTTTATTAGAGGTAAAATTGATAAGACCTTATTCTTTAAGAATAGAGGTTCGAATATTTTAGTTGTGCAAATTTATGTGGATGATATTATTTTTGGAGCCACTAACGAATCATTATGTAAAGAGTTTGCTAACCTAATGAGTGCTGAATTTGAAATGAGTATGATGGGAGAATTAAATTTCTTCCTTGGTTTGCAAATTAAACAAACGACTAACGGTATTTTTATCCATCAACAAAAATATATTAAAGAACTTCTAAAGAAATATGGTTTAGACAATGCTAAAACAAACCACACACCTATGGCTACTAATATTAGACTAGATGAAGATTCGAATGGTATCAATGTTGATCAAACCATGTATAGAGGTATGATAGGATCTTTGTTATATCTAACGGCTAGTAGACCAGATATGTCGTTTAGTGTTGGCTTGTGTGCTAGATTTCAATCAAATCCGAAGGAATCACATCATACAGCAGTGAAGAGAATTCTAAGATATCTAAAGGGAACAAATGACTTGTCCCTATTCTATCCTAAAAGTGATGTCCATGATTTGAAAGGTTATAGTGATGCAGATTATGCAGGAGATCTTGTGAATAGGAAAAGTACTTCAGGTATGGTACAATTTCTTGGCTCATGTTTAGTATCTTGGTGTTCCAAGAAACAGAACACCGTTGCTCTATCCACCGCTGAAGCAGAATATGTGGCAGCAGCAGCTTCTTGTTCCCAAATGCTTTGGATAAAACAGCAGCTAAGAGATTTTGGTATTAAATTTGAATGTGTTCCTATTTATTGTGATAATACTAGTGCCATATGCATATCAAAGGATCCCGTGCATCATTCTAGAGTTAAACATATACATATACAACATCATTTTCTTAAGGATAACGTTGAGCATAAAAATATTATTGTTAAACATGTCAGTACCAATGAGCAAGTTGCAGATATAATGACTAAACCACTTCCAAGGGAACAATATGAAAAGATGAGGTTGGAACTTGGTATGATCAAGCTCCGCTAAAGTTTAATGCAAGCACTCCTCCTCAAAGCAATATGAAAAATTGGAAGGGTTAGATCATCAACAAGAATCATGATTGAGAAATCAATTATTGCAAGATATAGGTACGCAACTATCTTAAGTACATACCATGAATGCTTTCTTGATTGCATGCTTAACTGATTAGACCAAAGTAGCATATGTTTATTTTATGTGATATTGTCCTCATATTAAAACGAAAAAAAAAACGAGGACATATATTTTTTCTTATTTTCAAAAATTTTCTTTATTTTTCTTTTTCCACAAATTTCAGCATTTTATTTTTATTTTTCTTTTTCGGAAGGTCAACTTAAATTATGGAAGAAGACGAATCATCGCGGTGTTTCGAAAAACCGTTATTAACCGCTCAATTCAACGAACATACCCGCGAACTTTTCGTTACACTCCTTGTTCACACTAATAAACTGATCCAAGAAGTAGTACAAACTCTTCAATAACCGTCCACTCACACATTTAAAAACCCACTCTCTCACGTCACATCACTCACTCACACACTCCATCATTCCCTAAATTGAAGTACTATACTCATTACTTCCAACCCCAAACCGTCAAATCCCAATACTTTCTCACTTCCTTCCACAATCCACCATGAATCCCTCAAAATCTTCCTCCTCAAGCAAAATCGCAAGGAAGAAGACACCAAAAGCCACTCAACCCAAACCATTGCAAGTAATCTACCCTTCAACTGATGCACCACTGTCACTATCCCAAGAACCAAAGAAAGCAAATACACCCACCGCCATGCATGCCGGAACCAAAAGACCCAGTTCAACCCCTAAAGGAGTTTCTTCGTCCAGAGCAACTAAATGGACCAAGCAAGCTGATCCCAACAGTGCTGAAGAGGTCGCTAAAGAAATGTCAGTAGGGTTTGGTCTAGATAAATACTGGTATGAATCTACTCCGTTCCCTCAGTTACATGCTATTTTGCAAAATCAAGGTTGGGAAAATCTAATGTCGGACTTTTCTTGCAATTCGATTTACCCAAATTTGATGCGTGAATTTATCAAAAACTTCACTATAGAGAATGGTGTCTGTTCGAGTATGGTCCAGGAGATTAAAATTGAATTTAACAGTCTGATGTTGGGGGATTGGTTTAGTGTTCCTGCTGTAGGGTTGATACGTATTACGTAGGGTCCAAGATTGTCTTTTCAGGGATCAATGAAAAAACTGTGTTAAAGTTTTTAGGAATTAATAAGAAACGATTTAGCCACAACTCTTTGTCACCACTTCACGAGCTTTTATACAACATTGCACGACGCTTTATTTTGCCTCGCAATTCCTAGCGAAGCGAAGTAAACCTTCGTGATGCAACGTTGATTTACTGTTTGACTAACCACATAAAAATAAATTTTCCTTCTTTAATGATATCACACTTGACGGACTGCATAGAGAAACGTTGTATGGTTGGGTATGGAGGTCTGTTAACTCACGTTTTTAAGAAATTTGGTGTTCCTCTGGATGGTCTAGAATTCCCTATGAGTGCTAATAACAAAATAGGTGCAAAATGCCTCAATAACTTGCACCTAAAATTGAATGAAAAAGGGATACTAGAGGATGTTGTTGAGGAAGTGGAGGAGGTTAGTTTTGATGATGAGAAAGTTGAAGAAGAAAATGAAGAATAGGGAAAAACAGAAAAAGGAGAGGAGAGGGAAGAAAAGGAGAAAAAGGTTCAGGAAGCTGTTCCCTCTGCCCACACTGAACAGACAGAGGCTACAAAGGAACAGGAGGAAGTACTAAGTGAGGGGGAAGCCTCAGGAGAGGGAGAAGGTGAAGAACTAGAGGAACAACATTCCGATGACAGTTCTGATGATGAAGAGGTTGCTATGCCGGTCAAGGAGGAACCTGTGCTCACTCCTAGAAAGAGCAACAGGCTGGCCTCAAAACGTCCAGTTGGTATGGATGAAGAAATCACCTCACATCCCACCAAAAAGCCTACCTATACCCCTCTTTCACCAAAATCAGCCACACCGCCACCACAACATATACCATCACCACCATCATCACCTATACCTACTACTCCACCACCATTCACCTCACAGGCTTTACCTCCACACACTACACCTGGTTTTGATACTAACCGCTCTACTGTTCCTTCAGCCACCCTAGACCTTGTTCTCTCAAAATTTAATGATTTTCAGTCTCAACTCTATGCTTTTCAAGATGAAATTCGTGTCTCACTTGCATCCCTTACTGATCAGCTGTCTCAGATGGAATCCCGTTTTGGTGCCAAGCTTGACACTGTTGAAGTGCAGACCGAGTTCGTTGATGAGGAGACTGCAGCTTGATCCCTTCTTCTGCTCCACTACTCAATTTATGTAATTGTTGGCCACACCGTCTGTTTTTCTAACAATCAAACAATATTTTCTTATATTTTTTTGAAGTACCAGCTGGGGTACGATTTGTTGTAATTTTCTTTTGTTGAAACAATCATGCTACCGCTTATTCGTCTATGATGCTTTTATCTACTTTTAGAATTGGTCTATGATGCTTATTCGTTGCATATCTTGGTCATTTTATGGTATTTGCTTGGATGTTTGATGCTCATTATCTCTCTTTGACTAATGCTTGCCTTAGTGCTGTGGTTTGGTTTAGCCAATCCTTTTTGATTGATGTCAAAAGGGGGAAGAAAAGGCAACAAACTTAGAGGAATACTTGTAATGCCCTAGTTTGCATATACTCATACATATACTCATATTCATGCCTAGTTTGCATAACATATACTCAATGCTGTTTCGATATACATATTATATCTTGCTCTGAATTGATCTAATATTACTATACTTTGAGTTAATGCTATTTCGATATCAATGCTGTTTCAATTCATGCTCTGATATTACTATGTTGTTTCAAATTAAACTATGCTTTGTGTTTTTATGTTTTATTTTGATATTACTACTTTGCTTAAAGTGTTTGCTCTGATAAGTCTATTCTAGAATTCACCTAAGTATAGATTTGATACTTAAATGTTTGCCTTTATTCTATTTTTTAGTTGATTGTACGGTTAAATATTAGAATATTGCATAAGTTATTAATTGACTATCAAATAAATAACCACCACATAAAACCAATGGTTGAGAATAAGTCTCCTTATTTTTCTCCACAAAAATAGGGAAAACGTTAGGGTTTAGTTGAATTAGTCTTCATTAATTATTATTAGCTAATTAATTATTAAAAACTAACCGTAAGATATTAAGTAACCTCCAAGATAATTCCCCACTTTCCCACATTTGAGAATAAGGGAATTATGGGTAGTTACACGGTTAATCTCACATAAAAGAGATGTTTTTTTTAACCGGCTAATAATGAGGTGTGCCCTAACGAGAAAAATCCAAGAGAGATCACCCAAGTAAGAAAAATATTTATTCTTTCATTTGCCAGTTAATTCACAATATTTTTCTTATGCAATATCTTAGTCTTTATCCATTCTAGAGAAAATTATTTGTAAGGGTTTTTGAGAGTTTGTAATTAGACTTAAGGGAAGTCTAAGGGGAAACGAGAAAAAGAGAAGAGAAAGAGAAGGAGAAAGTGAAGAGAAGAGGCCTAGAAGAGAAGAGAAGAGAATTGTTTTATGTAATTGTATTAATTGCGTAAAACATATTAAGAGAAACTTAAAATCCCGAGTGGTCGTGGTTTTCTTTCTATTAGGCCTAGAAAGTTTCCACGTAAAAATCCTTGTCTCCATTTTACTTTCTTGGTTTTTGTTTAAGTATTTTTATTTGATTTATATTCCGCAAAAACAGGGCAAAAATATTTAAAAGCACAATACAACAATTCACCCCCCCTCCCCCCTCTTGTAGCATTCATAATCTCTAAGTGTTTCTACAAAACTTAGTCATGTTTCATGTTTAGTTAGTTGAGTTGTAAATTGTTCGTCGTTTATTGAATCATTAAACATAAAATCGCTCAATTGGTTCGAAAATAACGAAGCTTACGTAGCAAGAATTATCCGAAATCCTCGAGATACACCAAGGATACATGAGATTTTTTGAAGATAATTGCAATGATACAAAGGAAAGAAAATTTTAGCCCAATCACATTGTTTTATAAAAAGTTTGATTTTTGCAAAAAAAAGAGCTGTTTGGTGAAAAGGATAGAAACTTCGAACATCTCTATCTTCAAAAAATCTCATATATCCTTGGTGTATCTTGAGGATTTCGGCTAATTATATGATATTAATAGCTGATTGTCTTTGTTTTGATTCTTGCTTCACAAGCTTCGTAATTTTCGAATTAATTGAGCGATTATATATTTAAATACTCGACAAACGAAAAAAGAACAACTCAACTAATTAACTAAACATGAAACATGATTAAGCTTGATCCTAAACCTAGCTTAATCAAGACTTTGTTTTATTGCAAAAAAAAAAACCCGAAAAAGACTCAAAATACTCGAAAATAAAAATAAAAAATTTAAATAATAAAATGACTCAATTTAAAGACTTAAATCATGACTACGAAATTAAAATAACAAAGAAAAGACTCAATTATAAAGACTTAACTAACGATGCTAATATAATATAAAAATGTGAGCTAAAAGAACAACTACAAGAATAATTACTTGATCTTTGGAATAGTTAATGTTGGACTGGATTGATCAACATCACTAATCCACACTTCTTACCATCTACTTTCCTAATTCACAATCCTTACACTTCATTTCCCTAAATCACTAACATTTTGAATTTGGTGAACACAATTTTAGTATGCATTAAGTCCGTAGTCCATATGCAATATTTCCTCTAGCCTAGCCGCCCCAATTTTTTCTACCTTCTCTCTCTAAAAAAACCCTAATATCTAGAGTTAGTTTGGGGCTCCCTATTTTCTCCCTTTTAAATTTTTTTATTATGATTAGAATAAATTTGTGTCCTCTCCCTGTAAGAGAGTTGTTCTACCCTTTCATTGGGTTGATTCTACCCATATATTGGGTTTTGAAGTCTCTCCTTGTGAGAGTTTGGAGTTATGAATTTTGGTCTTTAGTTGATTTGTTGTTAGAGATTAATGCGACGATGCAGCAGACACCAAAATTACAATTATCATCAACTACATCAAATTCAATTCTATCTTAAGACTACAACTGATCGAAAGACCCCCTCGTAGAAGGCTGTATCAAACAGCGATGTGGAAGAGGATATTCAGAATTGTCAAATCTCATACACAACGATCGTAGTTTTATTATTTTTGAATTATATTTGGTTTTAGTTGCTATGTACTTGCTAATTTTTATCTCTGGATGTAGATGTCGTATGACTCTTTATTAACGAATCAAGTATTGTTAAAAAAAAAAGTCCGTAGTCCATACAAAATTTATCTTATATGGGTTTTTGGTTTAAGCTAATTAAGAGATAGTTTTTCTCGCTATTTTTATTTGTTTGATTTGGTTTAGGATAAGCGACTATGATCTCCATTTAATGATGTTACTATTAGAGATAATCTAGTTTTAGTATTCTACATATAGACTTGGAGTATTTGGAGTATTATAAAGAAAATTTTAGATTAAGAGATGTATTAGGGTAATGTTTAGCTGGGCGAATCCAGTCAAACCAAGAAGTCAAAGTCAACTCTTGACCTCATCTGTTGACCGACTCATAGTCAAGGTCAGACTTTCTCACTTCCAACAGAGATAACCGCCATGTAACTTCCAGGTAGTTATCGATCCTCTACAGCAACCACCTATTTCCTAAAATTGGCATCTCCAACCTCCCACTATTACTCAACTCATGAGTAACCGCTGTAGGGAGTATATAAAGGGGAATTGTTACGATAACCACCCCTAAGCCTTCATTACGATACCGAAACTCTGCCAAAATTCACTCAGATAGTTACCTCCCGCTTCACCACCTCCGCTCGTCGGTAACCACCACATAACACACCCTTATCTACTCTTTTCTATTCATTATTCACTTACTTTTTCTCGATTCCGTTATCTGACTTGAGCGTCGGAGAGGGTTTCCGGGAAAATCCCCCGGGCAAGGCTAACTTGTTGTTGTGTAGGACAAACGAACCGCCTGTGACGAACGATACGCACCGATGACAAGTAACAATCGTGCGACCGCGCGATCTGGACATGCTGGCACAAAACCTGACAAATGCTTTACTAACAAATTGGCTACAAGTCAGCCAATACCGCTAACCCTAATCCGGGTGTTCATTATGGCCCAAATAGAAGACTTAAGGGAGAGGGATGGATCCTCCCAACAATTCAGAAAGACGGGACAATTCCCAAAGGGAGGATAACTCCCAAAGGCAGGACTCACAAAGGCAGGATGACAGGGAGACGATGGCCTCCTGGGCCCAAATGCCAGCGAAAGGAGGGAGAATGCCCGCCGCCAAAAAAGCTTGTCCTCCCAGGGCGAATCCAGACCACAAACCCAGGATGATAGGGATTATCTGAACGAAAAAAGATCCCAACGTTCCCAAAACACTCAATCACTGATAGACAAAAGGAGGGAAGAGAAAACACAGCATTCTTCCAGGTCTAGCCATCCGCCTAGCCGCCTCAGAACAAGAAAAATAACTTCCCCGCCGAGCATTTACAGGAAAGGAAAGTTGGGGCGAACTTGAAAAAATTCCAAGGTTGTTCTGGGCCCGGATTTAAGACCGGGGCCCTTTTCAAGCCTCGATCCCGGAAACAAACTCAAAGTTGAAATTCCAATTTGTGGGCATCGGGTAAAGAGTTATTAAGGAAACGGGGCAATCCAAAGTTACTCTTCCGCCGAAATTGGCCCATGACAAAAAGAAGAGAAAGAATAAAAAAGGAACATCCAATCATCCTCAAAAAGTCCATGGGAAGATCACCAAGGGGGAGGGATAGGGGCTATCCTCCCCACCACGGACCCCCGGAATGGGGCCCCACCCGTGAAAAATTGTATTTTTTGGGAGGAGTGGGCGAGAAGACTTGGAAAGGCAGGGGGAAAGATTCCCGCTTTAACACCCGGGGGACATCTTCTTCTTCGGGCCCTCCCCCTCCTACTACTACTACTACCGGCCCACATTTGAATTATGACGGCATCATATATTATAAAAGGCCTTTCCCTTTGGAAACAATTAGGGGCTCAAACCATACGCATAAAAAATGGCGGAGGAAGGAAAAGTTAAGCGATTTGAGAAAGGACTATTTCCCCAAAATTGAAAGATATTATACCGTTTAAACCTGCGAGGAAGAGAGAAGAAAAGCTCTAGGATCGGGGTTCATTAACATGATGCTGGAGGTTTTTAAACAAGAATACCAACAATTAAAGGCTGCCAAGGACGGCTTAAAAACCTTGATGAAAGGCCCCCAAAGGCTTCCCAAAGGTCCTGGCTGAAGGATCAATTTCCAACTCGGGCAACCCGGCCATAGATCCTCTCGAAGGGGAAAAATCAAAATCGAAATGATGGTGAAGCCCCTAAGTAGATACGGGTACTTGAAACCTTATCACTAGGGGCCCAACAAATGGTTGGGGGAGAAAACACTTAAGCTTTTGAGACCCTCCCCAAAAGGCTTTGGGGAACAAGTAGTTCCCTTCCCCACCATTTCCGGGCGAAAGTAGTGGAAGAAAAACCGCGATCAGTTCTCCGCTTCCCCCGTTGCCAATCTTAACTTCCCCAAACGCCACCCCAGGGGCGCCCCCCAAAAACAACAAAATCAAAGCAATCTACCCAACACCCAACCTTGGGGTTTGAAAAGTGCGGAAAAGTTGGAATCCTTGAGGGATGGAAGGGCGAGCACCCAATCCCTTTAATTTAAGACGGGGTTTTTGGGGCACCCCCAAAAGGCGAGAAGAAAAAAACCCAAACAATAATGAGGTTTACCCCAATTCCAGTCCCGAAAACCTCACCCTCCCGGAAAAAGATGAAGAAGTCCGATGTTTTGGGAAAGAAAATAAAAGTGGGAAAGGCCCACCGAAAGGGGAGACCCGAGCTTGGGGGGTCCGCAATTTTAGGACATCGCTTTTTTGTGGAAAAAGTCTGGTAGGGAAAAAATGTCCCAAACTCGATTCAAACGGGGTTCCAAACCTTTAAAAACGGCTAGGGCCCAAGGAAAAAAAAGGATAAGAAAGAAAAGGGGGGAAGTGGCAAACATTGGGGATCATGGAGAATGTCAATACTCAAAAGGTCATCCCGGGGACCCGAAACAAACGACAAATTACGAAGTGGTTCGACTTCCACCGACCAAAAGGGGCCCCCAAAGAGGGATTACCCTTTACCCCCAAATTGACCCTTTTGGACCCCTAGGACACTCTCCCTACCATGGAATCTAACGGTCCCCACACCAAATCCTTCCCGGGAAAATCAACTAAAAACCAAAATTTTAAAAACTTGGGCATATTTTGCTTTTTAAAAAGGGCATGCCGTTTAATTTTAAAAAACGCCAGGGCAACGTGCGGAGGATGGGTAAACAAAGTTTTTAACCCCGGATAGGGAGGAATTTAGAAGTCTATGTAGCATATGATCCCCAAAGTAAACTGATCCGGATTTCAGCGCACGAAATAAACTTTGACCCCTAACCACAAAATCGCCTTTTCCCGGTGTCGCGTGTTGGGGTTACAAGGGGGAAGTGCCTGGTTCTTGGGGATGAAAGGGATGAAGTAACCCGGGTAAAATTTGGAATCGGGATAAACCTTTCCCGCAAAACAAAAGTTTCAAAAACTATTAAGGATGTGTCCGCCCGGGAAGATTTATGTAAATCAACCCGGCAAATGCTCCCCCTTCCCGGGACCCCAAACAAACAAAATTGAGTGGGCCCAAGAGGCGGACATTTAAGTACGGGTCTACCCGCCCCCTCCAAAGTTAGTCTCCCCTGAAGGGAAAAACTCTAATCCTCTATTCTCTATTCGAAGTACTAGTGAAGGGCCGAAAAAAAGGGGAAAAAAGCCCACCGAAAATTATATAAGCCCCTTTCCGCCACAAGGGAATTCTGGGAAAAGAAAGTGTTGTTTTCTGGCCATTGGCAAGAGGAAGGGTTTAAACCCTTTTTCCACCCATCAAACCGGGCCAAACAATCAACCCCTTTAAAAAGATCTTAAGGCAAGAACCAATCAACCCGCATCTCCGGGGGCCCCAATTGGGACTAGGGATGAGTATGAACCAGAACTTATCAAACCAACCCCGGCTTCACCGAAAGCGGGCCGTTTCCATGTAATTCTAACCAAGAAGGGCCAGCGGATGGTTCATCTACCAAAGTTCCCGGGCGGGAATACTCATTTCCTCCCCGGGCGGTTAAAACGGCTGAGGTTTGATTTTTTGGCCCCAACAATGGCAATATGAGGCCCTATCCCCGGGCTAACCATTTCTTTTTAATCCGGGGAAAAAATTTGTCAAGCTTTTAAAAACTCCCATTGTTTTGTAAAAACGGGGAAAAGCGGTTAAGAAAAAGGGCAAGGTTATGAAAATGTACTTGGCAAAGGAGGTGGTTGGGGGGAAATTTAAACAATTTATCTCACTCCCCCGGGCCCGAAACAAAGGGAACTCACTAACAAAGCAAAGTTCCGATTACCCCGGGCCCCGGGACAGGTGGGAAGTTCTTCCAACCCCGGACCCCAATGTCATGGTAAACGTGATAGATAGATCGAACTGGAGGAACCCCGGGTTAAGTATCCCGAAAATCAAATTTCCGGATGATGGGAAAAGAAGCTAGAAACAGAGAAGAAAGGGTAAAGGTTTTGAAAGAAATTATGGAACATTTCAAAAAATCCTACAAAAACCCAAACCCAAAGTGTTGTTCCCGGGAGGAATGCAATTACATCCTCCGGAAATTCCGGGAGGACCGAACCCATCGGGATAAAGCCCTTCATGGGCAAAGGGCTTAAACAAATTATTGGCCCACTCGCATAAGATCCAAAAACTTGATAAAGCTTCTCCCCCGGGTATCCGAAAACCCTCAAGCTTCCTTACTACCATCTTCGTCCCCCCGGGCTCCCCGGGGGGATGGTTCTTTGGTCCTTTTCCCGAGGCAAAGGAAGTTCATCTTTGGGGGCAATAGACTACTTTTTCCAAGTATTTGAAGGGGCCACTTAGCACCATTCCAAAACGTATGCCAATTCCTCCGGAGAAAACATCATAACAAGATAGGTATACCCCGTCATTATCCGAAATGGTAGGCTTCGGAGCCAAGGCCCCCGGGGGGAATCCGGGAAAAATTCAACATCCAAATCCGGTTACCAAATCAAGGCCCAAACCAATGGGCAAGGTTAGTCATAACAAAAAATATTTCAATGGTATTAAAGAAAATCGGGGGCCAAAAGGGTTGGAGGGAACCCCAGAATTTTCTGAAGGTACCTTTAGAACAATTAATACCCCTCTCATGTCTTTGGTCGGAAGTTCCCCGGTGGTCGGGGTTCCCCACAAGGGTGACTTAACTCTTTTCAAAATGATGAAGGAAAAGGGTTAACCCTAGACTCGGAGCGGGGCAATGCACTCCCCGTTACCCCGGAAAAAATGACTGGGCCTTAACCGTAAGGGGGGAATCCCAAGCCCGGAGGCCGGGTGTTCCAAAATTGAAGCCCCGGGGAAAGCCAGAAAACCGGGAATTGGGGCCAACCCGGCCCTTAAAAATCATTTTGCTATCAAACCCAAAAATTTAAAGTTAGGAAGATGTGAAGAAAGGCGGAAAAAGACCCCACCTTAACCATTTGAAAAAATTTTTTTTAAAGGGATACAATAAACCCGGCAATCCACTCCACTAAGTTCAATTTTCAATTTTCATTTTCCCCTTTTTTCTTTTTTTTGATTCAATTTTGGTTTCTTTCCGTAATAATTTTGAAAATTTAATAGGTTTTCCAAGGTTATTCCATAAGGGTATTATTTTTGTATTTTAATTTTTTTTTTTTCTATCTACGCACGCATTCCAACTGTGGCGTATATCAATATTTTTTGGGGTACTTTTGAATTTTCAATATTAAATTTTTAAGGGAAGGTTATTTACCTTAGGCTGTCAAAAAGATTTAACTTTGTAATTTTCAAACCATAAAGGTAACGTTTCACGGTTGGGGTTTATCACTATGTGAAAATTTTGAATTTTCAATATTCAACGTTAATAAAGAAAAAAAAGAAATAAATGCAAAACTTTTTAAAACAAGATTAGTATATATACAAATAAAATGGTTTTAAAAATGAAGCCCAAAGTTTAAGCCAAAATATAACAAATAATACCCAAAAGGAAGAATGGAAACATAAGAGAACAAACTACGGCGGGGGCATCATCCCCGGGTCCGGGTGGCTTAGGCTCGGGGGACCGGGGGGGGTTAAGGGCCCAAATGTTTAACACCCCGGCCCCGCGTTTCCCCCCCCCCCCGGGGGGGAAATTTCCCCCCCCTTTTGAAAAAATTTTTTTAAAAA
Organism: Amaranthus cruentus; assembly: GCA_019425755.1. Classification (NCBI taxonomy): domain Eukaryota; kingdom Viridiplantae; phylum Streptophyta; class Magnoliopsida; order Caryophyllales; family Amaranthaceae; genus Amaranthus; species Amaranthus cruentus. The sequence goes on along the minus strand of CM033457.1, from coordinate 10,100,137 downwards.
ACCCTTTAGGAAAAAGGGGGAGGACCTTCCCCCTTTTGGGGAAAAAGGGGGGAAAAGAGGGGAGTGGGGAAAAGGGGGGGCCCCTCTTCCCTTTGGGGGCCCCTTTTTTCCCCCTCCCTTTCCCCCTCCCCCCACCCTTACCTTTTCCCCTACCGTTTTTTAATTAGTTTTGGTTTGGGGCCCCCCCAAAATTTTTTTGATCCCGGGGTTTAAAAACCCCCATTCATTTTCCGGGCCCTGAACCCCCAAATTCCCAAGGCCCTTCCCACCCCGGGGAAAAAGGGGGAAAAGGTTTCATTCCCCGGAAAGGCCTTGGGGGGGGTTCCCCCCCCAAAGGCCGTTCCCCCCCCCTTGTATACTTTCAATTTTTAAAATTTGGCCTTTAAAAATTTTCCCCCCTCTCCAACACCCCGGGATCTTGGATACAAAGGAATTTTTGGGTCCCCCGGAAAATTTTTCCCCAAAACCCCCCAAAGGGCCCCCCAAGGCCCCCCCCCCCCCCGGCCCCCCGGGGTTCCCCCTTTGCCCCCCCGGCCCCCCCTTTTTTCCCCGGGGGGCCGGGCCCTTTTTTCCCAACCAATTTAAAAATTTCCCCCGGGGCCTTTTTGGGGGGGGAAAGGGGGGAAAAATTTTCCCCGGCCCCAAAAAAAAAATTGGGGAAAAAAAAAAACGTCCTGGGGGTAAAATTAGGGGCCCCGGTGGGGGGCCGGTTTTTCCCCCCTTTTCCCCGGGTAAAGGGGGGGATTTTTCCCCCCCCCGTTTCCCGGTTTTCCGGATGGTAACTTTAATTTAAAGAAGGCCCCTTTTCCCCCCCCCTTTCCATTGCCGGGGCCCCTTTTTTAAAAAGGGGGGCCCCCTTTTCCTCCCCTTTTTTTTTTTTTTTCCCGGGGGGTTTTCCCGGTACGCCCTTTCTCCCTCCGACCCGATCAAAATACAAATTAGATGATAAAATCTAAGACAAGAAAAAGGGAAGCTGAGGAAATACCTTTAGGGTAGGTAGAGGGTAGTATCCAGCCTCTCTTAGCTTGCGGGCCATCGACATCAAATTAAACTTGCCCATCTGATTGATTATTTTATTCTAGTTCTTCCGCTACACCGTAAGAGAATGATGATCGAAAACGTAACATAATAAGGAAGACGTACCAAAAAACACACACTTACGCTTATGTATTTTCAAGCTTATTTCAAAAGCAACAATCTAGGGTTAATGGAGGATGAAGAGGATGAAGATGATGGAGAAGAAGGAGGAAGAGAGAGAAAGATGATTAGGGATGAAGAATTAAATTAAAAAAAGGAAAAAGAAATAAAAAAGGAAAAAAAAGGAAAAAGAAAAAAAACTCAAAAAAAAGGAAAAACCAGAATAATAGAAAGTCAACGGTGAAAAGGCTGGTCAACGGTCTCAACCGGTCACTTGGCCGTAATGGTGGTCAATTTAAAAAGTTGATGGCTGTAATTCATAAAAAAAAAGCTTTGCGGCTGTAATTCATAAAACGATAAAACGAGAAAACTTTGAGGCTGTAATTCACAAAAGATCCTTGATAGAATAAATAATAAATTTATATACTTAAGTCTACAATAAATTTATTTTCTACTTAAGTGTCTTTTTATACAATAATTTTTAGTCACCGATTTAATTATACCCAATACTCTCATATAAGCAACTAATTAAGGAGGTGTTTGGTACATGATTTTGGCTTAGTTTTTTGGTTAGCTATTGGTTTGTTGGTTGGTCAAACAACAAAAAAGTGTTTGTAAATGACTTTTAAAGTAGCTAAAAAACTGGTTTTTAAGAAAAGTTAAAAAATTAATTGAGCTTGCTTTTTTGGTTGACTTTTGGCTTATTGGTCTTTCTTTAATAAACAGCTAACAACCAATAGTCAAATTTACCAAAGATCCTCAAAAATAACTAGCCAAATCAATTACTTCAATCAACTAATTAAATTAACCATCCCAATTAAATACCAACTATCTATCGATTGCCAAAACATCGTTAGTTCGTTACTAATAGGATTAGACTTGTCTTCATATTAGTGTTGGGAAAGCAAAAACGTTTAGTTAGAGAAGTAACTACAAACTAGTATTCTTTTCTTTGAGAACAAGAAAGAAGTGAAAGAAAAAAGTGATATTTTCCCAGTTTCTTTATCTTTATTCACAAAAAAATAAGAACCAAATTGGTAAAAATAATCAAATCCTTTTTAGGTTTTGAAGCTTCAACAAAGTCAGTCTCCTACTTTCTTCTGCACTTCAATATTGTTGCATTAACACTTCCCAGAATTTCACAGAAGAGAAGGGAGGAGAGAAGAATCAAAGAATTCAGCTATGGGAGTTGAATACTTAGAGACACTCAGAAACTCGCATCCAGAGCTTTCTGATCGCTTCCATTCTCTAGCAGATCTGTACCAGAAGAAACTTTGGCATCAGCTTACTGAAAAGCTTGAAGAGTTTCTTGCTCTTGCCGCATTTCAGGTTTGTCGTGATTTAAATTGCTTTTTATTGTGTTTGAGTAAAGATTTTCGATGCTTATTTGCCGCTTTGTGCAGTGTTTTGCTGATTTATATCGGAATTTGGGAATCTAGGGTTTTGTGATGTGGTTGGGAGTTATAGTGAAAGTAGGGTTTCATAGATTCGGATTTCATCAATTAGGGTTTTGTTTTTGCAGCAAGTGGATTGTATTATGCTGATTGGGTATGATAATTGAGATGTATTTTGAGGTGTAACTACACTATTCTATCGTAGAATCATTTGACATATGAAGTTTAGACATGGTATGTATTTTGAGTTGGGCTCACATAGAGTCGATCCTATTAACAGGACTCAGTGATAATGATTGACTGATTTTCTAAGGGTTGTAGAAGCTCGAGACATGGTTGTTTTTGTGTGTAATGATTTCTTGTTGGTCCTAATTTAATTCTGTTATCATTATAGTTGGTAATTTTGTGAATGTCCAATTTTTACAATAGGTAGAATGATGAATTTGAATTAGCTAGGATTTCCTGGGTTTTCATGGTTTTATTAGATGGCTATCCGTATACATTGCTTGTGTAACTCATCTTTAGCTGTTAGTTTAGGATACATTCTTAGTTTTGAAAGGCGTGGGAATCCCCAAGGCACTAACAGGCTAGGATATTGGTGCTAGGCGAAAGTTGCTTGCAATTGGGTGTGAGGCGCCCTAAAACCCAGAAACAAATTAATTAAAATTCCCCCAACAAAGCATTAAATACTTTAAAGATGAAGATATTAAAGAATAAAAAAAATTATAGAAGAATAAGGAGAAAACAAAACATACGTGCTCACTATATGCTGACTATACTCATCAAAGGGGCTTCTGTGGCGCTCTTAGGCACTTGCCTTTAGGTGCTATAAGGTGCTCTTAGATGTTCGCCTTAAGAAATCACCTTGCCTACCTATATTAAGCCGCTCAACCATTGCTTTCCCAAGGCCTTCCTAGATGAGCTTTTTTAAACTGAGGATGCAACCATGCTGGCGTGTGTCTTTCAAACTTGACTATATTTTGAAAAACTTGCATGGTGTTGGACTTAAAATCTTGTTTCATATGGCCAACGATTGAATAGCACTCGTAGTGATAATGTGGTATTAGCACCATTTTGCATAAGGCTGTGTTCATTTCTGGGTGGGGAAGTTTTTGAAGCAAATCAGGATTTGTTAATTCTTAGTTCTAAAAAGCACGCTTCCAAGTTGGGCCTGATACATGAGGCGTATGCTTTTGTGTGCATTTTGCGCCTTCACTTTCTGTGCTTGTGTTTTTTTTCTTGTTTCTTGATTTTTGTGCTGTTGGTTTTTTTTGGAGATGAATCATTTGCTTAATTAATATGTTTTAGAAAACTTAGACAATAATATGTTCGAAGACATCAAAAATGCCTCCACTAGACCACCACCACTAATTAGCTTTCATTTTTCCTGTTTCTTTCTCGCTTCTTATCTATTGTTCTTTTCTTCTTCTTCTTCTAGATTTTATCTTTTTTTTCTTTCTTTAAATTCTTAATTTTGGCTTCCGTTATTTGTTTTTTTTTCTTTAAGAAATTTTCCTTTCATTCGATTTTATTTCTACTTGTCTTTTCTTGTTTTTGACTTTTGTTTTTTCCACTTCTTCAATTTTCCTCTTCAAAGTTATTGTCTTCTTTTCTCCGTCATTTTTAATAACAATTAGACTAAAACAATGCAATGTTTTGGAATATGGGTTTAGGTACCTTCTTGTGCAATTTTTGCACATGATAACAAACTTTGGATCTCTTATGCACTAATAATATGAATTTCATATTGTTTTAAGTAACAAATACAACAACATTGCTAGAGCCTTGATCCTAAAAGATTGGGGTTGGCTAAATGATCCAATACATCAGTTTCTATGGTCGTCCACATTACTTCTTCTCCATTCGTTCCAATTTCTACCATCTCAAATTGTAAGTCTAGGTCATTCATATCCTTTTCCGTTTCAGTCCTCCAAGCCATCTTTGGTTTTTCCACGCCGTCTTATTAAGTCTTCGGAGCTTTAGCTTTCCATTTCTTACCAGATCGCTAATATGCCATCTTTGCACATGTCCAAACTATCTTAAATGATTCTTTTTCACCTTTTTTTCTTAATATATAGAAGTCCTAAACCCTTTCTTATATCTTCCTTTCGAATTCTATTCCTCAAAGTATGCCAAAACATTTCCATTTCCGCTATTCATCTCCCATCTTTATATTATGATCCATTCTAAAAGTCCAACATTCAATAGCGATGGTCTAATGGTGTTCGATAAAACTTATACCTTAACTAAAAGGGTACACCTCGATCACATAATATTCCAATACCAGCTTTTCGTTTTTGCCACTTTCACATTTTGTTGGATGTCCCTGCTACTTTGAAAGATGGACTTAAGGTTTTTGAAGCATCCACTTTAAGCGATTTCTTTCTCTTCTAGCTTTATAGTGTCTCTCGTTATCTCATTTGTGCAATTGTGCTAAAATTACATTCCATGTACTCTGTCTTGCTTTGACTTAATTTGAAATCTCGTGATTGCAACTTTTATCTTAATTGTTCTAACTTAGCATTTACTCCCTCTTTGATGTCGTCGTGTCGTTTACCAAAATAATGCCATCAACAAATTACATGCACCAAGGCATGTCTCCTTATGTCGATCGAGTTATCTCATCTAGGATCATTGTTGCCGGGATCGTGGTACGTTTCGGGTCGCGGAACGGGATCAAGAACGCGATTCATCGGTGTTAGAATTTTGAGGTGGGAACAAAAATATTTTGGATCGATATTTGTCTTGCGGTACGATTTGTTCCGGATCGAAATACGATTAGGGATCGATTACTTTCTAACATTAATTTTTTTTATTACATTTAACATTTGGGAAAAGGAAATAAAATCTTATAAATTTCTCACATTTAACATTAATTTCTCTCTTTGTATATTTGTATGTCATTGAACATTAATTTCTGAAAATTAAACATTTAAGTATGCTACTCTAAATTTTTAACTATTGATTAAAGTAGGAGACAACTTATTTAAGTGTTTTAGAGTACCAATGCATTCATGATTACATTTTGACTAGATTCTTGACCTCTCTTGGTATCTTGTCGTATGCTTTTTCCAAGTCAATAAAATTTATTTGCAAGTCTCTTTTTTGTAGCCATATAGTACTCCATTAGTTGTCTAATAAGATGAATTGTTTCCATTGTAGATTTCTTAGGCATATATTTCAATTGGTTTACTGATATGGAAGTATCTCTCCTCATATGATCTTTATCACTCCTTCCTATAATTTCATTGTATGACTCATGAGTTTTATTCCTCGCTAGTTAGAGCAATCTTGGACATCTTATTTGTTCTTGTAAATAGACACTATAGTACTTCTCTCTAGTCGTAGACATTTGGTTCTGTTTACCTGCCAAATTTTGTTGAATAGATGAGTTAGCCAAGTTACTGTAATCGTCCATAGGCGTCTTCATACCTTCTGGCGCAATGTCTTTGTTTAGCTTCATTTTCTTCAAAGCTCCCTTTACCTCTGATTTTGCTATTCTTTGCATAAATTCTTTATTATATAGCTCATCAAAATACTCGTGTCCATCGATCCTTGTTGTTCGTGTTCGAAATTAGAATGCTCTTATCCGTATCCTTATCACTTCACTACACCTATGTCATTAGTTTTTGCTTGCTTCCTCTTTGCCGTCCTATGTATATCCTTTTCTCCTTTAGAATCTAATTTTTCAAATATCTCTTTAAAAGCTTTTAATTTCACCACGCCGACTTTTACTTTTGTCTTGGTTTTGATTTCCTTATACGTTTGTCTTGGTTTTAAGTATTAAATATGCTTTTAAATTGTTTTTTAAGCTTTTGAACAAAAACAAATGCCTGACCTACTGTAAGCGTGCACTTTGTGCTTAGGTGAGAAGCCTTTTGCACCTTGGTGCACCTCACACCTTTATAAACTAAGGTCTATAATTGCTATGTGGATTATTGTGGAAATAAACTTCAATTGGTGTCAGGTGGTCACCATTTAACTTGTAAATGCAACCGTTTCACTATGCTAAACATATTTAAGTATGAAATCTACTATACTCTTTTGCCATCCTTGCAAAGTTTGTCCATACATGTGGGGGAGTTTGGCCATTCTTGCAAAGTGCCATGCTAATTGGGTTATGGATCAGAAATTTCCCTTGCTGCATGCAAGCGCAAAATTTTCTCCTATGTGATTCGTTTGTTTATTTTAGGTTTTTTTTTGTGAGTCTGGTTAATGAGTAGGAACATGCTTATTTTCTCCCTTGTACCCTAGTAAATTGATGAGAAAATGTTTAAATAATAGAGAAATTATTGGGCTTTGAGTGCTCAATCTTTTTCTTCCTTGTAACAAGCTATTTTGGGGTTATGCTTTGACGTTGTTGTGATGGATCATGGATATGAAATCGTGATTTTGAAATGGTAAAATGATCTACAACCTTACAAGTGTCCATTTTTGTGTTCATTCTCCTTATTGGAATTTTTATTCAAACAACCACCATATATGATGTTTTTGTTAGTGCTATACCACCTTCTACCAAACTTTTGACTCTAAGTTTTATGTGTGGGCCCTTATATTCGAATTTTCACCCTTCTTTAATTCAACCCACCAATCTGTATGCTTTTCTCTTAAGTTGCTTTATCTCAGTATTAGATTTCAATTTGTATTCAATCTTTCAATTTCAGCAAGCATCCTCTTTAATTGATCGTCAAATCAATTCATTTTCTGTAATCATTGACATTAATCATCAAATCAATTTTAAGAAATCTAGGAGGTAAAATGAGTGGAAATTGAAAATGGTGGAGTCTAACGACATCTAATAAATTGGTTTATGCATCATTGGAAATTTTTCCGGATTTAGGAAAAAATTATTTGTTTTAAGTAAAAAAATTATATATGGTGGTACATAAAAGTAGATTTGTAGAAGGTGGTTTTTATAGTCGCGTAGATCATTTTTCTTTAAAAAAATGCTTTTGCTTCTTTTTCTCCATGGTGTTATGTGTTCATGAATCATGAATGAGGTTACACTATAATCCTAATCATCCAATGATGGCATGTTGTATTCATTTATTTTAATAGTTGGGGAGTGGAAAATCTCTAATTACAATCAATATTTGGTAGAAAGTAGGGTCCTAAGATAGTTTCTTTGTGGCTGAAGGCCTCCCTAGACAAAGCCATGATTGATGAAACTATAAATGAGAAACACAAGAAATTTTTTAATTTAGATTTAGTTTTGGTCAATCAGTTTAAAATTCTACCATATCCATTGGTTGTCTATTTGTTTACTAGTATATAATTGATGTGTTTGCTAATTGTTGGATTGGGGATTATAGTTGAAACCTATGCGGTTTGTGATTTCAATACAGGGGGTTAACACTCATTTGTGTTTCCGAAAGGGACCCATTGTATTATATTTATGCAAGTAAAACCATTACTAGTGATGAACTTGTGCTATTGTTGATGGCAAAATTTGCAAATCTAAGTTCCATGAAGAGCAATTATGTTGAAGAGCGTGCGATTAACTGTCTTAATGTTTCTGAGAGGAGGCCACATTACTATTCTTGAATCCTCGAGAACTTTTGTTCGCTTAGAATTTTCTATTACGTCTTTTAAAAGTTACATGTGTATGTTGCCAAACTCGATGTGATTCTAAGAATAAATTGATTGTATTTTGGGATTTGATCTTTTTTTCAAGTTCGAAATTCATCATTCCGTCCCTTGTCCCTTGATACCCCTCGGTAAGATGTTCAAGATGCCACTTCATCACAATTTCTTTACTATGAGGATAAGTGGAATGTCGTCCCATGCCGTGAAAGCGTGCTCGCAAGTTGTTATAATGTTAATTAATGGTTTTTTTTGTGGTTATGAGTTATGACTTATGATAACCGTGAATATCTAAATGGCTGGTCTTGGTGTGATGCACCCGAGGTTCTCAATATCTATTCGAAGTTTACAGATGAAGAAACTGGTAATAGCAGTTTCTTGTGTGATTCTGAAATTGCATGGCCGTGCCGTCATTTTCTATTACTCTCTCCTTCCTAATTTAGATGACACATTTTTGTTTTTGACTCTAGTTATACGTTAACCCTAATTACATATCTTTTCTTACTAGTTGAAATAAGTGATTGTATATTATACGTTGTTGAGTTTGTATGAATACATATTTTGAATGTATCAAGCATTTATAATTTTTACTTTTATGTGATTAAAGATATTATGCATTGGCAAGTGTGCAAATCCTAATCAGTGTCACATGATTTGCTAATTGACTTGAGAATCGCGGATCGGAAAAAGCGAATTATGATTGGTTTTAGGCTATTTTTGAACCATTTTGAGCAAAACGCGAATCCAATAGGCGAACTAAGTAGCGAATATGTTTCACTGATCCTAATGCATCAACTAATTTAGGACGGAGGGAGTAAAAATTATTTCTTAGTATCCATGTAATGAAATACCGTATGATTGAATCAGCATTGAGCTGGATGAAGATTTTAGAAGTAAAGATCTACACCGCTGGCGTTTAGTAGCTTTCACAGCTCCACCGAATGAGTCTGTAATCTGAATCACACTTTTTCTCTTTGTTTCATATTTGATTCATTCATTACTATTTGTGTATTCTTTTATTGATTTCAGCTACTTGTCATCTGGCTGTTTATCTAGTTGGTGTTCGCTTGTCTTGCCTCTGATATTTTTGTGTTGCAGGCAGGTGATGCCCTGATACAGTTATATCACAATTTCATCACTGACTTTGAGACGAAGATAAATCTTCTTAAGCTTGCTCATTTTGCGGTTATAGTATCTCGACAGTATGCAGAAAAAGAAGCAGCAATTGGTTATCTTGAGGAGGTGATTGAAAAACTTCGTGCTACACGGGAGAGTCGTATAGAGGAGCCTGTTCTCTACATAAAGATGCAGATTGCTTTGTTGAAGCTTGAGCAAGGGGAAGAAAAAGATTGCAAGAAGCTTTTGGAAGATGGGAAAACTACACTTGACAGTATGACTGATATTGATCCTTCAGTGCATGCTAGTTTCTATTGGGTTTCATCTCAGTATCATAAAGCACGTCAGGAATTTGCGGAGTTCTACAAGAATGCCCTTCTCTATCTTGCTTATACTTCAGTGGAGACTCTGTCAGATTCGTTCAAACTAGTAAGTTTCTTTGTCTAATTTTACTTTGGCTTGTGCTGTCATATCATTGGTGTCTTGATAGGCTACTGCTAGAGAGTGGTTTGGTTAAATAATTTTGATGCTTTTGTATCTTTTAAAAATATTTCTTGGATAAACTGAATGCTTATTCATGAATGTAGGATCTTTCAGTACTCGAGAATTGTTCACCAAGTCCCTAATCACATTTGTACCATGATTGCTTCTCTCATTTTCTGGATAATAAATCTTGTAATGATGTTGAGTCCTGGTGTGTAAAGTACTTGTTTTTCAGAATGGTCCGGAGAGTTAGCCCAACAGTAACAAGGATAGAATTAGTTCATGGTTGAGTTGAGTGGTCATTAAGGAATTAGGTTGTTTGCTAGTTGCTACTTGGATAAAGTGTAGATGCTATAGTAAATCCATTTTCTGATTTATCTGAATTTGTGTTTCATGCCATTTGTAACACTTTAGGTTTGATTGAAAAACTCAAACTTATGCTAAGCTGTTGATTTAGCAAGGTGTCCGATCGACTCTGTATGTTAGGAATTCTAGCTTAAAGACGCATTAGCTTTTTACATTGAGATTATCACACTTTGACGTTTTGTTTTATATTTGATTGTTAGACAAAAATACTTTCATATCTATTCTATATTTGCTGCCAAGGTTAGTTTGGAAAGTAACTTATATTGTTTGTAGTGTTGGTCTTTGTTTGACTTTTTGTTTAGGATGTTGGTAAAGATTAGAAAGAAGGCATTTAGTTGACCTCTTTCCTTGGTATTGAAGTTTTTACATATAGTAACTTTGAAGTTGACTCTTTTTTTTATTTTTTTTATTTTTTTTTACATTTTTTTTTTATTTTTTATTTGCTTCTATGTTACTTGTAAAGTTCTCATGCTCATTGAATATGTTATAGGATTTGGCTTTTGATCTTTCATTATCTGCACTGTTGGGAGACAATATCTACAACTTTGGCGAGCTACTTGCACATCCAATTGTAAGTGTCCTTCATTTGAAAATCTGTAACATGTTAATTTCGCATCCCTAGTGCTTCAAAGGTTCTAAGGTGATCATTGTTCGGCATATATCATTGTTGTTCGTTTATTCTATTGAAGTATATTTATGGCTTTATTCGGTGGTGGGACAGTTCCTTGGCACTTGTCCTCATCATGTGAGTTATCTATCATCATGGATTTTGAGTACTAAAAAAATGATTCACCAGGTTTTTATATGGCTAGTTTCTTTATCTTGAAATAAGTATCATCCTTGCAAACACTCAGTTTTCGTAGAAAGCCTTTTATGAAGGGAAACCATGTGTTAATCAAGTGAGTCTAATATCATGAAGATGTCCACAATTAGAGTAATAATATTTAACCTTCATATGGAAGGGAGTGTTTATATCTCTGCTTAATGTTTTTTTTAATGTATTGGTCATAGCTAATGAAAGATAGATACCAAACCCTTTCTATTGTATTGTGATAGTATAGTTGCTCCTTTTCTGATCAAGTCCATGTATGATAGCTGGTTTAAACATTTTACTATATAATGTATATTATTTCCGTACTACTCTATTTTGTCCCTCTAATTTTTTTAGTTGAAGGTGACAGTTAGCTGTGGTAAATAGTAAAGAACATCACTTTAAGGATGCAAACAATATATTACTTCCAAGTTCAAACTACTATACTTTATTCTGGGGGACATAATGCAATTAGAAACACATTCTTTTAACCTGGTTGTATGCCTGCGAACTTGCTGTCCAACAGACAACTAAGCGGCCCAACAGGCCTGATCAAATACTTCTATTTGGTTATTTCAAGTTGGAATCGACAATCTGCTCAATAGTAAATATTTGTCTTGTCATACGTTGTTATTGTCTCTGTTCATTTTCCCTGTCATTGATCCATTCCAGTTTAGCCTTCCATGGTCTTTGGTGCTTGTTACTTATGATGGCAGAGTTCATAGGGATAAATCTCATTAATAATATGGTATCTATGATCTGATTAATATACTGTTACTTCCCTCAGTTAAAGTCTCTTATTGGGACAAAGGTGGAGTGGCTTTACTATATACTGCAAGCATTTAATACTGGTGACTTGATTCGGTACCAAGAACTATGCAATGTGCACAAAGATGCTCTCAATGCACAGCCAGCATTAGTTGCTAATGAAAGAAAGCTGTTGGAGAAGATAAATATTCTATGTTTGATGGAAATCATCTTCAGGTATGCTGTAGCTGTATATATATTTTTTTTATTTTTGGAAAGTGGGAAATTTTATTAATAAAAGTCTAAAAAAGAGACCAAAGCAATAAAGGGACATCTAAAGCCTCTCTGGCATAAAAAATCCTGTTGGAAAAAAGCCATTGAGATAGCAAAAAATGTAGGGTGCTCATTAAAGGATAGTGGACAAACCACTACTCACACCAAGCCCATACCCAAAAGATATATTGAACACAACACCAAGACCATCAAGGTCATACACCTGAGGGTGAGCCATATCTCGTCTCATCTAAACACCTGAAAGCCCAAAAATAAAATACATACAGCATGGGAGAGCCACAAGCCGGCCCCACCAAGCACACCAAAACAAATAAGCCCAAGCTAGATGGGCCTACCCTAACCACCTAAGACCTAACCCAGGGAGCTCTAAGCCTCTAACTCTAGAACTAGTACAAAACAGGGCCGTCAGCCGGCAAACCCAGCCGCCAGATGACTAAACAACCCTGCCCATCAAAACAACCATGAGTAGATAAAACCTTTCACCTGGCCATCACCATTACCACCAATGACAACATGGAGGCAAAGCTCAACACCAGTAGTCATAGGAGGAACAGTATAAGGGAATATCTACAAATCAGATTATAATAGGGAAGGGGCTGTCGGAACAAACTGGCCACCACCAATGCCACGAGAAATACATTAAAACCACCAATAACCGCCCACACCACTCAAGACCACATAGAGGCATAGCCTAACATCAGAAGTCGAGAGGGGTCGGAAAGACACTCGCGATTTAGAAACAACTGTCACCTCCACAAACCAAAACCTATTACTCGGGGTCTCGCACCAAATCAACCAACACCACGAACCAATCTTCCAATTGCGCTCAGACCACAACACCCATCACCACCTATAACATTTGCCACCTTCATTCTTCCACAACAAACCTTCATCAAAGGGGCTGCCTACCGCCCAAAAAAAAAAAACACCCACACTCTTGCGACACCACCCACCAAACCACCACGCTAACCATAAAAAACATCACACACCACCTCTTTGACCACCTTCATAAACGGTACTCCATCAACCACCAAGGTTTAGAACCCCAAGATCTGAAAACAAGTCAACCAAACACACTAAGCACCACCCACCAAACCACCACGCATACCATAAAAAATAGTAGTCGATAATATTTTGAGTGGCATTTTTTTTTTTATAAATTTATCAATGCTATTTTTTTTGTAGTTTTTAGCATCATGCTTCATGTGTGTTCTATTCTTGTACAGCCGACCTGCAGAAGATCGCACAATTCCATTGAATGTCATTGCGGAGCGCACTAGGCTTACTATTGAAGATGTTGAGTATCTCCTCATGAAGAGCCTTTCTGTAAGTTCGTTTCACGTATTCCACCTTTCATTACTAGTGTTGATAGGTTTTGCCCATTGGCAATCCTTCTGGATATTTTGATAGGTCATCAGACCTTGTTTATGTTTTATATTTGTGTGTGTGATTGTCACATGAATATCCTCTCTACTTTCTGCGGATCTAGCAAACACGTTTGATAAAAAGAGCTGTTTGATTTAGCTTGTAGTTTAGCTTAAACTTGTTACCGAGGTAAATGGGAAGGGGGTCAGGAAAATTCTTTAAGTAAACCAAACAACTTAAGCGAGTAAATACGATTTTGTTTTAACCAAATCAAAATTGCTGTACTGTTATTAAACGTTTGTCAGTCTGCATTGTAGAAGTACAATTTTTTACTTTTCGCCGTACTAACTTTTGTTGAATAAAGAGTCACAAAAGCAATGATGTGAAATGGGATTTGATCAATACACCACCCTCACCGACTTTCGTACTAAATTACATCCAAACCTGGTGTCATTTCAAACTTTTATTGCTGTTAACTTCTTTCCAGATTAAGTAGTATTTGTCCTTGTCTTGAAATGTGTACATTGGAATTGCAGGTTCATCTTATCGAGGGAATCATTGATCAGGTTGAGGGCACAGTTCATGTATCATGGGTGCAACCTAGAGTTTTGGGGATTCCGCAAATCAAATCCTTGCGTGATCGTCTGGACAACTGGGTCGGAAAAGTACACACTGCCTTATTGTCTGTCGAAGCCGAGACTCCAGACCTAGTTGCTTCATAAGATTATAGGTTCTTTCAGTTCGGGTCATGTATTAGATTTGTAGTTTTCGAATGGAAGGGAAAGGATGCTGTATTTTTAGAGAGAGGTTTATTTCTGTCTCACATAAATCTTCTACTATGTATGCATCTTTTCAAATATTTTGTTCATCGGTCTTGATTCATTTTACTTGCTTTCAGCGAATCATTTTCATGTACTTCAATTGAGGATGAAATACATTTAAACTGCTTTCATAGTTTCGAATTATATGTACTTGAGGCTTCCAACTTTTAGTGAACAAATTGTTAGTTAATTCAATGTAGATGGCTTTTCTACTGCAACAAATACAATTGTTGTTCTTTCTAGTTGTTTTAAGCCATTAATTTTATGATGGTTTCAATTGTTTATTAACCTTGGATTCGATAGTAGGTTTCATATGTAAATATTGCTAATTCGTATTTTCATCTGTCCTATTAGAATTGAATTAAACAGAAAGTGTGAGTTTGTTAAAAAAAATGGATAATGGAAATAAAAAGAGAAAATGAATTGTGTGGATAAAATTAAAAGAAAGATAAAATAGAAAATTTGAAAAAACTAAGACAATTAGCAAACTTATGTCAATATATGAGACTCGTGCAAAACTTTATCCCAAAATAAGCGTTCTTGGCTCCAAAGCTAGGCTTGGTGTAAACACGCTATTATTAACAACGAGTTATGAAAAATGGCAAGAGTGAAGTATATACACGCTGTTAGTAACAGCGACTTACTCATTCATGGTCAAAGCCTGCCACTCGCTGTTAGTAACAGCGTTGTATGTTACTCATCTACCATCCTCAACCCTCCATTCCTTCAAACCTTTCTCTTCATCAACAATGGCGGAAACCATAACAACGACTTTCCAATCTTTTCATGACCTTTGCTATGTTGTTGGGGATAACATTGATAGTGATACTGATCAAATTTTCCCGGCCGAGTATCTCACTTTAGTCCGATCAAACCCAGAAGAATACAAAAAACTTGGTTCATACGCACTTATTGGGTTACCCAGTTCATACCCGATTCGATTTGTTGAGGAAAATGAATACCAAACTAAGTACTCAATTATTATTGCCGGTGATAATTTTGGATGTGGGTCATCTAGAGAACATGCCCCAGTTGCTTTGGGTGCTGCAGGAACTAAAGCTATTGTAGCTGAATCTTATGCTAGGATTTTCTTTAGAAATTCTGTGTCAACTGGGGAAGTTTATCCTTTGGAATCAGAAGTTAGGATTTGTGAGGAGTTTAGTACTGGAGATGTGGCCACTATTGAGCTTGGAGAGAATATAAGTTGATTAATCATACTACTGGAAAAGAGTATACTTTGAAAAGTATTGGTGATGCTGGTCCTGTTATTGAACTAAGGCTATTGATTACCCGCTGTTACTAACAGCGAGTTCTCCATTTATACGCTGTTAGTAACAGCGAGTTCATGCATGACTCAAAATGCTAGGCACACTCATATCTCGCTGTTAGAAACAGCGTTTAAATACCAAACCTAGGTCTGGAGCCCAACACGCTTATTTGTAGATAAAGTTTTGAAAGAAGCTTAGTTTTTGACTAAAGTTTGCAAATAATCTTATTTTTTTCAAATTTTCGATAAAATATATGGACTAGATTAAAAGAAATTAGTGGATCATTATCCAAAAATAAAAATGATGCAATTTAAGTGGGATGAATCAAAATATCAAATGGTGCAAATTGAATGGGATGAATCAAAATAGCAAATGGTGCAAATTGAATGGGATGGAAAGAGTAAATAATTAAAATGACAATAACTTTGGTGCAATTAGTGTGCCCGTCAAACAGCTGCAATCGCATTAAGTATTTTTTTGTATTCGTTTGGATATTATAATGTTATGAATATGGTTTAGGGTCAATCACGTAGACATTGCTGATGAAACACATTCGGTTAAGATTCAAACTGCTTGATATTGGTTTGAATCGGGTATATGAGAGTATGTTTTTCGTGTCGATTGATCTTCAGTAGTGGGTTAATTTCAGTTCAGATAAAATTTGATTACAATTAAGTTTGATTTGGATGAAATCGGTTATGAATTATGATTGATAAAAATATTTATGTAAATTTCAATACAATTGAATATTGAGTTTACGTTAAGTTAAATTAGATCTATCTTAGTTTTTAACACTATGAAATACTAGCTATAGTCACTCTCCTCATTATTATAGATTCGTGACATAAATTTAAATTATATGAAATGGAGAGTTTATTTTATGTATAAACATTAGTTTCATCCAAATTTAATTAAAGTGACAATTTGATGCAATTTATAAAAATTGCTAAGAATTAGTGTTTGTCAACATTGATTCAAGTATTGTCGTTGAACTCTTGTTCATCCATGGATCAATCAACATACATGTTCGATTTCATTTTGGACGATTGATGATCGGGCTCAGTTATCCAAATATCAAACTAACAATTATTTTCGGATAAATGATTGACATGATCCATATTCGATTCTGGTCAACTTCAATTAGAAGTAGTTTTAGGCGAGTACGTTTTGGTTGTTGGATTGATATAGAATTCATTTGAGTTCGAATTTTTCAAAATAAATCAACCTGTTTTTTTTTTTTTTTTTTGTTAGCCTCCAATTCAAAATGAGTTTATTTTTTAGAGATATCTTTTGTTAGTTCAAATACGACTAGAACACCGTTCGGCTCGAGCGGATCCATTGAGTCGAGTTTCAATTGAATACTTATAGTGGCAAGTACTATATTCCCATGCGAAATCTGAGTTGGATTTTCATTGACCTCCTACCTCAGACCACCCTTAAAAAAATGAAAATATTATTTTATACTTTTTCGTTTCATATTTTTTTCTTCACTTAAAATAATTTACATAAAGATAGTGAAATTTGAATAAAATTTTTAAAATATATATAGAAGATAAAATATATTTATGCGATCAGATCTTGTTAGATTTGTGTTAATGTAATTTTTAATTATACATGTTTTAAAATCATACATTATAATAAAAAGCTTGGAAAATTCCAAATGTCAATTTTTAAGAGAACTTGTCAAAATTCACTTATTGACTAAAGACTAATGATGTGGGAATTGTTCTTGAACAATATATCTATTATTAAAGTATCTTTTGACTAACATTTATTTATAATTAATTTGAGTAAATTAAAGAATATAATATACTGCTTAATATATTGTTGAAAATTTTCAAAATTACAAAGTTAATTCATACATATAACTGTCAAAATTGAGTGTTTCCACTGGATAATATTTCTAACTTTTTTTAATATCATATGTTTATATGTGTCGATGTTAAAAAAAAATCGTGCATTACACGGGGTTCTACACTAGTATATTATAATACACATTAGAGATATTGAAGCTTTAAACTTACCTTAAAAATCTTTGTAAAAAGAAAATGGGAATAACAAAAGAGAACAGAACGAGTAATTTACAAAAAAATGAAATATCTAACTAACCACTGTAATTTTGTACTTCACTAGAAAAGACAAAAAGAATAATAGTAAAATAAACAAAAGCAAAAAAGTAAATTAATATGAAATAATTTTCACCCTATCAAATTCTACCACGTAAAAATAATTTGTTAACTTTATAATTTGTTAACTTTATAAATTACTGTTATTTACTAAAACTTTCTCAATTTATTTATACTTATAAATTGTATAACAATACATTAATTAATTAATACATTTTATAAATCTACAGAATTGAGCATGACATCATGTAATTATAGAATAATCTTATTTAGTAATTAGGCGGCTGAAAGAAGCAATAAGAATGAAGTGATAATCATGTAGAATTAAGCTGACTTATTATGCTTTTGTTAGCACTCAAATGATCACATGGAATTTGCTTCAAGATTAATGGATGGTCATTATTCAAAAAAAAATAAAATTAATGGATGGTCTAACTAATTAATTATACTTTGCTTAATATTGTAGTTACTTCGTTCCATTATATTTGCTACATTTAACATTTTATACAACTCAGTTTGTTATTTTGATTATTTATATATTGAATTATCTATAACTAAAAAATTAATATAATGAAAATATGCGATTAGACGATTCAAACAACATCATATTTAACTCTATTTTTTCTTACATATTAGCCGCAATATATAATATAAACTTGAATGATAAATAGTGCAAATAACCATAAAGTATTTCAAAATGAAAAAAAGTACTACTATCACTCCCTCCGGGGCCCCTAGGTTGTTAAGGGTCCGGAGCGAAAGATTATTTATGGGGCCCTAAACTATTGTATATATAAAAAAGTTTGAACCTTAGCATTAAATGAAAACTAAAATTTTTGGGGCCCTGAATGTAGGGACTCCTTGTCCTTGCTTAGGACCGGCCCTGAATCCCTCGGTCCCTAAAAAATTTAATATATTTTATTTTAAATTTAATTCCCACCACTTTATTTGATTCTTTTAACTAATGATATTTTGTCTAACTTTTAATTTATCCATACAATTTTATTTCAGTACTAATATATAGCGTCATATTGTTACATAGACAGGGAAGTACGTTTTCGAATACACGTCTTCCACTTATATTCTTAGCTATAAATACTTTCATATAATATGAAGGTCAACAACATTGAGAAATACTTTCTTTATTTCTTATTATTTGCAACATTACAAAATAATGAATTAAATTTATCATTTTTAATTTGTAATTAATTTTTAGTCTAGAAATTAAAACATAATCAAGTGAAATGTAATTTGATTCGTGTCAAACAATAATTATTAATATCAAATATTTATACTCAAGATATAAAGGATTGATTTAATATATTAAACTACATAAGAAAATCAAATAATTAAAGTATTTTAAAATGGAGAAAAGAAATTTATTTGAAAATTTTATTTCTAGTTGACTTTTCATAAATTGATTTCAGTCCATGTCACATTAACAATCTCATAAGAGCCATATTGATGAATACCTCTATAGGGGTACTTTTTTTATTTGCCAAAAATTCAAAAATACATATGTGATTTTACTTTTTGAGCCGCTTATATATCTAGCTATAGATACATAAAAATTATTAAAATTTGATGTATTAAATATTTAAATTTATGTATGCGGACAAATCTAACATCATTTCACATACATATATATACTATTTTCCTCGTTTTTTAATAAATTTCCCATAAGGAATGTTCAAAGGAATTAAGAAAAATGGAATTTTTTAGATAGTAGAGATATTATTTTATTAAATAATAAACTTTATGGAGGAAAAGTGGAGATCATAAATATCAAACAAATATTAAATTAAAGTTAATGAAAAAATGAGAACCACAACTAATAAAAAATATTTTTGTAAAGTTAGTGGAAAATATGTAGGGAATACAAAGAATATAAAAATGTTAAAATGAAGTTAGGACGTGGAAGATATATGGGGACCATAAGCATTATTGAAAGATTAAAATGAGGATAAATAAGTTTAATTTTATCCAAATTCTTTATGAGAACAACAAATACAACGCCCAAAATGAATGTGAGAACAACAAATAGAACCACAAATTCTTTATTTTTGTCAAAGTAATTTTATTATAGGCCATGTGTAAAGATAATAGTTTTAAATATTGGCCTTCTAGAATTATAATTCAAATACACAAATCCCATATACTCAATAACTAATTTTAACACTTCAAAAAAATAACTAATTATAAATTCTAATGAAAAATGGTTGCGAATCAATTAACTTCGTAAAATATTTTAATAATATTTTTATTTTTATTTGGGATGTTGTTAATATAATATAAAAAATATACATAGACTACACCCTCTAAAATCAGATGATTTAGTTACCTCTTTGTTCTGTTGGAAGTAATTCCTTAATTTCTTTATTCTAGCACTTTTTATTTTAATTAATATTTATAATAAAATCTCAACCTCTTTGTGGGGTTAATATACCCATTTATTATCATCACACCTAGTGTATTTCGCTCATACAAAAATATAGTGAAAATATTATATTTAATATTTTTAAAAACTTCAAAATATCAAATTCAAAATTTATCAATAAACACATCCAATGTAAAAACATATAAATGCTATTTGAATTTTTCAAGTTTAGTTTTTCTACTTTGTTATCCACTTATAATTGTATGTTAAATATTATGTTGCAATTTGCAAATCATTGGGTATTTGGGTTTATAAAGAATGGAGATTAATCAGTAAATTCTAGGTTATCAAATTTATGTGAAGTGCATTTTGTGTTTTAAAATGGTACTCCTAGTATTTATCGAACAGTCACACATGAATTAATATTTTATTTGGTTAAAATTATGTTTAAAAAATTGTATATTATAAATTTAAACTTTTAAAATGAATAATTACGATTAAGGACTAAAAATTTTAGCATATTTGAGTTTATTTGGTGAAAAGAATTGTGGTACAAAATATTGCTCATAAGTAGAAAATGTGGCGCAATGTGAAAGGCATCAGAAAATAAGTTGTCTTCCAAGTTGAATATAGGTAGAGCGGTTCAAAAGTGACCCGATCCGAAACTGAAAGTAGACCGATTCGAAAAATGTTCTTTTTAGGTTTATCGAACCGACATTACCTAACCCGAAGCTATATCCGAACCGGTTCACAACCGAAAATGGGAAAGCTGAATCCGAGCCGTAATCGATTTTTTAAACCGACACATAATCATTAACCGAGATTACCCGAACCTAATAATGACCGACCCGAGTCATATACGACCCGAATCATGCTCGAAATCGAACTTGATCCGGCTAAAACCGACTTAACTCGAAGGAGTTTAGATCGAACTTGTGTAAACCTGAACCAGTTTTTAATATAGAAGTATGATCGACTCATATTCAATCATCTTATTATTTATTCTAATAAAGTGATAAATATTTGATAAAATATTTTAATAAAATAAATTTTATAAATACATGGATTCATATATTTAATTTTCGGTGAAACAAGTAAAAGTAACAATATAATAATGTCTCCCTAGTCCCTACATATCTACTTGCTGATGTTTGATGGATTGTATCCTCTCTTAAATATTCCTTTCACTCAAGATTACATATTATCTAATCTCGAATAAAAGTACATTCCATGCCTTTTACTAATTAAGGACTTGAATATGATTAATGGTTTTTTATATGAAATATAACTAAAAATTAAAAATTATGGTTTATTATGAAAACTTAGTTTAAGTACTTATTGATACACTTAAAAATGAATAGGTAAATTCCGATAATAATTAATGATTCATCATCATCAAACCCAATCCCGCTCGAGAGTAGAGTTTGGGTGAGGGAAGTTAACGGACAATTTATACCCGTACTCCCTTCACAGGGAGGACTAGAGGAAAGCGGTCGATTTTAGCCCCGGACATATAGAGGATATGGGTGTCAAGTCACGTTGTCTTGAGATAATACCTGCATGCAGAGAAAGACTAGATCTACATAGATTAGCATAACTTAAAATAATTAATGATTATCATATACTTCATTATTAGATTCTATATAATAATGATATCCTAATTCTTCAATGATTCTTGCATTGTTTGCTTATCTTGTTACTTTTATGAGCCAAGAAGTTAGGAAAATAAAAAAATAAAAAATTCAAAAGGTGGTTTAATATAGAGAATAACTTAATTCCTAATTAAGAGTAAAATCATGTATATGCATGGATCATGCACGCCGCATTTTGAGTAATGCATGATACCTAATACCTTAACTTATAATTTTTCCATATAAATACTTACAAATCTTTAGTTTGATCCCATAAGATGAACATTAGAAAGTGCCTAATTTGATAATTGAAAGCGTAATTTTTACATAAGAAAGTTTATCAAGGTGAAAGATAGAACAAAATGCCGGCGAACAATGAGATGTCACCGTCGATGACACTCGGTATTCGGCCGTTGATCGAGCCATTCGCCTCCAAGGAAGTTAGAATTTCACTTCTTCAAAAGGTAATGCATTATGTGATGCATTTATTATTTTTGTTTTTTAGTTGTATTTATTTATTATTGAAAATATGAGGAAAATTATTTTATGATGCTTTTAAATAGTTAACTGATTGAGTGTGTAACATATTTTGAAGTTTTATTTCCTTATAGTTAAATGAGTAGTTCAAATCTAAGCAAACTTGTTTTATTCTCTTATTCTAAGCAAATTGGAAAATCATTCTTGAATCGTATATCATAATCGTAATTTTAATAAAAATTAATCTTTTGTTATAATATAGAACTAATTGATTTATTCTCTTAAATTATTCAAATTATCCATTTAAAATCATTAGTTTTTAAACCTTGTTTCTATATAATTACTTTGTTAGCGTAACCATCATTCGCCTATAATCTAGTTTATCGACTATTGCTCCCCTAAATTTTAAATAGAAGGTCTTCTGAGAGACCGTCTATGGCATAGACAACTCTCTCAATAGCCCAGCCCAATGGCTGACATGACTATTCAGTTACTCATTTAACAAATGGACTGACCCATCTTTACCCGTCTATGCTATAGACGGTCTATAGCAATAATTTGTGAATTTTAAATTGATAATTTTTTTTAATTGGTACAGGCAGGAGCAGAATTTATAGGAACATTTATACTAGTATTTTCAGCAGCAGGTGGGCCCATAGTGAACCAAAAATTCAATGGAATAGAAACACTTTTGGGAAACGCTGCTTGTTCTGGGCTTGCAGCAACTATAGCAATTTTATCCGTGGGCCACATATCGGGGGCCCATATTAACCCAGCTGTAACTCTAGCTTTTGCAGCCCTAAAACATTTTCCTTGGGCCCAAGTACCCATTTATATAATAGCTCAGTTTGTTGGAGGGATATTAGCTAGCTTGTTGCTTAAGTTAGGTTACCATCCTTTCATGTCCGGTGGAGGCACCGTGCCAACGGCTAGTTTTGGACAGGCATTTTTGCTCGAGGTGGTTGCCACTTTCTTCCTCATGTTCGTCATTACAGCCGTAGCTACTGATACTCGTGCTGTAAGTATTCTTCAAAATTTAACATTAATAAACCAACTTTTCATCCATCTACTGTTAATGATTCTAAATTTAAATTATTTTTAATATTTGATGATTTCTCCAATTTGTTTGCTGTCTGTATGCTCTTTTCTTTTCTAATTATCTAACTTTTCTCACATTAATTTTTTATCAGCATATCCTTTATGTTGAAAGCAAACTATGAGCAAAGATTGAAATAATAATAAAGATTATTCAAATGTGAGATTATTCACAACAGATAAAGGAAAGATTGAATTATTAATGTCAATTTTTCTTAATTTTTATTTATCATACTATTGAACAAAATATTGTACATTATTATTTTCATTAGGTTGTGTTCATTTATCTAAATTCTCTTTATAAGAAATGGATGCTATATAACATTAAAGTTATAATCAGAAATCTAACCAATAAGAAATTAATAGAATTTGATCAAAGTTTGACTTGATTTTGAACTTTATATTATATTTTGTTAAAATTGTTATTTATAATATGAAAAATACAATTGTGGACTTATGATAGGAAACACAAGTCTAGCATTAATACCTTATCTTTCATTTTAATTGGTATACATTGCAGGTGGGTGACTTGGCCGGAATTGCAATTGGAACTACTATCCTTCTTGACATCCTCCTCATTGGGTAGGTTCCAGTGACACATCTGACTCAGACATCAACTCGATCAAACATCAGTTCACTTGCTGACATGGTTAACACATGTACTATCAAATGTATTGCTACATCTACAATCACGTCAAAAACGAGTGTTATGTGTTCAAGCATGTCAGAAAGAGGCATGTAAACAACCATGTCAGCAAGTGTAATTATCAGATGTTCAGGTCACCAATCGGTAAATGTTTGTTGGATAGAAACTAAGTTTAATGTTTGTCCTAGTGAACACAATACCTGAAGTTAAATAGGATACACTATTTTTAGCCAAAGTTTAGTCTGTTATGTGCACTTGTCTCCTAATTTTTATCAACGCATCTTAATGAGTAGGGGTGTTCAAAACCGGGTACCTGGTCAACTCGGATCCGGAAATCCGGGTACCTAAAATTGCGATCCGGTTTCGACCCGGTTTAAATCGGGTCGGAAACAGGATACCCGATTTTGTTAGAATTTTTTTTTATTTTTTATTTTTTTGTCGTTTTGTCGTTCAACCATATGTTTGTTTATCTCTATTTTTACTTAAACTATTTTTTTTTAGGAAAAATTACCTAGAATAATCCAAACTATTCATGATTTTCCTACAATAATCCCACCTATTGATTAACCATGAATAATCCCAACTTTGAGGGGCATTTTCCAAGAGTAAACCCGCTGACCGGATGACTTGCTATAGTAAATTTTATTTTTTTAAAAAAAAGGATAAATTAAAATAAAATGTTCAAAAAAATGTTAAAAAAAATATTCATAAAAAATTTATGATCTTTTTATTGTTTAGAATTTTTTATGTAAATTTTCAAAAATATTTTCTAATTTTAAATTAATATTTAATCTAGGTGAATTACCTACTATAGTAGGTCATCGGGTTACCCAAGTTTACTCTAGGAAAATACTCCTCAAAGTTGGGATTATTCATGGTTAATCAATAGGTGGGATTATTGTAGGAAAATCATGAATAGTTTGGATTATTCTAGGTAATTTTCCTTTTTTTTATATAAAATTCAAATACAAACTCTCTAAAAATCTTTAACTTAATTAGTCATAAAAGATTAATTAAGAAAATGAAAGAATAATATTATTGTTCACGGGATTAAGTAAGAATAATTATAAAATTCAAATACTAACTCTCCAAAAATATTCAATTCAATGTTAGCTTAAGAGATATCATGATCATTTTATTAACGAAAAAAATAAAAAATTAATAATTAAATAAAACCGGATACCTGGTTTCCAAAAGTCTCGGTTTTAAAACCGGGTACCCGACCCAGATTATCCGATTTGCGAAAACCGGGTAAATTACCCGGTTTTAGAATCCGAATTGGATTTTTCGGAGTGGGTTATTGTGAACACCCCTATTAATGAGACTAGATCACCATGAGACTGATAGATATAATTAGTTAATTTCTCTAATTGATCACTTAAGATTTGTAAATGATAATAAAAAGCTTAAATGTTCATAATCCAGCCCAAAAAGACCAATAAGGTAAATAACCACACCTTAAAACCGTCTCTTTAAAATTGTGCATTTTTAATCATGCACAACTAAATTTAACATGAATTAAAATATTTAAATTGTATGTAGACCAAGTACGGGCGGGTCGATGAATCCAGCAAGAACACTAGGACCCGCAATAGCAGCAGGAAGGTATCATGGAATATGGATATACATGCTGGCCCCACCCATTGGAGCCTTTCTTGGTTCAGCTTTCTATTCACTTATTAAACTTAAGGAAGACGTAAGTGATGATGAACAATCACCAGGCCGTGTAAAAAGCTTTGGCCGTTGATATTGTCATTGATATATCAATGGTCCACATTTTACTATATATTTTCACACCAATAATTTAATATTTTTAATTTATCATGCAAGTTACCAACTTAATACCATGCATGATCTCTTTCCATTTGTGTACTTTTACATATATACTCTAGAAAAATGATGTTATTTTTCTAGGGTGCTTGTTTTTTGGCTAGTTATATTAGTGTGATTGTAAGTTGTATAATAATACTAATCTTATACATGTTGGGTGAAATTTGAAATTAAAGTAATTGCTGAATAATTTTTTTTCGGCTTCAAAAAGAAAATTCCCAGCGTACAAAAGAACTCATGTCAAGTGAAAAACCTAGACAATAGGTACTCGCCTAGACCATGTCCTCTACCTTTCGCTAATCTTTTGCGGAAGTTATTTGAATACTTCATTGAATACATTGTAGGCTAAAGAAAAGAGAAATTTAGGTGAGAATCAATCATAAGACTTTGCAAGTGAAAAGTGGTACATTCTCCAACTGAAATAAAACCTCATTTTCACGTCTACGACATTGTTAAATATTTAGTTACCTGACAAATTGGCAAACTGATCTATTCATCCCTCTCGACTCTCGAGTATCAATCTCATAGATTTCACAACGATTCGTCAAATTAAACTATCTATGTATGTGAGAAAATAGTTTAAAATCACTACGACAAAATTAACTTTCCGTGATATAAGATTTAGTGACATTAAAAAAAGCCGCTGGTATTTATATTATTAGTGTAATAATTATTAGTTTTTATTTTAATTTTTACTATAAAATGATTTAGTGACATTTTATTTTAATTTGCCTTTTAGTGACATATGTAACTATAGTTTATAGTGGCATTTATAAGAAATGCCTCTAGATATGTCTCGAAAAACTATAGTATGATTTTTTATTATACTGCTAAGTTTAATAAATATACCATTTGAAATCTGAAGTAGTGACATTACATTAAATATCACTAAATATATCCCATAATAGTATGTTATGTTGTAGTGAATCACTTGTATGATTAATTAGAGAGACATATACATCATTAACAAAGTAATAAAAAGGCTAAAACCATAAAATTAGTGTTGTTATTGTGTGTAAGCAAGCAATTTTGCATCAAGCTCAGCTCCATGAGCACCACCAAAATCATAACTTTGGTTACTTGAACTACCATTATTTAAATTCAATTGCAAGGAGCAATAATCTATTGGTGCAGCTTCATTCTTAATCTTCAACTTATCTCTCTTACTATTTGGGCAATTCATGTCAAGAGAAATGCCTTCTTGTGCTTTGCATAGTATGGCTTGCAAATACTTTCCTTGTGCTTCAATCCTTGTTTGTAGTCTTTGTTGGACCTATGAAATAATTATGTCCAGAATCAGGTCTTTTCTCAGTTGGAGAACAAGTATCATATTCCCACATACGGTCTTGGGCGTGATTCTCAACAAACCTTCTCTTTTCTTGTTAGAGTATATAACATATCTTGGGGCCTCAACCATTAATTTAAGCGTTTGACTTAATTAGTTCCTTGACATGGTATTAGAAGCCAGCGTGACAAGAGGTAATGGATTCGAATTTCAACTTGACCTCATTTAAAGTGGAATATTTAACGTCATGTATAAGTACGGTCTGTGTTGATCCACACTTTTAACCGATAGGGCTAATCTGCGAGGTGGCATGTTAGAGTATATAATATATTCTGGAGCCTCAACCACATCAACTTAAGCTTTTGGTTGAGTTAGTGCCTAGACATTTCTAAGCCTATGTTCTAATAATGAAAATGACGTTAGTGCTTATATACTTCCTCCGTTCTGAAATAAGTCACTACATAAGAATTATCGGTTATTTATCTTTCAAGCTTATTTTATATATTGTGTCTAGTGTGTTAGAAAATATATAGTTAATTGAGATCTTATATGAATCGTTTAATCAAATACTTTCATAATATTAAATTTTTATGATTTTTAGTTAAGCATAGCTTAAGATATAAATGATGAAAATTACACGTTGAATTGCGTGCGTAAAAAATAAAATGTAGCAAGTATATAAAATATATTCACCTCTAACTGTTCTTGTAAGTTGTTATGTATCTCAAGCTGGCTCTTTATTGCCTCTGAGAGATCTGGAGCATCTCTGTTCAATAACAAGTTAATGTATAAGAATGAGTTAGTACATCCTCTATGGCTCTATTTCAAAAAATTCTTGGACATAATTAAGAACAAGCAAAAACACTCTAAGTTGTATTCCTTTCCAATGAAATAAAAAAAATTGTTAGTTTGTTGGGATCGGTAGAAAATATAATATATCCTAGAGCTATAACTATCAATTACAACTTTTGATTAAGTTAATTTTTTGACATAGTATTTGATACTAACGTGATTAAAAGTCACGTGTTCATATCTCATCCACACTTCTAATTATTTCAACTAGAGGGCATGTGCTGCAACCTATATCTATACTTCTGGTCTAAAGATTAAATCTTGTATAAAAGATCCTGATAGATTATGTGACATCTTCTGAAGTTTTAACTCTCGACTTAATCTTTTAACTAAAGTTGTTCCCTAACGAGTGTTGATCAATCAATGGAAATAAATGACCTTTATCCATTCCCTATGGAACAAGACATTTGTAATGATTTGACATTAGATTTTATTGGATCATACCGACTTCTTTTTTATGCATAGTTATAAACTTGTAGATGATGTGTATGTCATTAAAAAGTCACTAAGAAAAATAACTTATAACTCGTATAAAGTTTTTTTTTTTTTAATAATATAACTCGTATAAAGTTATGTCATATGTGATTTCACTCTATTAAATTTATTACATTTTTTATCTTAGAAATAATGACTTTATAATATTTTTTTACTTATTATTCACATAATAAATTTATCTTTACCCTTTATTCATATATTGTCGTGTGACTTGAGTGCACAAATTAAAAGGTGCATTTATGAGTGAACTCTTAGGATGGAATTCTATGAAGTTGTTAATTGGTGATTTAAGTGGGTAACTTAATATGGTGTTGAATGCGATAATTAAAGCATGGATTAATGTGACTTAATGAAGAAGTGTAATGGTTTAATACAAGATGCTCTACTATGTAAGTCGAGCAGAAACTGTCCAGGAGGGATTTGGTGGTCTCTCGACCTCCGCTCGACCCCCCGCTCGACCCGAGCAAACTCTTCTGTTTGGTCGAGCTACAAGTTAGGATGTATCCAGTAGCTGTCGAGCGGACCCTTTGACAACATAGAATGTTGTTTTTCGCAGATCAAATGCTTGGGGAAGTTACAACTCATTGAATACCAGCTGATTAATTCTCTTAATGCTGTTTATTATGCAATTTACTACCTATATTGAATCATGTATAACTCCTAGTGTATCTAGCATTATAAATAGTGAGCAAGAGTGATCATCCAAACACATCCACAAAATACACAAGCCAAACACTAGCCTTAGTCTCTTCTCTAATTGTAATTCTCATTTGTGATAACATAAGAGATACTACACACCGGAGGACGTAGCTTTAATTGGGTGAATCTCGTTAAATCTTTGTGTCATTTTATTGCATTGTTAATTCCTAAAAATACCGATTTCATTTGATAGCGTAATTTGTTTCACACAAGACTTCGCACTTTCGACCTTGGTGATATTAGGGATTGAAACACATTGTTTGATCTCTAATATAACATCGTTTTGGTATATAATATTTTAAATATTTTTATCTTATTCTAATTAAAGTCAAACAACAAAATTAATAGAGCTACTTTATATATTAGAGGGTCTTTGAGAGTGTGTGAGGTGATCGACCGCACGGACCCATATTTTTCCGGTATATGAAAAAGTTAATCAAAAAATATGTTAAATTTATTAATAAAATAAATATATTTAATATAAATAAATGCACAGGCCCTTAAATTTTTGAATAGGGCTTATTATATATTTGTTACAAAGCGGTGAACACACATAAAGATACTTACCCCACATCATGGTTTCCAAATCCAGTGCCACTACCACTAGTGCTTGGTTCTGAACAGTGAAGGCTGAATCTTGAGTATGAATTCCTTGAAACTTCATTACATGATTTATACATAAATCAATAATTAAACAAAAATAAAATTTATGTAAATGTTTCACCCATAAATAAATTAGTGAATAAACTTACTAATTGAATCTGTCTTTCCTTGAGAACTACTTTGCTTCTTAGACTGTTGTCCTAATCTGTACTTCTAGACATAAACCAACCAATAACAAACTTTAGAAAAAGCTAATAATCAGTGTGAAAAAATTATAAGGAAAATTTGCCCAGAATAATTCGATTTATTGCCAACTTTCAATGAATAATCTCTACTATTGATTACTTTTAAATAGTTCGACCTTTGAGTTTTTTTTGCTCACATCACTCCTTTTCACATTTTCCCGACTACTATAGCTACCTACCAACAAAGAATCATAAGAACGAAGAAGAAATGAGCGTAACGGCTAGTAGGTACCTATAATTGTCGGTTAAAATGTGACAAGGAGTGTTGTCAGGGAAAAACATACAAAGGTTGGATTATTTAGAAATAATCAATAGTTGAGATTATTTACAGCTGATGAACAATAGGTCGGATTATTCAGGACTATTTTTCCAAATTGTAATAGGAGAATTTCATATATATATATATATATATATATATATATATATATATATATATATATATATATATATATATATATATATATATATATATATATATATATATATATATATATATATATATATATATATATATATATATATATTGTGCTATGGGAGAATATTTCCGCGATAATGGAATGCACGCATTAATAATCTATGATGATCATATTTATATATATATATATATATATATATATATATATATATATATATATATATATATATATATATATATATGTATATATGTATATATATATATATATATATATATAATATATATATATATATGTATATAGTATATATATTATATTATATATATATATATATTATATATTATATATATATATGTATATATATATATATGTATATATATATATATATATGTATATATATATATATGTATATATATATATATATGTATATATATATATATATATATATATATATATATATATATATATATAGTATGAGTTCTTTTATATATATTGTTTCAAAATATACGATATAAAATATCCAAAGATTTTAACTATTAGTTTAAACTTTTGATTGAGTTTTTTTTACGCTAATAAATGTACTTTCTCTATTTTGAAATACTTGCTATATTTCGGTTAAAAATTGTAGATGTTGAAAGTAAAAATATAGTCATATATATATATATATATATAGGGGAAGGATCCAATGAGAAGGGTCTTGAAAATAAGAAGGGTAAGAAGGATTCTACACCCTTGATTTCACTAAAATAAAAAAATCTATGGTCACGATTGAGCCAAAAACACATAATTGTAAAAGTAACTATGTTACACAGAAACGTGACTATGACATAAATTTTAAAGTGTTCTTTTTTTATAACATAGTATCCTTTTTTGTATATATAGTAACTAAAAAAAAATCAAACAAAATCCTTCTCATCCTTCTCATTTTAAAATCCTTCTCATTTGATCCTAAAAATTGCATGAGTTTTTTAATATTGTTTCAAATTATATATAAAATATTCAAAGTTTTTAACTATTAGTTTAAACTTTTGATTTAGTTTTTTTACGCTAATAAATGTTGTTAGGAATATTATATATTGTATAGGTTGATATTGTATAAGTAGTTTTTGGGCCATTATATTTTAGTTGGGCCCATGTGGCAGTAGGGTTGACATAAGTTGTATATATTAGTTGTAATTGTGATTGAAGGGAACCGCACCGCATTATTCTTTATTAGCTTCTCTTTTGTCTTAACATGGTATCAGGCTATTTCCATTAACCCTCTGCATATACATATCTCTATTTAGGGAAGAGCAGTATTCCTTCCTCCATCATGGCGGATGATAATACAAGAGACAACACCAGTGGCGGTGCTGATAAAATCGATACCTCTAGCCCATATTTTATCGGGTCTCAAGATGGACCGGGAAATGTCATTACTCCCATTGTTTTTCGAGGTGATAATTATGATAATGGTGCCGTTCGATACGCCTTTCCCTTATGGCTAGGCGGAAGTATGAGTTTCTTGAAGGAAAAATCAAAAAACCCACAGATGAGACGGGTTTGCGTGATTGGCGTTGTCTCCAAGCAATGATTGTTCAATGGATACTTAACACCATTGATCCCTCCATAAAGAAGAAATTGCCTTATTATGAAGAAGCCAAGCCATTGTGGGATGTTTTACGACAACGTTTTAACATTGGGAATGACCCTCGCAAAAAACAAATCAAGAAAGCATTAGCGGAGTGTCAACAACCGAAGCACATGAGTATTGCCGAGTATTTTGGCCAATTGCAACCACTGTGGGATGAACTCGCCACGTATAATCCTTTGCCGAGTTGCAAATGTGGTAAGTGTACATGTGATATTGGAGCACAACTACAAGCGAGGCTTGATGAAGATCGCCTTCAAGATTTTCTGTTTGGAGTTAATGTTGATTTATATGGCCATATGAGGTCATCAATTCTATCCCAGGAACCTTTGCCTTCTCTAGACAGGGCTTACCAAATGTTCCTTCAAGAGGAACGACTACAAAGGGCTGCTAAATTACAATCAGACCAGCAGGAGGTTCGTGCTATGGCAGTGAAATCGAATGCTTCCTTTCAATCCTATGACAAGTTGGGTGACAATGGATCCAAGTCTTATACTACTTTGTCTTGCACATATTGTCAACGTCGCGGTCATGACGAGGCAAATTGTTGGACTAAGCATGGATATCCTGATCGGTGGGACTCTCGTTCTTCTCGTAGCGGTGGACGTGGTACAAGTAGAGGAGGTCGTGGGTTCTCAAGAAATGGGCAGCCTAACAATGAAAAACGCAATAATAGGAATGATGTACATGACTCCATTGCCGCTGTTTCAAGCAATCTGACTACTGCTTCAAGTAATGAGGCTAGTGCAATGCATCAGAACAAACTTCTTTGCCGAATATCACGAGTACTCAGTGGCAAAAACTTCTCGAGTTGTTGGGTAATTCTTCCTTGCAATCTAATGATCGTTTGAGTGGTAAGTCCATTCTCACCCGTGGATTATAGATTCTGGTGCTTCCCATCATGTCACTGGTAATTTAAATTTGTTACTGTTAGAATATGACTGTTATCATTCCACTTTAGTGTTTAGTCTTCCTAGACCCTTGTTTTACTTTTCATTAATTGTAATTTGGTGTCTCTTTGAGTTCCCCATAAGGTTACTCCTATATATATATGTACTCTTTGTATTAGAGTTGAATATACAGAAATATTAAAACCCAAAACACAGTTTCTTACCCGAAATCATGGTATCAGAGTAGCAACGATTCTGAGTCGTTTTTTGCTGTTCATCATTTACCAGAGAACTTTTTTTAAGCCGAAAATCAAAAAAAATGGAGGACGACTCCAAAACTATCATTTCACCAGAACAACCAGTTACTATGGGTCAATTGATGCAACTGTTTTCACAGTTCAACTCCACCAAGACCCAAACTGAACCAGCAAGTAGTACTCAATCTGTTTCCTTAACAGAAAAGCTTACCCACCAGAATTACACCGCTTGGGCCAGGCTGATGCAATTAGCCCTCAACGGACGGGGTCGGCTCAATCACATCATTGCCGAACCGCCGTCTCCGGAAGACCAAGAGTACAACCAATGGACCCGGCATGATTCCATGGTAATTTCCTGGATTCTTGAAAACATAGATCGAGACTTGGTGAATCAATTTCTTGACTTTCCTACTGCAAAATCCCTTTGGAAAGGGATCGAAACTTTGTACAGTAGCGGGAGAGATGGCCTGCAAATTTTCGATTTAACAGTCAGAACCAACAACTTAAAACAAGGAAACGATTCAGTTGAAATTTTTTACAGTAAATTGATTGCCTTATGGAAAGAAGTTGATAGGAGACAACCAAACCCCATGAGAGATCCAGTTGATATTACCACTTACAATCAAATAATCCAAGAAAATCGATTGTATCAATTCTTGGCCGGAATTGATGATACATATGACAAAGACAGAAGGGATTTACTCATCCAAGATCCCCTTCCTTCAGTAGAAGGGGCGTATGCAGCCATAAGGAGGGAATCCATGAGGCGTGGTATCATGAGAACAACAACAGATCAAGAACCCTCAAATCTGGGAGGAGGGTTCGTAGCAAAAAGCAAGTCTTACCGAAAATCAGAAGATAAAAGCCACTTGAAATGCTCTCATTGTGGTGGAACAAGGCACACCAAAAGTGAGTGCTTCAAGTTAGTCGGGTACCCTGAATGGTGGCCGGATTCGAAAAAAAAGGTACCCAGGGAGGGTCAAAATTCTTCCGAGCATCGAACAGGAAGGGCAGCTATGGGAAGCTCTAATGGCGGACCAAAGAATGAGGAAGAAGACAAGGGCCAAGCAATGAACACAGTGGCAGGTAACAAAGAAAAACAAAGAGAGAGTTTCTCTCTCCTAAGGAACGGCGCCCCAACCGAAACCATAGGGTTTCTGGGGTACCCTAGTGATGAGGGGTGCTCCTCTTTAAATAGAGAAGGTCATGTGGGACCCAGCACTCATGACTCTTCCTTTTCTTTTGGCCTTGCTAACTTTATTTCTCGTGGTGGATGGATATTTGACTGCGGGGCTACGGATACTATGTCTTATGACCCAAATGACTTTGCGACTCATGACAGACCTTTGAAAAATATTATTCGAACCGCAAATGGGGATGAAATTAGAGTGGGAGGAGCCGGGAAAATTGTTTTTAATAACACTTTCACTTTAAAAAACTGTTTGTTTGTCCCAGATTTGTCCCATAAGCTATTATCCGTTAGCCAGCTGACGAGGGAGCTTAATTGTACTGTACTTATGAAACCTGGTTATTGTATTGTGCAGGATGCTCAGACAGGGCAGACTATTGGGCGTGGTATTGAAAGAGGCGGCCTGTACTACTTGGAAGCGGAGACTCAAAAAGGTAGTGCAGTTTTGGTTCATGGGTCAGCAGAGGAACAATTTTTGACATGGCACCGTAGACTTGGACACCCATCTGTGGGGTATTTAAAAAAACTTTTTCCTTCTTTAGTTCAAAACAAGTCTAGTTTTAAGTGCGAAACTTGTATTCGTGCTAAGAGTCATAAACATTCCTATAATAGTAGTTTGAGTAGAACTGATGTGCCATTTTTGCTCATTCACTCTGATGTATGGGGACCCGCACCTGTTACTGGATTACATGGATATTTATATTATGTGGTTTTTATTGATGATTGTACTCGTATGAGTTGGATTTATTTTCTCAAGCACAAATCTGAGGTGTTTCGTGTCTTTGTCGAGTTTTATAATATGATTTGCACTCAGTTTCAAGCCCAACCCCGCATTCTTAGATCAGATAATGGTAGAGAATATGTTAATTCTGATATGCATAAATTCCTCACATCCAAAGGTCTAATTCACCAAACCTCTTGCCCTGACACACCACAACAAAACGGTGTGGCCGAAAGAAAGAACCGTACCCTTCTAGAGATAACCCGATCCATCATGCTTGACTCTCATACTCCTACCTATCTGTGGCCTGAAGCCATTGCCACAGCCAATTATCTTTCTAACCGATTACCCACAAAAAGCCTCTCCTATAACACCCCCATTGACACCCTTAAAACTTTCTCTGTTCTTCCATTTTCACATTCTCTACCACCCAAGATCTTTGGGTGTACCGTCTTTGTGCATCACCCTAAACGCTTGAGAAATAAATTTGAACCTAGGGCTGGCAAATGTGTGTTTGTGGGATATGGAGGGGGTCAGAAAGGGTATAGGTGTTATGATCCTCTTACTCGTCGAGTACATACTACTATGGATTGCGAATTTTTGGAGCATGAGTTTTATTACCAACCTAGATGTCAGGGGGAGACAGGGAATGTTGACGATCTAAGTTGGTTGATTAGTCATGTTCCATCTGACCTAGACCCAAAAGAACCATCAGGCACTGCCGCTGAGTCACCACTTCACGCAGTTCAGTCATCTCCAGATCTACCAGGTCCACCAGTTCTGTCTGATCATCAGGAGGTTAGTACTGTTGATAATACTATTGATGTTGTTGATATCGATACTTGTGTGGATGAGACTGATGTGAATGTAGAAACTGGAGGACCTAAGCCATCTGATCATGATAGTGAGGGGGAGAAAAACTACATTCTCCCACCGCGGACTACAAGGGGAGTTCCCCCGAAGAGATATGATCCGGATTTTGAGGCTAAGCGCTCGAGATATCCTGTTGGTTCGAATAATCAAGGGAATCTAGCTCGGAGTGCCTTGGCCTTTAATGCTGCTTTATATAGTTCACAGGTTCCTGCGACAATAGATGAGGCTTTGAGGAATGATCAATGGCGTAAGGCGATGGAGGAGGAAATAAAGGCTCTCAGGAAGAATGGAACTTGGGAGAAATGTAAATTGCCAGATAAGAAGGGGCTGTTGGCTGCAAATGGGTCTTTACGATCAAATATAAAGCCGATGGAACGATCGAAAGATATAAAGCTCGGTTGGTTGCTAAAGGGTATACACAGACCTATGGGATTGACTACTCGGAAACTTTCTCACCGGTAGCAAAGCTCGACACCATTCGGGTCCTATTCAGTATAGCTGCAAATCTTGACTGGCCCCTACTTCAGTTCGATGTTAAAAATGCCTTTCTACATGGAGAGCTACAAGAAGAAGTTTACATGGAAGCACCACCGGGGTTCACTTCAGAGTTCTCCGAAGGAGAAGGGTGCAGACTACGGAAGGCATTATACGGGTTGAAACAGTCTCCTAGAGCTTGGTTTGGGAGATTCACTGAAGTCATGAGGAGATTTGGATACAAACAGAGTCATTCTGATCACACCTTGTTTTTGAGGAAAAGAGCAGGGAAGATAACTTGTTTGATAATCTATGTTGATGATATGATAATTACAGGTGATGATAGTGCAGAAATTTCGAGGCTCAAACAAAGATTGTTTCAGGAGTTCGAGATGAAAGATCTGGAAAGACTTAAATACTTCCTTGGGATAGAGGTGCTGCGATCAAACAAGGGTATATTTATATCACAAAAAAAATGTCCTTGATCTATTAGCTGAAACAGGGATGGTCGATTGTAAACCAGTGG
Organism: Amaranthus cruentus; assembly: GCA_019425755.1. Taxonomy (NCBI): domain Eukaryota; kingdom Viridiplantae; phylum Streptophyta; class Magnoliopsida; order Caryophyllales; family Amaranthaceae; genus Amaranthus; species Amaranthus cruentus. The sequence continues at coordinate 10,063,418 of CM033457.1, read as the reverse complement.
ATACTCCAATTGTGGCGAATCATGGACTTCAAATTCTTGAAGATGGTGAATTAGCTGACCGTGAACAATACCAGAGGCTAGTAGGGAAACTTATCTATTTAGCTCACACACGACCTGATATAGCTTATGCAGTAGGAGTGGTCAGTCGGTTCATGCACAAACCCCAGGTTCAGCATATGGAAGCAGTCTTTCGGATCCTCAGATATTTGAAAGGGAAGCCTAACAGAGGGGTTCTCTACAGGAGAAATGGGCACCTAAAACTTAGGGCCTATACTGATGCAGACTGGGCAGGTGATCGAGGTGATAGAAAATCGACTTCTGGGTACTTTACTCTTGTGGGTGGGAACCTAGTGACATGGAGGAGCAAGAAACAGAAAGTTGTTGCCTTATCAAGTGCAGAGGCTGAGTTTAGAGGAGTTGCAAAGGGGGTTCAGGAAGTTCTTTGGCTCAAGAAACTACTTACTGATCTTGGTTTCCCTCCAAAGGGGAGCTGTGAGCTATATTGTGATAATCGTGCTGCAATCAGCATTTCAGAAAATCCAGTGCAACATGACAGGACGAAACATGTAGAGGTTGATCGACATTTCATAAAGGAGAAAATCGAAAAAGATATCATCAAACTTCCTCATGTAAAATCAGAAGATCAACTCGCAGATATTCTTACTAAAGCAGTTGGAGCACAGTGGTTTGACGACGTTTTGAGCAAGTTGGGCATCGAAGATCCGACGACTCAACTTGAGGGGGAGTGTTAGAATATGGCTGTTATCATTCCACTTTAGTGTTTAGTCTTCCTAGACCCTTGTTTTACTTTTCATTAATTGTAATTTGGTGTCTCTTTGAGTTCCCCATAAGGTTACTCCTATATATATGTACTCTTTGTATTAGAGTTGAATATACAGAAATATTAAAACCCAAAACACAGTTTCTTACCCGAAATCAGTTACGCAATGTGAATGTCATGACTGAGTGTCCAGTTGGTCTCCCCGATGGAAAACAAACGATCTCGACTATGCAGGGTGAAGTACAGTTGACGCAGACTATTGTACTTCGAAATGTGTTCTATGTGCCACAATTAAATTGCAATTTAATTTCTGTGACTCATCTTGCTGATGATATGAATTGCGTTATGCTATTTACTAAGACATTATGTGTTATACAGGACCAACAATTGAGGATGCTGATTGGAGTAGGTGAACGGAGAGACGGGCTTTATTACTTTCGGGATGTTCCGCAAATTTATGCAACACATGTTGTTGGCACTTCTTCTCCGGAGTTATGGCATAAAAGACTTGGTCATCCTTCTGATAAAGTTGTGCGGTCTGTTCCCTTTATTAATAAGTCAAGTAGCATATTAGAACAAGCTTGTGACGTGTGTCATCAGGCTAAACAGTCTAGAACTAAATTCCCTGTCAGTGACACGGGCTACTTTTTGTTTTGAAATAATACATTGTGATCTTTGGGGACCTTATCATACCCCTTCCTCTTGTGGTGCAACTTATTTTCTGACTATTGTGGATGATTATTCTAGAGCTGTGTGGGTGTATCTTTTGTTTGATAAAACAGAGGTTTATGACATGTTTAGTTCTTTTTTTGTTATGATTGTCAGACAATTTGGTGCACATGTCAAAGTAGTTCGTAGTGATAATGGTACGGAGTTTAATTGCATGAAATCATATTTTGATAAAAATGGCATTCTTTTCCAAACCTCTTGTGTTGATACCCCCAAACAAAATGGTCGAGTAGAAAGAAAACATAGACATATTTTGAACGTTGCTCGAGCTTTACTTTTTCAAGCTAATCTCCCTTTGCAGTTTTGGGGAGATTGTGCTTTAGCTGCTGGTTACATCATTAGTCGAACACCATCTCCTTTGTTAGATAATCAAACTCCTTATGAATTGTTGTTTGGTTCCCCACCTTCTTTTTCAGAGTTTCGTGTTTTTGGATGTTTATGTTATGCTTACAACCACAAGTCTAAACGAGATAAGTTTGCGAGTAGAAGTCGTAAATGTGTGTTTGTCGGTTATCCTCAAGGAAAAAAAGGGTGGAAGCTTTATGATCTTGAAACGGGAACTTATTTTTTCTCTAGAAATGTTAAATTTTATGAGAATGAATTCCCATTTGCTCAAACAAATAATTTGTCATCTTTTCCTTCTCGTACCGTTGCTCCTAATTTTGACAATTTGAATGATGATTGTTGATATGATTTTTTAAATCCTCGTACACATGAGGGTGAACTTATTAGTCATGATAGTATTAGTGGTAGTCAAGGGCAAATTGATGATGTGGCTGAAAGTACTGTTCCTGATGTCATGGCCGAACACAACGATAATGCTCATATAAGTGGTAATGAGAAGGAAGTGTGTGAGGTAGTAAATGCACACAGTGAGGTTAACGATGGAGTAGGACAAATGTATGGTTTGCTGAGGGAGGAGGCAGCAGCCGTTCCTACTTTGCATACAGGGGAAGACAAAGGTAAAGGCAAATGTAAAAAATTTCCCTCCACAAAGTTGCGTGGATATGTCACTAACACCATACGTTCTGTAAGCCTAGTCTCTTCGCCATCCTCATCTACTTCTAATCAGTCCTTAGGTATGTCCTATCCTATACCGCATTTTGTCAATTGTGATCGTTTTTCTGTGGGTCATAGAAATTTTCTAGGAGCTATTTCCGTAGGTTCAGAACCCAAATCTTTCAAGGAGGCAATGACGGATCCTGGCTAGAGAGCAGCAATGCAAAAAGAAATTCAAGCTCTGGATGCTAATGGCACTTGGAGTATGGAGTCCTTGCCTCCCGGGAAGAAAGCTCTTGGTAGTCGTTGGGTATATAAAATTAAATATAACTCGGATGGGAGCATAGAACGACTTAAGGCACGTTTAGTTGTGTTCGGAAATCATCAAGTTGAAGGTATAGACTACAACGAAACTTTTGCTCCTGTTGCTAAGATGACCACTGTTCGGGCTTTCTTGGCTGTTGCTGCTGCTAAGAATTGGGAGTTACATCAAATGGACGTGCATAATGCTTTCTTACATGGGGATTTGTCTGAAGAGGTATATATGAAAATCCCTTTTGGTTTTCAAGGTGATAAACCTGGTAAGGTATGTAGATTGCGAAAATCTCTTTATGGCTTGAAACAAGCCCCAAGATGTTGGTTTGCGAAGTTGTCTCAATCACTCCGGGAATATGGTTTTATTCAGTCATATTCGGATTATTCCTTATTTACTTGTCAAAAAGGTGCGATCCAACTTAATATTTTTGTCTATGTTGATGATTTAATTATATCTGGGAACAATTCCGCTGCTTTGTCTGCTTTTAAGAAGTATTTATGCTCATGTTTTCACATGAAAGATCTTGGAGTTCTTAAATATTTTCTTGATTTGGCATATTCAGTTCACATATTATCTCAATTTCTTAATGCCCCTCGGCTTGATCATTGGAATGCTGCTATTCGGGTTGTTCGGTACTTGAAAGGTTGTCCGGGACAAGGTATTCTTCTTCGTTCTGATTGTGATTTATCCTTGACTGGTTGGTGTGATTCTGATTGGGCTAGTTGTCCTCTTACTCGACGTTCTTTATCGGGGTGCTTGGTCTTCTTGGGAGTTCTCCTATTTCCTGGAAAACAAAGAAATAATTGATTGTTTCTCGCTCTTCCGCTGAGGCAGAGTATCGTTCTATGGCCGCTATTACATGTGAGCTTAAATGGTTGAAGGGCTTACTTTTGAGCTTGGGGGTTCGCCATCCGAAAGCTATGAATCTTTATTGTGACAGTCAGTCTGCATTATATTTAGCTCAAAATCCCGTGTTTCATGAACGCACCAAGCACATTGAGGTTGATTGTCACTTCTTACGCGACTCCATTCAAGATGGTACTATACATCCTTCCCACGTCCCTACTGATGTTCAATTGGCAGATATTTTTACTAAGGCTCTAGGCCATCGTCAGTTCATGTTTCTCCTTCGCAAGTTGGGCATTTGTGATCTTCATGCTCCAACTTGAGGGGGTGTGTTAGGAATATTATATATTGTATAGGTTGATATTGTATAAGTAGTTTTTGGGCCATTATATTTTAGTTGGGCCCATGTGGCCGTAGGGTTGACATAAGTTGTATATATTAGTTGTAATTGTGATTGAAGGGAACCGCACCGCATTATTCTTTATTATCTTCTCTTTTGTCTTAACAAATGTATTTTCTCTATTTTAAAATACTTAATATATTTGGGTAAAAAATATTTGGGTCAAAAATTGTAGCTGTTGAAAGTAGAAGTATAGTGAAATGAAAGAAAGTAATATACTAATATGGAGCAAATGATAGATAATAAACCTGTAAATGGCTCTTCAAATGGTACAAGGTCAACCCTTTTAATCCCATCAACTTTAGCACTGATTTTGGAGTTGCTTCTGCATTTCATCAAAAGTTTTATTTGACATCAGTTTTTCACTACCTAGTAAATAAATATATTATTCTAGTAAAACTAATAGTCGTCCGTTTCCATTTAAAATTTTCATTTAAATGTTAAACAGGTTATAAAAAATTTGTTTTAGGCTTAATAACTATAAATGCATTTTATAAAAAAAATCTTTTATGAAACTGTCTCAACATAAAATAAACTTCTATAATAAGTCAATTTTTTTAATAAAGTGATCATTCTAATAGACTAAATGTACATGAGTCTACCCAGTAGATTAGTCTCACTAGTTAAACAGTCTCATTTAAGAATTTGTGATTATCAAATATACTACCTCCATTCCAAAATACTTGTAACATTTGCTATTTTTACGCAGTCCAATGCACTAATTCAATCCATAAAATATATAATTATATATATTATAAAATTATAAAAATTTGATATTAATAATCTTTACGTCGAGACGAATCAAACAAGGTCCCACTTGACTATGTTTTAACTTATAGTGTTAGAGTATATAACATATCCTGGGGCCTCAACCATTAGCTTAAGCTTTTGGTTGAGTTGGTTCCTTGACATGGTATCAGAAGCCAGGGTGACAAGAGGTCACAGGTTCGATTCTCAACTACCCCTCATTTAAAGTGGAAAATTTAGCGCCATGTATGAGGAGGGCATGTGCTGCATCCACACTTCTAGCCCAAAGGGCTCTCGTGTGAGGGGGCATGTTAGAGTATATAACATATCCTGGGGCCTTAACCATCAGCTTAAGCTTTTGGTTGAGTTGGTTCCTTGACATATAGAATACTCGTTAATCATAAATTAAGGGAGATAAATGAATAGTGCTTGTTTTTCGTATATTGCAACTATATTGGAACGGAGGATTGTATGTGAATATATTTTAACTTATAAATATTGATGAGAAACCATGTACAAATTTTTTCTCCCTAAATATAATATTCCTTGTGGGCAATAGGAAACAGAGAGAGTAAATAAATTGTTTCTTTGACATGATATTAGAGTCAACATTACGAAATAATTACGAGTTCAAATCTCATTCATCTTTCAATTTTAAGTGAAATATTTCGCAAAAATATGACAAGAGCTTTTTCCGTATCCACATTAGAGCCCAAAGTCCGCTTACGTCGAGCCAACCACTACTATAAAATTACCCTTTTGATTTATAAAATGTTTGGATAACAAATTAAGTGAGAAAAAAAATGAAAGAGAAAAGAAAGGAAAACAAATGTTTTCCGATCCCTTTAAATCTTTCCGCCTTCAAATATATTGTATTCTTAACTAAACATCTTATTTATTCTTTCAAATTCGTTCCTTCCCTTTTTGTTATCCGAAAAAAAGTTTTTCACTTCTCTCTATCCATCTAACTAAAACTACACAATTACCTAAAAAGAAGGCCAAAAAGCTCCATTATCCATCCTTGTTCAACTAATGATATATTCTTCCAATGGGTATATTATAGTTTTCAATTGAAAGTAATATTTTCCAATTTCCAATTCCTCTCAAATATGCGAGTGCTTATTTATATAGTTTAATTGCTCTTAAATTGCATGGAATATTAGAAACTAAATCACTATTATTCACTTTATATATATAAACTAAATTGATTCTATTTTTGATTATGTTTTCTCTATATATGATTAAATATTACTTTAGTGTGTATTCATATATATATATATATATTTGTGATGGAGGAATTTCTTAATTTTCATTATGTAAGAGATTTTGCTTAATATTAATATAAATTTATTTTGTTGATATATTATTTGCGGAAAAAATTCGATTATGACATGTATATTAGATAATGCATTTAGTTTCCTGATATTGTATGGGTCTTAGGCAATTTGAATGAAATGAACCCTCTGTATGATAATGAACTTAAACAAGTATTTGAAAAAATAACAGAGATGGACCCTATGTATTATAATTAGCATTAAAAATGTAGACGTGTTATATAATTCTTAAATGATAAAAGAACTATTCATAAATTGCAAATTTTTAAGTATCCATTTCATTAACTAACATTATCTAATCATGGAGCTCTTTCTAACTTTGGGCTCTAGACAAATGCCTACTTTACCTATGATTACGACCTCTCGCAGGCCTAACATTTACTAATAATGGTTGTTCCATAATTGATTGTTATTATGTTTTATAAATATAGAAAAGAAAAGGAAAAAGAAGAGAATTCCTACGTTAAAAAAAAGAAAGAAAGAGAATTCCTAAGTAGGAGTACTTGGTAAGTTTGGTGACTTCAGAACTAAGAACACTACAACCATTATCACATGTTATGATCAGACACCACATGATATTAATGGAATAACTTAATTATTGTGCATATTAAAAAAATAAATAAAGCTAAGTACTCTTCTTTTCAATATTTTGGCAATCAGTTTTTGGTTGTTCGCATTTTTAGTTGACTTGTTTGACCAATAGAAAATGTTAACTGTTTTTGTTAGCTTTTAAGTTAGCTGAAAAATGTAGCTGCTTGTGGAGATTTTTGGTAAATTTGAGTACTTATTGTTTATTACAGAAAAATTGGGCAAGCCAAAAGACAACAAAAAAAAGCTAGCTGAAACGACTTTTTATTTTATCTTAAAAGTTAGCTTTTCAACTGCTTAAAAAAGCATTAACCAAATACTTTTTCTAACTGTTTGACCAATTAACAAGCCAAAAACCAAAAGCGAAATAAAAAACTAATCTAGAAGCTAAGAATCAACACCTTCATATATATTTTATATTTTTCTTCCTAAGACTACTAAACAATCAGAGGCTAATCAAATATCCATTATATTGTTAATTATTATAAGGAAAAATTATATAAAACTACCTAATATATACCTCTTTTTTCAAAAAACTACCTTAAAAATTTTTTTGCTTCTTCTACCATTAAAACCCTAAACTCTAACTCACTCATTACTTTAGCTAGAGAAAATGGATCATCACAATATGCATATTACTATACACACAAACATAAAAAAAAAAAAAAAAAAATTTAAAATTAAAAAAATTAAAATTTTTAAAAAAATAAAATTTTTTTAACAAAAAAAAAATATTAACTAACGATTAAAATCCAGTTCAATGCCTAGTGTTCCAAGAAAATCCTTCATTTTTAGTTTTCTTGATTCACCAAACCCAAAACCAACAAATTCTCAACTACCCCATTGAAAATTTGAACATATTTCAACACAATTTCAACAATTAATGCTACAATTGGGAAAAAGATGAACAATTATATTAGTAAAATTTGGGATAAATATAGACTAAAAAGCAGTAGGGGTATCGAATTATAAGACCAGTTGTAGATTGAAAAATTAATGCAAAAATTAAAGAATTAGGAATTGAAAGATAATGATAAAATTGATTAAGGGTGTAAAACAAGTAATTGCTTAAAGGGTATTTTGAGAGTTACTCCAAGTCAATAGCCATGACCATTCATCAAACCTGGCAATTGTCATCGGACTCGGGCGCCGCTTCCGGTGTCGACATCCGTCAATATTTGTAAACGTTAATTATGAGCAAGGGTGATAATGGTAGAAGAAGAAATCATGATTTGGGAATGCAGGTTCTTCTTATTGTATTCAATGGAAGGAGATAGTGGGTTTTAAAATGCACTGCAAAGCGTCTTGGTCAACTGTTAAGTTTAACAGTCAACTGACCAAATTAATTGAAAGGTAGTCTTTTGCAAAGATTTATATTATATAAGGTAGTTTTTTGCAAAAAATTTTATATAAGGTAGTTTTTTGAAAAAAGAGGTATATATTAGGTAGTAACTACTCCTATTGATGATTAAACTGTAACTTAACATTCCAATTGTTAAGCAAAGGCTCTAATTTGCATTCTTGCATGTACTTATAAGAGTGGTTATAGATTTTGTGAAACTCTTTAAGTCAAAGTTACTTTCATTTACAAATGTTCATAGTGATGAATTACAATTTTAATCACAATTCATATTACTTTATCTTTATACTTTACCTTACCTTTCAATTGTGTGACAAAAAATTGATATTCACCACCTACAAAAATTATTAACTCCTTTTCTCCTTGCTTATAGCGTTTTTAGCCTACCATATATATATATATATATATATATATATATATATATATATATATATATATATATATATATATATATATATGATGACAAATCATTTTCCCCTAAATTATAAATATATTTTTCATTCATAATTTATATCTTTATAACAAAATTAAAATGTAATAAACGAATTTATTAATAAAATTACCTAGAATAATCTCAACTTTAGTAAGTATTTGCCTAGAGTAAATTAAGGTAACTCCTTGACCTGCTCTAACAAGTTTTATATTAAAAAAAGGTAAATTAAAATAAAATGTCGAAAAAATATTTAAAAATATTAAAAAAATTCTGATTTTTTTTATTATTCAAAATTTTTGTGTTAATATCCAAAAGTTTTCTTTAATTTTACATTAATTTTCAATTTACTTTTTTGATGAATTGCCTACTATAGGAGATCAATGGGTTAACTAAGTTTACTCTAGGCAAACACCACCTAAAGTTGGAATTATTCATAATTAACCAATATGCGAAATTATTGTAGAAAAATTATTAAGAGATTGAATTATTCTAAATAATTTTTCCAAAAATTAAACCTTAATTATTAAAGTACTAATTGATTTAAAACACAAACTTTGAGGCTCAAGTACACATGTATTCCAAAACACAAAACTTCATGATCCAAAGAGGTTCAACTACTCCCATTACAAAATGTTTTTGGTTCTCGAAACAAATCCATTTCCATATTTTTGTTCCCATTCCCCAAAAAAGATTTACTTCTTGATTCCTATTTTTGTACAACACAAAGACCATCTTGTCTCATTTTAATTCATTAATGATCCCAACATCAATATTTTACCCCAAATTAAAGCATAAATAGTGGCATCTTGGCATCAAAAAACTCTCTTGTACTAGAAGACTTTACTTACAAAGTCACTAGCTATAAATAAAGTGCTTAGTATCAAAAATTAAAAGAATATATATACATATATATTGATACATATCCTTACTTCAAATGAGATATGTAACTCAAGTTAACCCACATTTTAAGTGGAATATATAACACAAATTACATATGTAAAGCAAATTATATATGAGATTTAACTATTTTACTGCCCATTTGATACTCAGTATTAATTGTGATGATAATGGTACTGAAAAGTTACTTTAATTTTGGTAGGAAAATCTATAGACTTATCATTGTTTTCTTTTAATCATCTTATATTATCCACGAAATTCATTATAATACATTATCATTTAAAAAGGTGGTATTAAGTGGTAATAAAAAATTATGAACCAAAAAACTTTATGAAAAAAAATCTATTATCATGAAAATGACAAAATACATTTCACGAAAATTTACATTAATTATAAGGTATTCTCGTTATTATCTATTAGGATCAACAACCAAACGGGCCCTAAGGGTTTTAAACTTTGAATTGAGTTTGTGTTAGACATACTAAGCTAATTAACCCATCAGTCGGTCTCCTGAGATATCATCTCTTAGAAAGATATCTCTCAAACCCAGTCCAATAAAACTTAATTAAACTAAAAATTGTAAAATAAAGTTTGAACATATAATTGGAAAAAGAGAAGAAATAAATAAAAAAACATACTATCAGGGCCACCAAGCTTGGTAACAGCATCAACAAAACGTTCATGGAGATGAGGAGTCCACCGTAATCTTGGCTTTGGATCCCTTGACATTAAAACTCCTCCTTCCAAAGCTTGATGATATGAAAATGCGCCACCGTCTCCTCCGCCGTATACTCCGCCCATCCCTGATCTCTCCATCTCTATATTTATTTTATGTATATTCTCTCTCTAGTTCACTTTTTTGTATAGCTACTATATTCCAAAGTTTAGAAGCAAACTTGTAATAAGCTTAATAGAAGTATATAAATATATAGTATTTGTCTCTTTGATTTCTATAATATAGTGTTTCTATATGTGAATTAACCTCCCCTAAATTATTCTTGATTGAATATGTAAATCAACCAATTCAACTAAAAGTTTAAACTGATGGTTGAAACTCTATGATATATTATATACTTTAATATGCCCTTTACATAAGAGCCCTTTGGGCTAGAAGTGTAGATATGCAGCACAAACCCTCTTCTTACATGGCACTAAATAATCTACTTTAAATGAGGGGTGGTTGAGATTCGAACCTGTAACATCTTATATATTATACTGGCTCTGATACCATGTGTCCATGTCAAGTAATCAACTGAACCAAAAGCTTAAATTGATAGTTGAGTTTGCCTAGGATATGTTCTATATACTTTAACAGAATAACAAAAAGAGAGAATAGGTTTGAAGGTAAAATATAGACAAATTTTCTTAAGAATATACTATCTTCTAATGTAGAATAATTTGTAGGGAAAATACTTATTTTCTTCGCTTTTCCTTCCCTTCGATTCCCTAATCTTCTAAACAAATAAGATGGACTCCCTACTTACCTCTCTCATTCCTTTTCCTTCTTCCCTTTTTTCTTCTCTCCTAATTTGCTATTAAAAATACAGTAAAGAAAAATTGATTTTTTATAAGTGGTTAGAATCAAATTTAACTAGTTCTATAGGAATAAAGTGAAAATTACCCTTTAACTCACAATTTTAATCAGTTCTTTTTTTTTCCGAAAATCATTTTATTACAAAATAATGAGTAATCAAAAAAAAAATAATAATAATACAACCATCTCTTCTAATTTGTCACATTTTCAAATAGATATAAAAATAAGATATTATATAATTTCCATTTGTTTTAATGAAATGTTTCTATCACTCTTTAATACTCCCTCCGTTTCCTTTTGTTCGTCCCATTTGGAATATGAGTAGAAATCAAGATAAATTATAATTACACAATAGATACTATGAAAGTTGAGTAAAATAATATAAAAAATAAAGATTTTATTGATTAAAGTGTAAGTGTAATAATGTCATTAAATTTCATTGGGTGCATGTAAAGTAAATACATTAGAAATTAAAATGTATATTAATTTCTATAGATTAGAGTGTAAGTGTAATAATTTCCTTCTATTTTATTGGTTACCAAAATAGAAAGATTCTAAATGAGAAGAATTTTTAAAAATTTCCAAATGGAAAAAGTGAGAAAAATATATGAAAACGGATAGAGTATTCATCAACACATTTTTCTCCCTTTCAACATCTTCCATATATAATTTTATTTTTCTTAACATATAATTGTATAAGAATAACACAATATTGTGGGAGTCAAATGTTTCTACCACTCTTTAATTTTATTTTTTGTAACATAATTGTATAAGAATAACACATTAACATAAAAAAATGCAACACAATATTGTGGGAGTCAAATTGCAAAAGGTTGCAGTAGATGTTGCTTAAATTTTAAAGGGACACATCCATCATAGTAATTTAGTAATTTACTTAAAACTTGCATTTAAAAATAGATAATTAAAAAAATAATAATTAATATATATTGTATCTAATGTTGAGATATTGTTCTAGATATATATTTATAATGTATGTATAAATATTAAATGGATCTAACAGACTAACAGTGATGTAGCTTGGATATTGTACAAGATTCAGAGAACTATATTTGTATAAGATGATTGCTCACAAGACAAAAACTGATATAATGATTAATAAAAACAAAATTATATTTAGTTAAGAGGTTTTGTTTATTTAATTTATTCTAATCTGACCGACACTGCAGGAATTATGACTTGAGCAAACCCTAGGATCAAATTTTAAATAGTACGATCTGTTCGAATCGAGATTCTACTTAAGATCGTTGATCGGGTAGTATCGAAACTGGTAGAATTGTATGTGATCTTGCATTTATGCGTTAATGTGCTTTGGATTACTGATCAAGGTTATTAGGATCGGGATTCTACGTAGGATCGTTGAGGGGGTATGATCGACATCGGTAGAATCGGATCGTAGAATCGGATCGTAGGATCGTGTGATCCTACAAATATGCATAATACTTCCTCCGTTCCACTTTACTTGCTACATTTGATTCTTTACCTAAGTCAATGCATTATGTTGATCATTTATACTCCCTCTAATTCACAACTGTTGTCCCAATTACTTTTTCACACTTGCCGAGACAACATTTTAACCCTTAATATCTCTAGTTATTCTTAATCAAAAAGTATAAAAGGTGGATATTAATAATTCTTGTATTGAGACGAATCAAACAAGATTCCACATGACTATATTTTAACTTATAGATTAAGACTAAATACAAAGTAAGAGTGATACGTGAATAGTGCCCAAAAACAAATGGGACATTTGTTTTGAATTGGAGGGAGTATATTGAATTATACACCTATGAAAATTACAAAAGTTAATATTATGAAAGTATGCAATTAGACGATTCAAACAAGATCCCACTTGACTATATTTTTTCTTATATATTAGTCGCAATATGTAAAATAAGCTTGAACGATAAATAGTGTCAATAATAGAAATGTAGCGAGTATTTCAGAACGAAGGAAGCATGTTTTAAATAACTGATTTTCTATTGTATTTAATCCTTTTTAAGTTTTAAGGTTTAAATAAACACTTATTTGTCTTCAACTATTAAGTTTTGTAAAAGAATACCTTTAATAATTATTTTTAAAATGCGAATCAAGAAAAACTCGAATTTTAGTCATATTGATATAATTATTTAGAAATATACATATATATACATAAGTAAAATCTAGATTATATGAAACTTTTGTACGATTGAAATTACCCTTGTAGGATCGGGTCGTAAGATCGTAGGATCGTAGAGTCGCGTTATGATCCTACCACTTAAATCTAGGAGCTACGTAGGATCGTACGATTCTACCAACTTTAAGCTCCTGCCTACGATCCGGATCAGTCGCCAAATCAGGATCGAGATTTTGATAACCATGTTACTGAATATCGATTATATTTGCTTTTTTTATAGTTTTAAGGTGTAAATATCCATTTATTAAGTTTCGAAAAAAATACTTTTGATAATCATTTTTAAACTACGTATCAAAAAATCTTGAATTTTATAATGGTATAATTAATATAATTAATTTAAATCTATATATTTATCCATAAGTGAATTCTGGATTATATGAAAAGATTTTACTATTGAAACTAACCATGTAGGATCATATCGTAGAATCATAGGATCGTAAAACCGTGTTATGATCCTACCACGTAAATTCTTGAGCTAAGTAGGATCACATGATTTTACCAACATTAAGATCCTACTAGGATCAATAATGGTCACCTAATTTTGGATCATTGGATCGTCTTTTCTTATTAAGAATGAGAGTGATCGGTTTTTCTTATTAAGAATGAGAGTAATTATTTAAAGATGGAATAAAAAAAGAGGTGAATTTAAAAGGAGAGATGAAGAAAAGACAATACAATGCTTTAAGAAAAACTAAGAAAAGAGAATATTATCATCTTATTTTTGGGTAGGAGGTAAATAATTCTCCTTCAGCCCACAAATATAAATATTTTTTGTTGATATATTATCTTAATTTTAGTCTCTAATAGCCTTTGTTAGAGCAAGTGCCAAATTATTAGATAACACTGATGTTGATTACCAAATAACTCAAACTAATGCACATCATTTTGTAAGGAATGATAGGGTCAAGGGGTTGAGTGCATTGAATTTGGGGTTTTAAGAAAGCAATGAAGGAGAATCTTTGATGTTTCATGGTGATGGAGCAATAAAGAACAAGAAGATGTGAGCGCATGAAAGGTATCTTGAATAGGGCAAGAAGGTGGACATTGGATATACGTTATACGAGGCATAAAGAAATAGGGAGGTGCTTTAAACGAGGCAAGCATATATTGAAGTTAGTAAATGATTCGGGCATGGTGCTCGTTCAAGCATATATAGTGCTCATCCGAGCACTATGGTGCAAAGCCAACAACAACTTTTCTGTTTTGGTATCGATACTTAGGGGCAAGTTGTCTACTTTGTCGTAGGGTTATTCTATTTGTTTGGAGGTTATATAAGGGCCCCAAATTAGATCGAAATGCATAGGAAGAAGGCTTATACATTAGGAAAATAGGGTTTGAGAGTCCTAGAGTTTTCTCTTGTATTAAATCAATGTGCACCAAGCACCATTAAAGGTGTTTTAGAATGCATGTGGCACGTCTCCTAATGAAATTGTTTCATACAACAATTTATGTTTAAAAAGATGAAACAAGATATGATCAGGTTAAACTGCTCTTCACTTAATTGAGCATGAGTTGGTATTGTCAACCTTTGAAGTTGGCCTGTTTTTCTTTCTAATATATCGTCGGAGTTGTATAGTGATTGGAGAAAAGGTGACGAATGAAGTAGTAACCATACTTCTTTCGTTTTGTATTGATGTTCTCACAATGAATATTCTATCGAAGGAGAGAGAAAAGTATCTATGATTTTTTGTTGATATATATTTACAAATTAAAATAGATTAATGCAAATAGATTAATGCGAGATCTTTATAACTTCCACTTAATGTGTAAATTTTTATTATATGCTTTTTAAAATTTGCAATGAAGTCCATTAATAGATTTTAACCCTCAAACTTATGCTTTGACAACTATGTAAAAACCAAATGAAAACGTTCAGAGTATTTGAAAATATTAATTACTCACTCGCTTTTACCTATTCTAGCTTGAATTTCTTTTGAAACTAGTTTGTAATATCTCTTTTCACTTCAAAACGTATAACTACCCCACTAAAAACATGGTTGGATTTACAATGTTCCGCAATAAAAGTGGACATTTTCAAAGTTCGCCACCATTTTCATTGTATCGCTACCCCTTTTATATAAGGAAATTCCAACTTTGCTCTTGGTTAATTTTCAAACCTTCACTCCATAAAATCTCTCCAAAAACACTCACCCATCACTCACCAAACTAAAACAAGCTAAAACTAAAAATCAAATTACAATGGCCAACGAAAATGAGCATCAAACTGCAATTAAAAAAATGTTTGTGCTGAAATATGATACATGTTCACTCTTTTGGCTATAACGTTTGATAGGAAAATCACATAATTGTAATGTTTGCAGCATTACAACCTAGACTTCAATATATTTCCAATGATATATTATATGCCCAATTCCGATAACCGAGCGAGAAATGACAATCATTTAAATTTTTGTTTGTGCTGAAATTTGATACATGTTCAATCTTTTGGGAATAACTTTTTATAGAAAAATCGTATTAATGCACAGTTTGCTTTATTAAAAACTAGACTTGAAAAGCTTTCCAATGACATTTTATACTTCCAACTCTGACAATCGAGCGAGAAATAATGCCAACCATTTAAAGTTTGTCGTAATGTTTAATATCCAGTCGCGCACGACCTGACCACGATATGGTCGTGTAAAACGCGCGACTGGACCATGATTAAGTCGCGTATTTTACTGACCATAACGCACTTTGTTGTGCGTTTTACGTGACTATACCGTACTCCAATCGCGCGCGACTAGATGTTAAAAATCACTACAAACTTTAAACAATCGTCATTTCTCGCTCGATTGCTAGAATTGGGCATATTATATGTCATTGGAAAGCTCTTAAATTCTAGTTTCTAATGCCTCAAACTTTACATGAATACGATTTTTGTATACAAATTTAAGCCCAAAAGATTGAACATATATCAAATTTCAGCACAAGTAAATTTTAAATGATCGTCATTTCTCGCTCAGTTATCGGAATTGGGCATGTAATATATCATTGGAAAGATATTGAAGTGTAGGTTCTAATGCCGCAAACATTGCAGTAATGTAATTTTCCTATCAAAACTTTTGGCCAAAAGAGTGATTATGTATCAAATTTCAACACATAACGTGTGACTTGGTTTATTTTTCGATTTTAAAAAATTGTTTTCTTCTTTAAAATTAATATTTTTATTTTAATTTAATTATAATTAATAAATTTAGTTTAGTGATAATGATGGTTGATTTTAGAATAAAAACAAATTTAAGGGCATTTTAGTAATTTTATTCCCACAAGGCGTAGACAATGGGTACAATCTCATAGAGACAATGAGCATGAAACAAGGGAAGAGAAAAACAAAAGAAACTTAAGAAAAGGCCAAAAAAAAATAAATAAATAAAATGTTGAGAGAAATGCGGCGCATAAATCGAAAGGCCAACCATGATGTATGAAGTAAGAAACAATCCCATGTTGACTTGTCCATCATTATTAGCTAACCAGTAGTCTCCTGAGAGACCGTCTTTTGGAGAGATGTTTCTTAGGCCTAATTCATTAAAGCTTATTGCCTATATTTATTCTATATTTTTTCTAATGGGCCAACCTAATAGAGATGGTCTCTCAAAGAGACCGTCTCTCGCAAGAATTTGTGTTAGCTAAATAGCAACACCATATTACTCCCTCATATTCAAAATTATTGTCCACTTTGGGTTGGATACGAATTTTAAGAAAATAATAGTTAGAGTATTTTAGGTGATTATAATAATTGTAAAGGTGGTAGTTGGGGTATTTAAGTGATTATAATAATTGAAAAGGTAGTAGGTAGGGTATTTTAAATAATATAAGTTTGAGTAGTTGGGGGTATTTAGGTAAAAAATCTTTGCCAAAAATAGAATGTGGACAATTAGAGTGACTTGACTAAATAAGGAAAGTGGACAATAATTTTAAATAGGAGGGAGTATTATTCATAGATGTTCAACCTAATCACTTGGTTAATATGTGGATATGTGTATAGTGTATATGATGTGAAAACATGGTAGGAGTAGGGATGGCAATTCAGTCCGAATCCGACCCTAGTCCGACTCGATCCGAGGAATATAATCCGATTCGAGTCCGAGAAAAAAGTCATCCGACTCCGACTTCGACTTTACGACCCGAGTCCGAGTTAGAGACGGACCAGAGTTGGACCTCATTAAAAATCCGAGACTCCGACCCGACTCCGACCCTGAAGGACATCCGACTTTGAATTTGACTTTTACACTAATATTTTGTTTCCTTTAAAACTCTATACGTCACTAATTCAAGCTGTCTCTCATAGTAATTGTAATTTTCGATTTTAAAAAACCACTTGGTATTTTTATTTAGATTGATGAATCAGATATCATACGACAAATGAAATCAAGAGATATAAAATACGCCAAATCAAAATACGAGAAATTTTTGTTAAATTGTAGTAGTAGGATTATTTCTCTTGTTAAAATTGAATTCAAATTAAAGTACATATTTTTTATTAAATTGTATTTAAAAAATATATTTTGTTAATTTTGTATGCTTTAAAATCATTACTACAGTATCAAAACGATACTGTTTGATAATAATCCGACTTTGCATCCGACTCCGTTGGAGATCTGAGAGTCCGAGTCGGGGCAAACTTGGAGTATGTATAATCCGACTCCGAGTGGAGGTGGACTGAAAACAAAAGTCCGACTATTATCCGGAGCAAAGTCGGAGTATGTATAATCCGAGCCGAATCCGACCCATTGCCATCCCTAGGTAGGAGTATCATTTTTCCAAACAATTCGCCGGCCAGCAATTTCGGGGTATGTCACGTGCCACGTCTGCGAGAAGGTGTTAATTGGGGCCGTAATCATAGCCGCGTTGCTGCTTTCGTCCTGCCTACTTATCAAAGTTTTGATGATAAATGGGGTTGATTTGAATTTCTATGAAATGTGATCCGATTCGAGAATACGACCGAAATCAAATGCTGTATGACCAGAAAATATGTTTTTTTTAAGGTTTATCGAATCGATAATATTCAAATTAAAGTTGCATTCGAATTAATTAACAACTGAACATGAGAAAATTGAATTTGAACCGCGAATTTTTGTAACCGACATACATTCGTTGACTGAGATTACATGAATCCAATAGTGGCTGAACCAAATCATTTCCAATACGAATCATGCACGAAACTAAACTTGATCAGGCTAAAACCGACTTATTCTGAACCAATTTTTAATCAAATTGTTGCAAGCCCAAACTAATTTTTAGTATAGAAATATTATTGAATCATATTCTATCATCTTATTATAGTTAATCTAATAAAGTACATAATATATATTTTTATAAATACATTGTTTCATATAATATTTAGAGTTATAAATCAATGGTCAATGTTTATTAAAATATTCTTAATTAAATAAGAAGACAAATGATAAAACTTAATTTTTAATTTACAGTTATACAAGTAAAAGTAACAAAATTATAATCACTATTTGATTTGCATTGTAACTATTTTCCCTTAAGTAAGAGAATCTGATCATCAATTAGAAAATGACTAGCAACTTAATCTGATATTGACCCTATTGATAGTACTCGTAGTCGAATTTTACTCGAAAAAAAGCCCAAACCCAATCTATACATGGTAAAATAGAACCAATTATTAACTGATGACAACCCTAGACCGATTGACACCCGACTCGTACTTAAACCGACACCGAATATGTGCAAACCCGATAGCTCGAAAAACTGATCTGCAATTGAACCATGACTAACCGACCCGACCTGAGTGTCACCCGCCACAACTCTTATCCAAAAAATAATCGATCCGAAATAGAATAGAACCCTACAAGAAAATAACGTTTTTAGCAACAAGTTTTCGCAACAACAGATTTTTGTTGTTGCGCAAAATAAAAGGTTGTTGCGAAATAAAAATTTGTTGTTAATAGTTGTTGCAGAACATGATAGTTGTTGCCAAATAAATTTTTGGCTCAATTTATTGTAACAACATTTTTGTTGCAATTAAATAGTAGTTTGTACAGCAACGAAAATTGTTGTTACAAAATATAAACTAAGTGATTAGCAACATGTGTATAATTGTTGAGAAAAAAAATGATTTATAGAAAAAGTTGCTACAAAAGCCATCTAAAAAAAAACCGTGCGTCAAATTAATTTTCTTAGTCGTAAACCCTATCAATTCCCTCTACGCAACCCGCCACTCCCCCAATTCCCTCAAACCTTTTCTCAGCCCTAGAACCCTCATCTTCACTCGCCCCACGCAACCCGCCACCCTTACTCAACCGCCACCGCTCGCCACCCTCATCCTCACTCGCCCCAACTGTCAGTCGTGGTTAGGGATGGTCTTAAAAATTATATATAATACGAACTGAATACTGAACATTTGTGCTTGCTACTTGTCTGCTTATACTCATTTTTTAAAAAAAATTTTGTGTTCTATTATATTCTGCTTCTTATTTTTTGTTTCTAATTTTTTTAAAATTTTAAGTTCACATATGACATTTTGTCCAACTCTACATGCTCTTGTGTTTACCTTATTTACATTTGTTTTTCATTTTTCTTGTTATTAATATTAATATAAAGAATATTATTATAAAATATATGAATCAAAAATAAGAGGGGATAATTGAGCTTGCTACAAACCCTTACCTTTTTTTATACATTATTATCATTAATTAATGTCTAAAACTCCATCACAATAGCAATACGAAGCAAAATTCAATCAAACTCGCGAAAATAAGTTTGGATCCGTTTTGGACTCGGACCCAATCCTAGATCCGTGGATCCGGATCTGGGTCTTGCCAAATTAGACCCGCGGATTTGGATCCAGGTCCACTTGGAACCGATCCAGATCTGAACCGTTGCCATCCCTAGTCGTGGTCAGTGGGTACACCTGTTGTTTCATCTACACTCGACACAACAGGACGCCTGCTTTTTCATCTTTTCACTCGCCACCAGCACTGGACGCCTTCACTCCCAACCACCCCTCGCTACCACCACTTGCCATCATCTTCACGCCCATCTTGGTAAGTCATTTTATTCCAAAAATTGTGCAACAAAAATAACTAAAAATTGATCAACAACAACAAAAGATAAAAGAATTAGAGGAAGCTCAGATGAAACAACAACAAGAATTTGAAGAAAGCCAATTAAATCAAAGTGGGAGTTGAAACTATATCAAGCACAACAACAAGAGGAAATGAAAACTTTCAAACAAAGCATATTACAAGAATTAAC
Organism: Amaranthus cruentus; assembly: GCA_019425755.1. Lineage (NCBI taxonomy): Eukaryota > Viridiplantae > Streptophyta > Magnoliopsida > Caryophyllales > Amaranthaceae > Amaranthus > Amaranthus cruentus. Next base: position 10,043,036 of record CM033457.1, on the reverse strand, counting down.
GAAAAGAGGCCTCCAACAACTGCATTAAAAGTGCCAATCAGGTAAAAATTACGATTTCTTTCAATATATTACGGGACATACACTAATTAAATGCTCTTATTCACGTATAATTAGGATAGTAACCTTGACCATTGGATGGTAATTAAGGTAATTACGGGACATGCACTTATTAGATGCTCTTACCTTTAAGACTGTTGAATATTTGTTGTGAAGGCCAAAGTTGTATATCATCCTATAATATTGCAATAGGATATCAATAAATAAGAAATGTACTGTGCATGCTGATGGTTGGTTCTCTGCTAGTATTTAATTTGATCTGCTTATTTGGGTGCTATCATACCATGTTGAGTAATACAGGATTTGGTATGCTAATGAAGATTAGATGGTATAGATTAGATGGGGAATATGGGTTATGCCCATAATTGATCTCGAAAGCCATTGTTGAATCATAAATGATCTTTGTTGGAACACAAGTTCTTGTGAGAAACGGTCTCTTTGAGAGACCATCCCTAATTTAGTCAGCCCATTATCATCATTTAGTTTAATTAAGCTTTTAATGGGCTGGACCTAAGAAACGTCTCTCAGAAAGACGGTCTCTCAGGAGACTAGCTGCTGTTGGAAATAGTTTAAGATTTATCATATTGCCCAATTTTTGTTAATACTCCAGTCTCCACCATGTACTTGATTTCCTCTCCTTTAAATTTTTAGCTTGCTATTACTTTTTTGTTATTAAGGTAGGTCGAAAAGGGGCAAATTAAAATCAAACATGGACATTAGAATAAGATCTTACATAAAAAACTTGCAAACTACTTGTATATTTTCTACCATATTATTTTTTGAAGTTTTGTGCCCTTTGCATCGTACATGTGGTTGGTTTTTATGCAATTATATATTTATTTTTTTGTAGGTAAGCGCAATATATCCCACATCTTTTTTGGTTTTTGATCCCAAAGCTAGTGGCATGGATGAAGCAATTGATGACGACTTTTTTGTATGGCAACATTTTGGTTAGAAACGTATGTATTGCTATTAATGTATGTGATGGTTGAAGGTTGCCATTTTTTGTATAGTTTATGTGAAGCTACAAAAGTACGTAGTCGTATCAAATACGATAGTTCCAAAGATATCATTTTTTGTATAGGGAAACTTGATGGATTACACAAGGGTGCATGTTCTTTTTTGGACATATGATTGACATTGGCATTTACGTCTTTTAAAAGCCAATTTACATATATATATAAATTAAATTTTATATTAGATATATTTGTAGTAGCAATGATGTAGTGAATACACAATTTGTGACATAATTGTATAGAATTGTTTTTGCAACAATAAAAAGTGTTACAAATCTATAGAGCTTTGTTTGGACTTTTTTGCAACCACAAAAGTTGTTGCAAAATATACCAGTGATGATGTTATGAATACCTTTTTGTAACCAAAAAACTTGTTGCAAAATGACAGTGGTATGTTTTTGCAACAAGAACTGTGTTGCTAAACAACCCTTACAAGTGCTTAGAAAAATTATTTGCAACAACTTTGGTTGTTGCAAAAGGCAGCATAACTTACAACAACTTTTTATGTTGCAAATAATAAAAATTTTCAATTATTTCATGACTTTTTTGCAATGAGTTCTCTTGTTGCAAGAAAACCCATTTGTTTTGCAACAAAAATATTTATTGCAAAAAAAAGAGTGATCAGCAACGAATTAACTTTTGCAACAATCACTTTTTGTTGCAAAAACCACATTTTTTGCAACAACGTTTTCCGTTGCTTAAACTTAACACTACGCTTTTTCTAGCAACAACTCTGCAACAACCTTTTTCGTTGCAAAAACTGTATTTTGCAACAATTTCTTATGTTTGGCGACGACTTCTGTCGTTGCCAAAAACGATTTTTCTTGTAGTGCAACTGAATGACACTCGTCCGATACTGATCCAATGCTTGAATGAACACCTCTAATTGCACCCAACATGACCCTAATTAGTTTTAGTGATGAATTAAGTTTTTTAATTAAGAAAAAAATGTGGATTTAGTTTTCTAAACCTCCTAATATTAATTTTTCGTTCTTTGTGGATTATTTGACATAAAGAGCATTTTGATTATACTTTTGAGTAAGATCGTCTTATTCATTTTTAGACCCAAGTGCAAAAGATAAAAAAGTTCCTAAAAACTTAAGGGCGTAATAAAAAATACCCCTTTTGTTTTGTATTGGTGATATTTTAACTATTTTATTAAAAAACTCTAATAACTCATACTTCATAGCAAATATGTTAATTATATTTATTTTATTCAAGTTAATATTAAATTTATATATGAAAATATATTTTTTGGACCATAAAAAATTTGGGCCCTGGGCGATAGCCCATTTTTCCCTTGCTAATCAACGTCCATGCTTATGAGCAGCATAAAGCTCGTCTTGTATGTAATAGTGCAAATCAAAAGGTGAGAAAGATTGGCGAGAGTCCTGCAATCCCTTTATGAAACTCACAACAACTCGTATTGTTCTTAGTTTGACATTGTCTGAAAATTGGCCTATCAATCAGCTAGAGGTAAAAGATGCATCTTTGATCCTTGCATGGTAATATACATGAAAGTGTTTATATGAATCAACCGTAGGGTTTCAGAGACTCGTAATTTACTTATCATGTCCGTTGAATGAATAATTTACTATTTGTCTAAAACAAGCCCCTCGTGCTTGGTATCATAGATTTGCTCAGTCTATTCTTACCATTGGTTCTTAGCGTATTACTTGTGTGTGTAAAATATTAATCAAAGGTAATTATGATAAAGGACAGCCAAAAAAGGTTAGATTAGTACAAATTTGGGAGGAATTATCAGTAATCAGCAGTCATCTGGGAACATTTATCTGGGATGATCATTATGGAATTTACGTGCAAGGTAATGTTAGTGCATGGAATACTCACGTGCAATAGGAGAACACTTGTTCTTCATTTAGGATCACTATGAGTTAGTGGGGCATGTGTTGGGAGATGAAGCTAGAAGTGTCATAGAAAACGGGGAAAACATTTTGAAATGATTGAGAGATTGACACGTCCAAGGAGGAACAGTAACATGCAGAGAATTTTGGGGATCAGTAAATGAATGTTTTCTACTCACAATCATGAGCTATAAATACATATCAAGGAGCACATAAATGAGGTAATTATTTCTATTACAAGAGAAGTACAAAGAATTCAAAATGATTTATGATAACTGAATCTCAAATACCCACATTGATTTTTAGAAGAACATTAAAAGCATAATTAGAAGACTACTAAAGAATATTTTCATCTATCATCGTCATTAAATTACATTGACCTCACGTCTAAACAAGTCCTAAGTAGTAATCCACCTTGTTGCCACGGTGCACCTTGAAGGACTTATTAGGCAAACTGTCTCAGATTGATACTAACTTGGGCGTCGGAGTGGGTCCCCGGAAAAACATTTCGGGCCCTACTAAACCCTTGGTGTATTTTGTAGGAACAAATCATCTTCTCAAAGTGATCTTACTGCATAGCTTGGCAGAGGATTAAAGACAGACTTCCACCAGCATATAATCCTTGATTAATCACTTAATCAGGGGATTAAGTTCTTCATCAATTGTTCTACTGAATCTGACAGGAACAACATGTGATCACTCCCTCTTTATATACAAGAAAGGCTCCGCCACAACATATTTTCTTTGTTGTGTGAAGGACATAATCCTGACAACTTTCTTCTTTTCTCAAAAGTATCATCACAATTCTTTATTCAAATTTGCAATGAAAAGACTTGGTCATTCTCAACTACTTCATTGTTTTAACGGTCACGTATCATTTTATAGGGTTTTCCTTCTTGTAAATTTGCCCTACTCTAGTGGATCAAACCCAAACTCAATGAATCATGATCTTTTCTTCATTTGAAGATTCCATTCTCTTTAATTTCATAATCTTGTTTGTTAGAGCCTGTAATACCCCAAATTTAGCGTTAAAAAGAATTAATAAACTAATCATATCAACAAGGTGCATCTTCTTTTCATGGGAGCCTATTTGCTAAGAACTCCACAGTTAAGCATGCTTGGTGGGAAGCAATCTTAGGATATGTGACCTCCTGGGAAGTTTCCCGGGTGCGCACAAGTGAGGCCAAAGTGCGCTGAAAAGACTTGTGTTGGTCTGTGGGGCCAGTCTACAGTCTCTATGAATAGTCACTGATGGTCCTAGGGGCCGAGGTGTTACAAATGGTATCAGAGCAACCCTACGACCATGGCTGATTGTGTGTTTAGTGCACCTAACGGGGAAAAGATCCTGAAATGACGATCCAACGAGGACGTTGTATTCATAAGTGGGTGTGAGTGTAATACACCAAATTTAGCGTTAAAAAGAATTAATACACTAATCATATCAACAAGGTGCATCTGCTTTTCATGGGAGCCCATTTGCTTAGAACTCCACAGTTAAGCGTGCTTGGTGGGGAGCAATCTTAGAATGGGTGACCTCCTGGGAAGTTTTCCGGGTGTGCACGAGTGAGACCAAAGTGCATTGGAATGACATATGTTGGTCTCTGGAAGCAGTCTACAGTCTCCATGAGTAGTCACCGGTGATCCGTTGGGCCGGGGTATTACAGTGCCTTACAATACTTAACTTTTACTAGATCAAATATCTTCAAAGATGTTCAACAACACAACCACAAAATATGGAGAAACCCCCTTTTCCTGAAAAATGAAATAAAACCCGAATTACCCTAACACACCCGTCTCCCTCATTTTATCCCTAATTACTTGCTTTCCTAACCAGCTAACGCTAAAAACTCCTTTCTCCTTCAACAGCGAAAATGGCGCTCATCCTCCTTTATCAGCAAATATGGCGCTCATCCTCCTTTATCAGCAAATATGGCGACGAGTAAATGAATTGATGGTCTCATATTGCCGATTGTTCTAGAGGAGAGGGGACGTAGGATTGCAATTTTTGTTCTAGAGTTTGGGAGTGCCCTTTATCCAGCCGATTGTTTACTGGCATTCATATTGCCGAATTTATTAATTTTCTGGTTTGTGTTAGAATTATGATGTTTTGGAAATAAGGATGATTGTTCTATCTAGAAATTTTTTTAAGTGTGGTTATACTGGTCATGAGTCTGGAATCTAGCAACTAATAAAACCCAGTGAATGAGCTGATTGATATCATGCTTAGAATAAAAATCTGAAAATGCAAGGATAAAGTTTCAAAATGATATCCAATTGATTCCTTTTTAATGCCTCTTAGAAATCTCATTCAAGTGCAGATATATGGGAACCCTTATGTGTTGCTCATGTTCTTTATATCATAACTAAGAAGTTACAACAAAGGCTCGTAGCTGCTTGAATGAATTCTACCCACTCTTACACTTAGAGAGAATAAAGGAGAAGTTTTATGAGAAATTGATCAGTTCATTTCCAGAAGAACTGTCCCTGTCTTACTTCACCAATTGAAAGGCACCTTTATATGGATGCAACACAGTCAATCAAAGTGAAAATCAGTTGCTGAATTCAATATTCTAATTGATTTAGAGATTTAATTGTCATGTATTTTCATGTTTAGAAGTGAAATTAGACACCAAGTATTCTGAATCTTATTCACAAGTATATTGAAATTGGGTTATCTGAATTGCTGAAAGCCTGAAATAGGTTATTTTGATCTCAGACACAGGAGCTTCTTGCAGAGATAGTTGTCCTGGAAGAGGAGGTGGTGGTTCGACTTGAAGAATAGATTGTTACTTACAAGCATAATTTGTATCAAGAAGTTGTGTTCATTTGCTCCAAAAGCAAATTATAGAAGAAAAGGCTTACTTCTGTTGGGATTGTGACACCATTGCTCACAAGGATATGGAGGAATTAATTGAAGGACCTCAGAAACATACCTATGCTTCTGTTGTATGTGCACTTTGCTCAAATAATCTTTGAATTAGCTCTATTTATAGTGTTTTCATTTATCATTCATACTTTGCTTCATATTAAACTTATACCAACTTTTTGTTCTGTACTGAAGTTTCGCGCTGCTAAAGTATAGTCCGCTCCATCTGTTGCTCCTTCGTCTTGTCTAAGAAGACTGTGGCACCTGCTTTAGAATGGCAGCACACCGCACTACAGAATAATCAGCAATCTGCTGCCACACCAGCCATGGAGCGGTCTAGTTCAATAACATTTATGGAATTATATACAATGTAGATGTGATTTTTAGACCATCAAAGTATATAGAAGTGTAATTTTTTGATATGGCCTAGTTTTTGATTATATAAAAGCGTCTAAAAAGTGCCGATGTATATTGTGTTTATAAGGTGTGTAAATATATTTTAGACGCTTTTAAGCGTCAAAAAAACAATCTAATTTAGACGTAAAAAACTGTCTAAAATCAAACGTCGAAGATTTGTGACGTTAAGTTTTTAGACGCTTTCTGAGGGCGTCGAAAAAATAATTTTAGACGCATAAAAGCGTCGAAATATTATTTGATTTTGCGATTTTGCGTCTAAAAACTCCGTGTTTTTTTGTAGTGCAAGTATGTCTTTTTATGCACAGCCGTATGGCCTCATCTCATATGCACGCCCTTCAACGCATTCTAAGATATTCGTGGAACACTTCATTATGGTATGTAGCTGTTCTTTCGTACTCATATGTTGATTGGGCTGAGGCCTTCATACTGGTTGTTCTATTGTCGGGTAATATGTCTTTCTAGGTGGCAATCTGCTATGTTTAATTATCCTCAAAACGAAAAATCATCTTCTGTCGTTCTAGTGTCGAAACTGAATATTACGGTGTTGCCAATGTATTTCTTTGAATCTTGTTGGCTTTGCACTCTTCTACTTAAGCTTAATTGTCTATTCCTAAGGCTACTTTGGCGTGTTTTGATAATATTACCGTTACATGTCAGAATGGAAATCTTGTTCATATATCATCAAAGATCCACACACATTGAGATTGATATTCATTTCGTTGAGAAAAAGTTACTCATAGTCTGTTTCACATATTCATGTTTTATCTCGAATCTCTTTATTCGATTGCAGAATATTTTCCAAAGGTTTTCTCTTATTATATTCCAAGATTTATTATCATATAATTATTGTGTAACATTTAGTTTTCTAAAATATCATTGTACGCTTCCATTTTATATTTATTAATAATATTATTGTGTAATAATATAGTACATTTATTTATTCAAGATTGAAGTTTGACATAAGGCAACAAAAGTAAAATCTTTAGTCTTGGCCTACGTTGATTTGTTCACAAGTAACGTTTTAAGTAATCAATCATTCTTGTATATTCAACCTCTTGATAGAGTTTTGAAGCCTCTTCATCATCTTCCACCTCAAAATTTGTAAGACAACCTTCATAGAAGATGTGGTAGAAATGCCCAATTCCCACTTGGTGAGCGTATTCCACATCATCTAAAATCACATAAAAATGCATACATTAAATGAATAGATCATATTACTCGTACTTTATCATCATCATCATCCTACCCAGTGTATCCTGCTCATAGAAAATTATGCACATGGTCTAGAAGGGAAGGACAACGACAACTCATACCCATAAAGGAGAGCGCGGCCAAAAGGAGTCTCCCAACTTGAGAAAGATGAAGAGACGTTCCTGCCACGTGAAAGCTAAATAAAACGCATATAGATAAAATAAATAAGTAAAAATAATTATAAAACTAGAAAAACAATAATACTAAAAATAATAATGGAAACGAGAAAAAGCAAAAGATCATGAACTCCAATAAGTACTCCACGAGGAAATCAGTAGTCTAAAAACTTGAATGTCGTCTCTAACTACCCCCATCTCTAGTCAAATTCTCAGAGAGGTTTAACTCACGCAATAAGTACTCGTACTTTATATTTGATTATATTCCTTGACAAATGAAACTAAACAAAAGTGAAGTAATTGCACGTATTTTTTTACCGATTTTTGATTAATTACAACTTTCGAGAGGTAATCGCCAAAATCAACCCTATTAGGAGTGAGTTGGGCCTGTGTCCTGGGCCCAATCCCAAAAGTTAGACAATCGCTCAATCACTACAACAAATTTAACTTTTTTTCGACATTGAATTTAGTGACAACCGTCCAATCCACTTTTTATAATATTCGGTTATGTGTAACAAGAGATATTAAGTGGAATGGAGGTAGTATTATGGAACACTTGGATAAAAATAAATTTTTAAATAATTCAATGTTTTTAGTAATTAGTTTGATCAAAAATTTGATAATCTCTCCTATTCACCAAAGTGTATTAATTTCGGTTACCTTAAACGTGTCATTTCTACTTTGGCTTACTAAATTTAACATTTTCACGCATGATTTATTACATGTGCAGTGGTTCCATTTGATCACCAAATAATGGAATACGCTTTAGGCGAATAGGATGGAATATATATAAATAAAATTTAAAATGTCAAGAATAAAAATTATAGAAAAGTATAATATATTGGTATACCTTTTAGTGGAGCAAGAAAATCATGGGCCGAAATGGTGATTCTCTGAAGCTGCTTTCCAGTGAGCTTCTCCCACATCTCAACTAACTCTCGTTGAGATAATATATTATCGGGAGGCCTTATGTTTATAGTTTTGTTTAGTGTTCGGGGATCATTTATGGTCTTCACAGCATACGTTGCCACGTCATCCTCGTCCATGAAGCAACCTATTAATAAGGGTAACGTAGTCGGCAGAGTCCCGTTTATTTTTAAGCCCCAGAGCAAAAGATAAAAATGATTCCTAAAAAACTTAAGGTGTAACGAATAATATAATACTTCTTTTGTTTTTTGTTATTGATATTTAAGCTACTTTATAAGCATTAAGAACTCATACTACTTAGTAAAAAATAAGTTTTGGGCTCTAAAAAATTTGGGGCCCTGGGCGGTAGCCCGTTTTGCCCTTGCTAATCGATGACCCTGGTGGATGGTCGGGCGTCAACTAGGGATGGCAATTCAGTCCGAATCCGACTCTAGTCCTACTCGATCCGAGGAAAATAATCCGATTAGAGTCCGAGGAAAAAAGTCATCCGACTCCGACTCCAACTTTACGATCCGAGTCCGAGTTAGAGACAGACCGGAGTTGGAGCGTAATAAAAATCCGACACTCCGACCCGACTCCGACCCTGAAGGGAATCTGACTTTGAATTTGACTTTTATACCAATATTTTGTTTCTTTTAAAACTCTATATGTGACTGATTCAAACTCCCTCTCATACTAATTGTAATTTTTGATTTTGAAAAACTACTTGGTATTTTTATTTAGATTAATAAATTAGAATACGACAAATCAGATCAAAAGAAATAAAATACGCCAAATCAATATGCGAGAAAATTTTCTTAAATTGTAGTAATAGGACTATTTCTCTTGTTAAACTTGAATTCAAAGTACATATTTTTTGTTAAATTGTATTTGAAAAATATATTTAGTTCATTTTGTATGCTTTACAATCATTAGTACAATATCACAACGATACTGTTTGATTATAATCCGACTCCGCATCCGACTCCGTTGGAGGTCTGAGAGTCCAAGTCGGGCAAACTTAGAGTATGCATAATCCGACTCCGAGTGGAGGTGGACTATAAAAAAAACTCTAACTGTATCTGGAGCAAAGTCGGAGTATGTATAATCCGAGCCGAGTTCGACCCATTGCCATCCCTAGTTTAGTGAGTGTGCAATTTAAGTATGTATTTAGTAATGCATATAGCTATTTTCGTAAAATATTAACTTGTACACCTTTTCTAAAATCAAAAATAGTCTTCACAATTTAATTTGGTTAACAACGATTACAGTTTCTTAAAACTAAAGCTACAATTAATTACTCGCACAAAGTGAAATAAACAAATGAATTACTCACACGAACACATCTATAACTATTACTAAAATAAAACACGCTTACATCATCACCTTTCAAAATTGCTTACGTGTCGCTTTCACATTAAAAATTTTCCCTCCTAAATTAAATGATGATGTCATTGTTATTATGATCTTTGACTTTCTACTTTTTTATTTTGAATATATTATTTTTCTTATTAGTTGATTTTTTTTTAACTTTTTGGGTCAAATCATATTTGATGTATTAACAAACTATATATTATATTTTATTTATTTTAATTATTTATAAAATTTTCTTCAATTTTTTTTGTTAAATGAATATTATTTAGTGTATTGGATATTTTGAGATAGTTAAAACATAATATATAGTTTTACTAGGATTTATTTTTGTTATTTATACTCAGAAAATTTGATAAAATCGTGCATCGCACGGGCACTATCTAGTAAAAATACTAAAATATACTCAAACATACTCAAAAAATACAAAAACCCATAAAAATAGGATATTCTCAAATTTGTGTTTCTCTCATAAATTTTCTTCATCATCTAATATCATTCTTTCTAGTAATAGTAAAATAAATTAAAATTTTCAATAATTTTTTATTGAGACCGTCTTACTGTGAAAATAACTTTTATCTAATTAGTCCAAACCAGGAGTTTAGGGAGAAGTTAGGGGTTACATCTATCTCTGCAAAGATGTGGGATAACAGACTAAGATGGTTTGGGCATGTACAGAGAATGACCCACGACGCCCCAATAAGAAGGATCAATGCATCATAGTGGAGGACAAGAGAAGCCGAGGAATACCTAGGAGGGCATGGGAGGAGCATATTAAAAGTGATGCACGAACTACACCTTTTTAAGGACTTGACCAGGGATAAGACCAGTTGGCGGCGCATTATCCATGTCTTAGATTAATTTAGTAATATTACTAGACATGCCCCTCTCAACCACCGGTTGTTACTGTTCTTTGCCTCTACTTATCGCTCTTTACCACTTCTCTTATCATTATTGTTTGTTTAGTTATTTGAACGTATTCTATTTGTTGTGTATCTTTAGTTTGTTGATTACTATACATGGTTAACGTGGGTATATGTTGCAGGCTTTCAGATAGTGCAGGTGTCTCTCTCTTTGAAGATCCTTTTGAGTCGAGGGACTTTTTATAACCGCACTCTTCTATATAAGTATGAGTTGCCGTCTATCTTTCCTCCCCAAACCCTGATCATAGTTTTGTCTATGAGTGAGATACACTGGGTATGATGTTGTCTATACAAGTGATAATTCAATTTTCATTGTTTTTTTAATATTTTTTTACTATCATGCATTTTGTATGGACCCATGTCACAATTAGATGGTCTCATACAAGACGGGTTGTAAAAAGAAGATGGGTACATACCTTTGACATTGGCATCCCCATAGAGAAGAACATTTTCCTTAGGAGGCAAAAGGGTCAGCATTTGAGAAAGGTTACCCACAAAGTAGCCAGCAAAACAATTAGCAATGATGTAAGTATGTGGGATTTGGGCTTCTTCAATTGCTTCTCTTACAATCATCTTTTCATCAAATGTAACCCTTCCTGGTTCAAGTGCATGTCCCATTCTTGCTGGGTCCATACCAAATTCTGATGGCAAGAAACGCTGAAAATTCCATGTCGCGTTTTAACATTAGTTTGCCACATGGAATGACCATATTGGTAAATTATATTGACAATACATGAAATAGATTTCTTTATTCTACAATCATAATCATAACATTTATCAAAAAGACTGTAAAATGTCAAATGTCACCGTTCTAAAGCTTCTGCCAAGTGTAATTTTCTAATTGGAGAATTAACATTGATCGATTGAAATTGATTGACCTATGTAATATAGTAATTTTTACTATTGACCTTGCCATCTAATTATAGAATTAATTACAATTTTTTTAAGAAACAAACAGTTTGATATATATTGTCAATATTTAAATTATGTTTGATAATAATTCTATTTATTATTGAATGTAAATCAATTATCTTTAATCAAGAATATTATGTTTCATATCAAAATACGTGAATTTTCTTAATTTTATATTTCTTTAATCAAGAATATTATGTTTCTTATTACTCAGTTTATTTTTTAGCAAATAATTAATTCAGTTAATATTTGTAATATTATTATTATACTGATAACTATATTTGAATAAGATAAAGATAATACGTATTGAATCATTAATAAAAACTAAATTTTTATTTATGACAATAAAAATTGGATAAGTAAAATTTGACCCATTAAATGTTAATAATGAATATAGTTTATATGTAATTAAAATTCTTTATTTATGACAATAAAAAATTAGGTAAGTAAAATTTGACCCATTAAATGTTAATCACGAATATCAAGGTTTGCTAAAATAATTCAAGTAAGAGAATATCAATTTATCTTAATATTTTATTTTTAGGTCTCAATAAGCATCTTAATTACTTTTAAAGAATGAGAATCAAAGGAAAATATCAATTTTAAACTTTCATGTATGAAAATATCATTTATGAAATCTCTTTCCTAAAGTCATCAAAAATACACAAAAGCACTCATGACTTTAAAAAATTAAGATATTTATATATTATATTATATATACAAAATACACATTGAAGTATATATATTCAAAAGATTAATTTGTAATTACTATAATACTTGATATTACGTGCATAAGAAAATGTAAATTGATACGTTTAATTTCTCTTACACGTCAAATATTATTTTCTCTATATTTATTAAAGTTAACAAACAACAAATTAATATCATGATAATTTAAACTAAATTTGTTTATGTTTAAGAAATTATTTGGTTTTTTAAAAATTTTTCGTGCTTGGCACGGGATTCAAGCTAGTATTAATATATATTAAAAAAACCGTGCATTGCACGTGATTCTATACTAGTTAATTAAATAAGGCATCACACAATAAACTAAAAAGACTGGAAAATTGCATGTGGCGTTTTAACATTAGCTTTGCCACATGGAATAACCATATTGGTAAATTATATTGACAATATATTAAATAAATTTCTTTATTCTACAATTAAATAAATAAGGCAAAAGAAAATTTGCAGTATCTGTTTAGGTCATTAAATAAGTTAAAATAAAAAATTTGATAATATTGATTATTAATGTCAAATATCACAAAAAATAATTGCAAGTTTCATATTTTTAAATGTTTAATATTTTATATCATTATTTATTTAATTCTACACTCGGATTATATTTTTACATATAATATTGCTAAACATTTCGTACATTGCACGGGATTTTATACTAATTCTATATATATACAACTAATTTTCACTACTATTGTTTGTTAAAAACAACCTTAAATATTAAGGTTTTTAGAAATTTGAATTATAAAGTTTTAATTTACAAATTATAAACACGATAAATTAAAAAGCGTTAGCATTCTGCTTTTGACCAGAGTTGATGGCATGTTTAACTTGGATTTCTTCTTTAACCAAGTATTAGTGATAACCTTTGATGACCTTTTTTATTTAAAATATTTTTTACAAACTAATTTCTTATTTATTTTGAATTTATATGAAGTAATTATTTATTTTAGTACTATTAGTTTGATTTTAATATTTAAAAATTAATTTTAAAATTGTTAACATTTTTTTCTATTTTAATCAATTATCTCATGTTCTTTGACATATTCACTTCAAATATATTATTTTCTTATTTGATGACCTTTTTTTCCTAGTCCCTACTTATATTCTTATATTCTTATGAGTCATAGATCCAACTATTTATGCATTGCCCATTAACTTATTATTATTATTATTATTATTATTATTATTATTATTATTATTATTATTATTATTATTATTTTCTTACCCGCTCCTTTTATGTGATCCTGTATGGTCCCCTTTTCGTTTTTCTTAAAATTGGTGTATTATCAAATGAGATAGTATTTGATTTTAATAGGGGAGAGTATTTTTTAAAATGTTGTTATAATGAATAAAAATCGCATTAAGTATTTTTTAGAATTGGTAGACAAACTTTTTTTATTTTTGCATGGTAACCCATAGTTAAGGGTTTGATTTGAATTACTTTAGTATTTTGATAGAAGAATTATATTAGCTCATACCTTTTGCATGTACAACAACTATTCTTGTAGCATTTGCATTAGAATGACTGTTGTCCATATTGTTAGTAACAAACCCATGTACTTGGGTATATAAAGGAGTCTCTCTCTCCTTTATACTCACTATAATGAAATGCAATAAACACATTTTCTATCCTTCTTCTTTCTGTGCTCTAATGGCTGCCCATACCTAGCAATTATCACATGGTATCAGAGCGGGTAAGCAAATCAAATCACTGTACATTTTCTTCTTCTAATCTTCATACCTGATTCTTTTTTTTTACATACAACAATTTGTTGATTCTTTCTCATTTCTTGAATATCTTTCTGTTCGTTTTTCTTTCATCATGTCTGAACAATCAACTCACATTTCTTCTGAAAAATCACACGCTTATGCTGATCTCACACAAAATCCAGCCTTTGTCTACTTTCTTCACCCTTCCGATCATGCTAGTACTAAGCTCGTGAATACGCCTTTTGATGGCAATAGTTTTGGAGATTGGAAGAGGTCTGTTATGATTGGTCTCATAGCCAAGAACAAACTCTGTTTTGCTGACGGAACACTTCCTAAGCCTACTGATGATATCTCGGAGGAGAAAGCGTGGGACCGCTGCAACAATATGGTCCTTGGTTGGTTGATCGCGCCTCTTGATCGTGTCGTTGCCAAGAGTGTCATGTACAGCAAATATGCCTCTCATATTTGGACGGATTTGGGAGGACGCTTTGGTGTATTGACTTCGGCACAAATATACTCCCTTCATGAAGAGCTGTCAAATATTTCTCAAGAAAACATGAGCATTACTGAATATTTTACTAAGGTAAAGTCTCTATGGGATGAACTTGATAGTCTAAATCCTTTACCTATTTGCACTTGTAATGGTTGTAGCTGAGGGTTAACAAAGAAGGTGTTGAAACTTCAACAAGATCAACGCCTCATGAGCTTTCTTATGAAGGTTGATGATCAATACGGTCCGATTAAAACGAATATTTTAATGTTGCCGGAGCTTCCACATGTTTCTATGACCTATCGTATGTTGTATCAAGAACAAAAGCACAAGGAGTTGACACGCATCCATACCGCACCTTCATCAGAGTCTTTGGCCTTTGTGGCTCATAAGAAATCCTTTACTGATAAGTATTCCAATGCTCCTCGTTTCTCTAAATTTTCTAATCCAGACACTGGTTTTACAAAATTTAAGCCAGGCATGAAGCGTACTCCTACCTATTTTTGCGATCATTGCAAAATTAGTGGTCACTCAATTGAACGTTGCTTCAAAATTAACGATTATCCACCTGGTTTTAAGCACAAAAAATTTGCTGGATGTGCTCAAGAGGACACTACTAAAACTGATCTTAATGCTCTTGGTCTTACCTCTACTCAACTTGATAGTCTTATGGCTCTTCTAAGCAAACATAAAGATTCCACCTCTGTCCATGGAACTCGACACTACACCTAGTCAAGCAAATCTTGCAGGTAATTTTTGTTTTCCTTCCAAAACTAATGGTTCTTGGTGGATCATTGATAGTGATGCTACGGATCACATGGGCAATTCTTTGGATCTTTTTATTTCTGTTGAAAAGATTCATGGAGTAAGTCATAGCATCCCTATTCCTGATGGTAGAAAAGTGTTGGTTGATCTTTGTGGTGATGTTTTATTGATGAATGGTCTACTACTCCAAAAGGTCCTCTATGTTCCAAATTTTCAATTTAATTTGATTTCGGTTCCCAAAATATGTGCTGATACACACGCCACTGTGTCATTTACTAACAGTCATTGTGTGCTTCAGGACCTTACAAAGACAAAGACTCTTGGTAAATTTTCCTATGGTTTATACTATGCTGAGACTTCATCTTCTATTCAACAACATACCACCTGTGTAGCTGCTGACTCTTCGACATCCAATAAGACAAATTTTGACCTAGCTAAGTTGTGGCATCTTAGACTAGGCCATTTACCTTTTGCACAATTACGGATGTTAATTGTTGATGTTGATGTAAATAAAATCCATGACTATACTTTTTGTACTATTTGTCCCGCTGCCAAACAAACTCGACGCCCTTTCCCACATAGTCATATCAAAACGTCACGTAGTTTTCAATTACTTCACTTCGATGTATGGGGCCCATTTCGACATGCTACTCATGATGGTCGTAACTATTTTTTGACGATTGTGGATGACTATACCCGGGCTACATGGATATATTTGATGAAGTCTAAAGCCCAATATATTTCATTTTTTCGTCGCTTTTGTGCTTATGTGACTAATCAATTTTGCTCTAGAGTTCAAGCCATCCGAACTGATAACGCCAAAGAAATTTGTGAGAGTGCCTCAAAACGTTTTTACCTCGACCATGACATTGTTCATCAAACTTCTTGTCGTGATACTCCCCAACAAAACGGGGTGGTAGAACGCAAGCATCGCCATTTATTAGAGGTCGCTCGTGCCCTTTCCTTTCAATCTAATCTACCCGATAGCTTTTGGGGTGGATGTGTTCAAACCGCAACCTATCTCATCAATCGCTCCGCGTATCTGTTTTGGGTAATGTTTCTCCTTATGAGAAACTACATGGTGTTAAACCCGATATTTCTCATCTTAGAGCCTTTGGATGTTTGTGTTTTGTCTCCACACTCAATGCACAACGTACCAAATTTCAACCAAGAGCTGATATTTTTATTTTTATTGGCTACTCTCTTACTCAAAAAGCCTACAAGACATACAACCCCTCTACTAATACCATTACTTTTTCTAGAGATGTTACCTTCCAGGAACATCATTTCCCATATCACTCTACTACCCCACCTACATCTCCCTTCTCTCTTTTTTACCTCCCTGCACATACTCCTCCTCCTACATATGATGACAATTATGTCTTGTCCAATCACTTTTTGACCGGTCCCCCACATGTCCCTTATGATCATACTCTCTCTTCTCCCCATGATACATCAACCTCACCTTTTGCCACAAACCCCACTGACATGTCACTTTCTCCTTGTGACCCTCATCTTCCTACCCCTGCCACTACACCTAATTCCCCTCACAATACACCTATTATCCACTCTACTCACCCCACGCCTAATTCTCACTCTTCTACAAATAATTCCTCCCCTCCTGCTCTACCTTTGATAGTGGATTTATCCACTCATTCCTCTATTCCTCCTAATCTTACCCGTAAGTCCAGCCGGGTCTCCAAACCACCATCTTATCTTAATGATTTAATTTGCACGACATCCCACTGGTGCAATCTAGTCCAATTTTCCTCTCTTCCAATCTCTCATCAATCCTTATTAGCCTCTCACTCTCAATGGCTTGAACCTAAGACTTATAAACAGGCTGATCAGGATCCTCTTTGGGTCAAGGCTATGGATGCCGAACTTACTGCTCTTCAAGCAAATCATACATGGGACCTTGTTCCTCTTCCTTGTGGTAAAAAGCCTATCGGTTGCAAATGGGTATTCAAAATCCAATTGAAAGTCGATGGTTCTTTGGAAAGATACAAAGCTCGTCTCGTGGCTAAGGGGTATACTCAAGAATATAGGATTGACTTTCATGAGACTTTTTCACCCGTTGTTCGTATGACCACCATTCGTTGCATTCTTGCTCTTGCTGCGTCTCACAAATGGTCTTTGCATCAACTTGACGTTAATAATGCGTTTTTGCATGGGGACTTAAATGAGGATGTTTATATGGTTGTTCCTGATGGTTTATCTCATTCCCCTAATTTGGTGTGTAAGCTTCGCAAGTCACTTTATGGTCTCAAACAAGCATCCCGCCAATGGTTTGCTAAACTAACTACTGCATTGCTCGCTCAAGGTTTTGTTCAATCCAAGTTAGATTATTCTTTATTAACTCATTAAACTTCTGATTCACTTACCATTGTTGCTATATATGTCGATGACATTATTGTCACTGGAAATAATGATTTGTTGATTAATCACTTGAAGGCTCATTTGGCTCATGTTTTCAGTATTAAGGACCTTGGCCGTTTAAGTTTTTTTCTTGGCCTCGAACTTACTTACTCTGATAACGACATCATTGTTACCAAACAAAAGTTTAGCACGGAATTACTTTGGGATGCTGCCATACCTCATCTAAAGGCTCACATTACTCCTTTGCCATTAAATCACAAAATGTCTGCTACTGGTGCCCCGTTATTACAGGATCCCTCCATCTATCGTAGCTTGGTTGGTAAGCTTAATTTTTTGACACACACCCATCCCGATCTCTCATATGCAGTTCAGACACTCAGTCAATATATGCAACGTCCTACTACTGCTCATTTTGAAGCTCTCAAGCACACTCTTGGGTATTTGTCTGCCACCCTTGGACAAGGCATACTTCTCTCCGCCACTGATCAATTAACACTGCAAGCTTACTCCGATTCCGATTGGGGTGCGTGCTTGGATACACGGCGCTCTATTTCTGGTTTTGTACTCCTCCTTGGCCGTTCTCCCATTAGTTGGAAGTCTAAAAAGCAAGCCACGGTATCCAAGTCATCATCCGAGGCCGAATATCGCTCCATGGCTAATGCTTCATCAGAGGTTGTTTGGGTGGTTCGTCTTCTTGAAGAACTTGGCCTTACTTCCTTGCGCCCGGTTACATTACACTGTGATAATATGTCAGCACTCCATATTGCCCAAAACCCGGTTTTTCATGAACGCACCAAACATTTGGAAATTGATTGCCACTTGGCTGATGTCTTCACCAAGGTTGTTCCATCTGCTCAGTTCCAACATCTATTAGCCAAACTTGGCATGTCCAGTACTGCCTAGTTTGTGAGGGGCTGATAGAAGAATTATATTAGCTCATACCTTTTGCATGTACAATAACTATTCTTGTAGCATTTGCATTAGAATGACAGTTGTCCATATTGTTAGTAACAAACCCATGTACTTGGGTATATAAAGGAGTCTCTCTCCTTTATACTCACCGTAATGAAATGCAATAAACACATTTTCTATCCTTCTTCTTTCTGTGCTCTAATGGCTGCCCATACCTAGCAATTATCACATATTTTTAATTGATTTCGTTTGACTTTTCAAAGTTTTAATAACAAAAATCCAATTTCTTTTTATAGTTTTTGTATACTGGAATATATAAAATATAATAGATTTTATTTTCATAATTAATATTTAAAAATCTAATAGCTTTTATATTCAAATTAATAATCATTAAAAAGACTCTTTAAATGATAAATTTTAAGTTGATATGCCAACAAAAGTATTTTTATGTTACAATAATTATGGTAGTTGTTGTGCTCATGTAATCTATGCTTATGATTATAATACACATACAACTCTTAACGTTGTATATATAATAAGATAAAAATATTTATTAAAAAAATTACTAAATACAACATTATTGTATAATTTGTTCTAAGATATTATTAAATAATTTTATTTTTTAAAATGAACTTAATATTTATTTATAGTTTCCTAAAGTTTTTTTAACGGGTATTTGGTAACTCGGCTTATTGGGGTTTTTAGCTGTTTAGGGGTAGGCATGTCATACAGATCAGAATGGATCAAATTTGAGTTCGTGTCATGTATAAACAGGTCAGAAAACCCTTGACCTAAATCTAATTTCTTCAGTTAATTGTGTCGAAAATCACAATTCTTACCTGAACCGCAATAGCTCAGCTCGGTCTGATTTCGAGCCACTTAACCCGGTTAGAGTTTTTTATTTTCATTTTAAAGTTTTCAACATCGATTATATCTAGTTTTTTAGGCCTTAATTTTAAACTTTTTATTTTTAGTTTATTGGTATTTACTATAAAAAATAAAAAAATATTACATGAATTAAGTTTAGATTATACTTATTAATTAACGTCAAATCAACTCGTTTGATCAAATAGGTTATATAGGTTTGTTTCAAGTTTAATGTTTTGATTTGAACTTAACTCATTTAATAAACAAATCAGATCGAGTTGACTCATTTAATTAATTGGATCAAAAGTCTCAACCCAAATCCACTTATTTCGAGTAAGATTTGGGTCGTGCTAGTAGGTCGAGTTAGCTTTTGCCAAGCCTAATTAGCGGTGATAATTAATTCATATATATTGGTCAAATTAGCCAAAAACAGTGTTTGATAACTCAACTGATTCGGAGAGCTTGTTGGCACAAAATCGGACAATTTAAACAAATTGCACAAAGCATCGTCTTGGGTTAAATGATTAAGCTAATTAAACCAACTTGTCAAATTCGTTGTTATGATAAGTCTATCAACCATTTGCAAAACACCCTTAGTTTAAAGTATTAGATAGGTAAAATTGAGCACATTCCTCTTTACGCTCTCTTTGAAGGGGTGCAGATATAAATTGCTCGTTATTTCCCCAACCAAATCCTATTTTTTAGCGAAATACTGAACTGATCACGACCGTAAATACCGCAATTTTAGGTTGATAGTGTACCAAATGGACCATATAACTCATCGCTATATATAGCCTTTTTGCCATGTCATCTATATATAGCCTTTTTGCTATGTCATCTTTATATATTTCGTTGGTTTTACGTTTCAACTTTTTCACTTATAATCAAATCCCTATTTTTTGATTTTATAAAAAAACTAATAAAAGAATGTAATAAGTATTCAACAATAGTAAAAATATGGTACATACCTTAACATTTCCGGCCTCCTTAATGGCCTCCACAAGCTTGAGTTGCAACAAAAGATTATGAGTTCTAAAATGGACACCCGACATGGCCGAGATCACAACATCGACAAGCTTCACCGCCTCGACAAGGCTACGATGATCGGAGAAAGAGGCTTCGACAAGGCGGGCCCCTTCCATCTTGAAGGAGAGTAACATTTGAAGTTTATCAATGTCTAAGCCAATTTCTCTCCTTCTAAGTACATATGTTTCATGGTCTTGCTGTGCTAAGCATGCCTTAACAATCCTCTTACCTATGTATCCTGTCCCTCCTACTACAAGTACCTTAACCTTTGACATTTTTTATTATGCCTTTTACTTTCTATTTCATCTCATTTCATGTGTTAAAATAATCTATATATATTGTGTGACTTTTGGAGATTTAAAACAAGTTTGGTAAATAAAAAAATAAAAAAAAAGTTTGGTAAAATGTTAATTGTTATAGATATGGACTTATGTGGTGAAATATTTGTGAGATTAAGTGGTGGGAAAGTTACTCAAATATATATTTGCACCCAATTGTTGGGTGGAAAGATATAGAGGTATCACCAAATATATATTATGACTTTTTATGTTCATTAGGGACAAAGATATAACCGGAAACATAAGTATTTCCTACTATTTAAAGGTAGGATTTACTACAATAAGCGACAAAAATTAAAGCTGATGCCTTTAAGTTTGGCGACAAAACTAGCGATAAAGGGCTTTTTTGTCGCCAAAATTGTTGTTCAAAATTTTTAAACGGTTCAATTTTTAGTAATTGGGCGACAAACTTTTATGCGACAAAATAAGCGACAAAAGTTTTTGTCACCAAACTTTTATGTGACAAAACTCTTTGTAGCCTATTTTGTAGCCAAACTTTTATGCTACAAAATTGGTGACAAAACTTTTTTGTCACATAGAGTTATTCATATTGTTTAAACCCTCCATATTCATCACTTGTATACGTCTCCCATTTTATTTCATCGTCTCCCATTCTCTCCATATTCTCCCATCTTCCTTCTCTAATACATTTCTTCTCCTTCCCTAAACCCCCATAAACTTATTTCTACAAGAAGCTTAATCACTTCATTAATGGGAGCTACAACAAGAAGCTTAATTAAACACTTATCTTCTCTCTAATCTCAAACTTTTTGAAAAATCTTCCCAACATTGAGTTTTGATTGCTACGATCTGGGTTATTGTTCTTCAAGTTTGGGTTGTTGTTCTTCGAGTTTGGGTTGTTCTTCGTTTTTTTATCTTCGTTTTTTTTTTTCGATTTAGTATTGTTGTTCTTCGATTTTGATCTTCATTTATTCACTTTTGTTCTTCGTTTTTTTTTTTCAATTTTTCGCTTTTGTTTGTTTTTGTTGTTCATGTTTTTGTTCTTCAATTTGGTTTTTCGTTCTTCATTTTTTTTAAGTTTTTTGCTTCTCTTTTTTTTTCAGTTTTTTTGTGTTGGATTATTGTTTTTTTTGTTTATGTTCTTCATTTATTTTTCAATTCTGGGTTTTTTTTATTCTTTCATATTATTGGACCATTTATGATTTTTTTATAAATTTATCAATTTTTCAGAATTTGGAAAGGATAATTATTTTTTTAGGGAATCATTAATATAATAAAGAACCATCAACAATTTACTAATTATTTTTTAGTTAAGATTTCATTTACTCATTAAATTTCATTTAATTCAGTTTTGTTGTGTAAATATTACTTTAATAATGTATATTTGTTAAAAAAATGAATATTTGTTATTATTATTTTAATAATAATAGTAATATAATACTATTATTATTAAATAATAATAACAAATATTCATTTTTTTTAATTCGTCTTAAATAATTAGGCGACAAAATAGGCAACGTTCCTATTTTTGTCGCATAGAGTTAGGCGACAGATTAGGCGACAAAAAAAACCAAAGGCGACAAACTTTTAGGCGACAAAGCGTTTTGTCGCCTATTTTGTCGCCAAATGGCTTATGCGACATATTAGACGACTAAAATGCTTTGTCGCCTAACCCTTTTATTTTTGTAGTGATTTATTGATGGATTCTTTTAAGTTGTCCCAAGTCTCATTTAGTTTTGACACATTATTTGATACATTAATTTAATTCTAAATATCTCTAGTTGTTAAGTAATAAAAGTAATATTATTTTTATTCCTCTTTACGTATAGTTTTATTACGTTTGTTAAATAATATCTAATATTTAGTGAATATTTAATTTATGAATTAATATCTACACTTATATAATTTTATTAACATTTTGTAAGATTTTTGATTAAAAATAAAGTTGGACGAAATCTGAAAATTGGAGCCGAACGAAGAAAAATCGTTCTTCGCGAAGTATATGACAGTCCCGTTTTAAAACGTACATATCTCACTCATCCGGACTCCAAATCAGACTTTTTTAAAGCTATAGACATCTACTCGAAAAGATCTACTTTTTAAGTATGACCAGAGGCTAATTCAGACGTTATCAATGCTAAAAAAGTAAAAAAAGGATGTCGGCAGCAGATATAGTAGACAATTGAAGAGGAGAATTTCAACTTAACTTGTTTAGTTGAGTTGGTGCATGCTAAGTTTAGGCCATTTGTTCAATTTTAGGCCACAAGATGATACTCTAATAAATGACAATTAAGCCACCCAAAATTTTTGAGAGTAATAATTAATAAACATTGCTATTGAGTGTCCAAGTTTGTCAAGTATATTATATATAAATAGAGGTTTTGCCATCCCTTAAGTTTGGGGTGTAATACTACTAAAATACTACCATTAAGAAGAGAGAAAGGAGAGATAGAAAAATATATTTTTAAGTTTTCGCTTTTGTATTACAAAATTATTTACTTAATGAATTTTTCTTATTTTTTTATTTTTTCATGTTTAATTTAGAGTAATTTTATTTTGTAGTAACACGTATTACTGTCTTGACATATTATTTTTATGAGATTTGAAATGGGTCTTTAATTTATGCAACTTTATTATTGCGTAATTATGTAAACTAGTTTTTATTTTCAAATTTATGTAAGATTAATTTTGTTGGGTACACTTAATTATTCTTGTATAAGTTAATGTTTTAAAATTAAATAAATTTTATTTAGTTATTTTTATTAAAGAAACAACTAGTAATAATAATTGCATCTAGTTTTATTATTAGAGTTTATATAATATTAAATTTAGTTAGGTTATAGGGAATCTTCTTAATTAAGTTTAATGGTTGGTAAAGTCTTCCTAAAATTAAAGCAGTTAATTCATTAAAACCGGATTAATGAACACTAGGGCTTTACTATCTGAGTACAAATAGTAAGCTAATATAAAAGGGTTGACAGGGGATTTACGAGGGTACTATAAATTCTACAGCCGCCTATTCATATAAAAGTTGTAATTAATCAATGATTAAAAATGATCCTCCCAATGACTAAAATACATGTTGCTACTACTTTCTCTATTTGATTTACTCTCTTTTTTAGTTTACATATTTTACTTTTAAGCTTATTTTATTTTTAAGTTTTAAGTAGTGTAATCAAAACTCATTCCCCCCATCTTTTTACTTTACATAATTTCTAATAAAAGTAAAGTAAATTAGAAGTATCTTTAAAACTAGTAATCACATCTTCAAAAAAGAAAAAAACTAGTAATCACAATCTCTGTGGGGATTGACCCCTACTTACCACTTACTATATTTAGCAAGTTGTAATAGGGTAAAATATAATTTAAATTTGTGCGCGTATGACAGCGTCCTAAACTAATTGTGCATAATTAAAAATTATAAAAATTTGATATTAATAAAATTTACATTGAGACGAATCAGACAAGATATCACTTGACTATATTTTAACGTTTAGATTAAGAATAAAATACAAATTAAGAGTGATCAATGAATAGTATCAAAAAATAAATGGGACAATTTAAAAGAATTAGAGGGAAAATTATATTTGGGATAAATATTAATGATATAATATAATGACAGAAATATAGGAAGGGATGCAAGTATTAGGTAATGGAAATACTTATATTGACTTGGTGTATTATTATGTCTTAGTTGAAGAGATCATCATCAAATTCAATATTCCAGTCGAGAGCAGGGTTTGGTTGAGGAAAGTTGACGGACAATCTATTTCTCTACTTTTTTTACAGGGAGGACTAGAAGAAAGCGGTCGATTTTACCCCAAACAGAAGAAGCCCTACATATAGAAGACATAGATGGCAACGTTGTCTCGAAATAACAACTATTTGCAGAGAAAGACTAAGTTTACATAGAATAACATAACTTAAAAAAAACAGATAGAAATCTTTCTAGAAAATTTTCTTCTATCATCAATCTAACATGTAATTAAAGGAGGGGAAAAGTTGGCTGTGTGAGTTTGTAAAATAAATGAATAACAAATGTGCATTAATAATAGAGTGTGAAAAATGATCCACTGCAAATAATTGTGGATTATGTGGTGGAAGTTACTCAACTATTTTTGCAGTAAATTAAAGTTTGGAATGAAATCTATCTTTAATTTATAAACACATTGCTGATATCATCACTAATTAATATTACTTACGTATTATAATTTTAATAAAAATTTTACCTCCATTCATAATATGTTTCTTTATATTAAGGCCTTGTTTGGATGGAGGAAAATTGAGGAAACAAAAAGGATAGGATTTGGAGGGATGAAATCCCTTGTTTGGATAGCAAAAAGGGAGGGAAAGGATTTAGAGGGAAGGAATTTGGAGGGATTAGCTCCCTTCATTTTGCTAACATCCAAATCTCTCTATAAGAGGAAACAAGGAAAATGCAATTTCTTTCTTTCCCCTTCCTTTTCTTCCTATACAAACAATGTAGTCTTTCCTTCTCTTTACCTCCCCTTCCTTTCCTTCTCTTTCCCTTCCTTTCTTTTTTCTCCTAATTTGCTATCCAAACATACACTAACACTATGTTTGAATAGCAAATTAGGAGAGAAAAGAAAGGAAGGAAAGGGGAAGGAAAGGAAGGGAAAGGAAAGGGAGGGATAAGGAGTGAAAGTGTATATTGTTTGTTTAGAAGGGAAGGGAAAGGAAAAGGAAGGACATTATTTTCCTTCCAAATCTTTCCTCTTTAACACTATGTTTGGATAGCAAATTAGGAGAGAAAAGAAAGGAAAGGAAGAGGAAGGCTTGGAAGGGGAAGGAAAGGAAGAGAAATACTCCATTGTTTGTATAGGAAGGAAGGGAAGGGAAAAGAAAGGAATTTCATTTTCCTTCCAAATCTTTCCTCTTATGAAGAGATTTGGATGTTAACAAAATGAAGGGACTTCATCCCTCCAAATCCCTTCCCTCCAAATCCTCTCCCTCCCTTTTTGCTATCCAATCAAGCCTCATCCCTTCAAATCCTTTCTTTTCTTTTCCCTCTATTTCCATCAATCCAAACAAGGCCTAAGGGTGTGTTTGGATAGAAGGAAATGGAGGGAAAGGAAAGGAAGGGATTTGGAGGGAGGAAGAATCCCTTGTTTGGATAGCAAAATGGGATGGAAGGGATATAGAGGGGAGGGAATTGGAAAGAAAATGTGGATAAATTTTGTAAGGGTTGTAATCCCTCCAAAAGTGGAAAGATTTGAAAGAAAAATACAATCTCCTTTCCTTTCTCTTCCATTCCCTCATAGACAAACAAGAGCTAGTTTCCTTTCATTTCTCTTCCCTTCATTTCCCTTCCCTCCCTTCCCCTTCCCTCCCTTTCTTTTCCATCCAAACTTGCTATCCAAACATAGTGTAAGAGAGATTGTCTTCTTAATAAAACTTGTCCAAATTTTCCTCCCAAATCCCTTCCCTCCAATCTCTTCCCTCCCAATTGGTTATCCAAACAAAGGATACCTCCTCCCTCCAAATCTCTCCCCTTCCTTTCCCTCCATTTCCTTCAATCCAAACACACACTAAGGGTTATGTCTCGGACTTTTGTTGGCCCCTCTCTTTTGATTATGCTGTTCAGAGTATGAGTAAGATGTGTAAGCGAAAGCAGTCCAAAACCTCTTTGTATCCCATGCTTTGGACTGAAATGCTCTATCAGACGTGATGATTCTTGTAAGCATTGGCTTATTGTTTAGACCTTTTTTTTGTTTTCTTTCTTTGTGGTTGTGGGTTGTTTTGGCTTTGGCTTAGTGTAACTTCCCTTTCGTGTTTGGAAAGTGTTCCTTTTATAACTTAGGTTGTAAAAGGTTTTTTTTGGAGTTAATATATTGCTCTTTAATTGCCAAAAAAAAATTTACCTCCAACATTAAATGATAATGACATTGCTATCATGACTAATATCTATATATTTGACTTTTGTCTTTTATTGTGATTTATTTGTTATGAATTTAATTTTCACAATCTTCTGCACGTACAATGCAAAGCATGATACAAATCATAAAATGTATGTAATGTATACAACTATTCAGATTGAAACGAGATATAACTATAATATAAAATTTACTTTTTAGGGCTTGCCTGGTATAGGGATAAAAGGGAAGTAATAGTGACTGTGAAAAATAAATTGAAATTTCAATTGCCTGGAGTAAGGGTAAATTATATTGGAGTAAACTAGAATTCTAAAATGAGGAGAATACATTTACCCCAAGGGGGAGTAGTAGAAATATTCTCTACCAAAAAAAACATAATCTATGTTGGTCATAATTTTCTCCAAGCTTATATGCCTTTGTTCTTTGTTTCTTTCTCTCTCCTTTATCATAATTGACCTCCTTCTGTCATTATTCTCTCTCCCAATTTTATTTAGTTTTTTGGGATTTATCTTTTAATAATTTGGTGAGAGGCTTGAAAAGGAGACAAGACCAATACCAAACTTCTCAAATATAATCATTACTCACATACTACATTTTGTGGGAAATTTTATTTCATGAATTTTGTTCCCTTACTTGCAGAATTCCACGCGTGCCCTTAAACTTTTGATTTCTTAAATGATACAAATATGTCGAAAAATTCTATAAAATTGTTATTGCACGAGCACTATCTAGTAGAGTTTTCACCAAACTTATATTATGATTTTTCTTGTTTTTGTTTAAAAACTAAGATATAATTATTCATATTTATTTGGAAACTTACATATTTTTAATTTAAAGTATATTTAAAAAAGGTAGGGTCGTACAATTAACTAAAAGGATTGTAAAATTCTATATGACACCCTCACAAAGCTTTGCCACATCAGTGGTAGATCTAGGGTTCAGAGTCCCCTAGGGCACCAACGAATAAACAAAACTTCGATAGAGCTTCGCTTGTATAAGGAACTACAAAATATTTTTTATTTCGGCATAAAATGAGTTGTGGAAGCGCAATAATCCCAAGACAAAGCCAAAATTTTTTAGAATGTTGCTTCTTGTAAATTTTGACATATACATATATACATATATATATATATATATATATATATATATATATATATATATATATATATATATATATATATATATATATATATATATATATTCATATATATATATATATATATGATATATATATATATATGCATATATATATATATATATGATTATATATATATATATATTATATGCTAAGTAATATAATATATATATATATATATATTGTATATATAGACATAATACAATATATATATTGTTATATAATATGTTGTTTTAAATATATATGCATAACTATACAAGTGTGTATACATTATGCATACAGGTATATATGTTCTGGTAATAATTTTATAATCATATATATACATATGTATACATATATATATAATAATATCATACATATATTATATATATATATATATATATATATATATATATATATATATATATATATATATGATTATATAATATATATATATATATATATGTATTATATACATATATATATATAAGTATATTGTATATATAAGGGCATATATATATATATATATATATGGAGTGTATGTAATAGTATGACATATATATATGGCGGCACATAATTATGCAAGCAATACATAATATATTATAGCATTAATTATAGTATATATATAATATATATATATATAATTATATATATATATATAGATATATATATATATATATTATATTATATATATATACATATATATATATTATATATATATAATGGGACCATGGGAGCTCCCTCCCCTGCGTGGTGGTTTGGTGTATGGTAAGCACACAACCCTCTTTGTTGACAACATCCCCCATGATTTGCCTCCCGCTGTTCTGAAAAAGACGTTTGAACAAGTTGGTATTGTTGTGGATACCTATATATCGAAGAAGATTAGAAAATCCAATAAACAGGCCTTTGGATTTGTGCGCTTCAAGACAGAGAAAGAAGCTGTGTTTGCTGTGGAGAAGATCAATGGTACTTCATTCTCGGGGATAAAGATAAGCGTTTCTTTGGCAAAGTTTGACAAAATCGGACGGGCTTTTCAAACCACCAGTAAAATGCCTCGTTATGGAGAAAAAAGATGGATAAAGAAGACAACTTTTACAGACCAAAGGAATAATGATGAGTTTGTTTGGGACAAACAACAACCGGCTGTGGAACGAAAGGATGAAGCTCATATGCAATCTATGGTCAATAACAACGACAGAGAAGTCAGAAATGACCACCGTAAGTCTTCAAGCCAGTTAGATATGGTTACGGGTCATAGCGGCGAGGATCGAGCACATAACCCTCCTGTTGTCGAGGAGGTGGTGACTCCTCTGGAAAGTGGATCTTTTGATAACTTGAGCGAGAATGAAAGTTCATTGATACCTGCTGTCCCCAAACCTATCGATGAGTTTGTTAGTGTCTCTACACAACCCCAAAGGAGTACTGATTCCTTGGCTCCTATCACAAAGAGATCCAGGAACATGCTCCTAAACTCGAGGGAGGTTGCAAATTTCCTTGGATACTACACAAAGGCCCCCTCTCGGCGGTAACGCGGTCCGATAGGGTGCTAAGGAAGGATCTTGTGGTGTTGGGGGTTTGGGGTGGTGAAAGCTTGACCGTTGATTACATTCTCGGGTGGTTCTCTTGACCGTAATATCTTACAAAATGGGTGTTCTTTTACTCTGGACCTGGTGATTTTTAATAAGTTGTTTTGGTATGAGTGTTTGGTATCTCGTTCTGGGTTTTCGAGAGCTTGGTTAGGGGTATATCATCACGTCAGCTTTCTGTTTTCTTGGGTTGTTCCTTACTTTGGTTTCGTCTTTCTTTTCGTTTCATTTGGTGGGTGTTCCCAGGATTAAAGTATGTTTGTTGTTTTTGCTTTGGTGTATGTTGTTCGTGTTTTTCTTGGTCCTTTTCGAATTGGGGATGATGTCTCTGTTTTCGAATACGGCGGGTATATGGGATGATGTTTGGAGTCCCTGTTTTCGAGATCTGGTGTCTTTTTGTATTTGACGTCGGGGTTTGCTATGGCTGTTTTGATTTCGCTTCTGGGGGGTGAGCTTCTGGATTATTGGGTGCCATTTTTTTGGTCTTTCTGGCTGTAATTTTGATTGATCTCTTGTTGGGCCTTGGTGATTTTTGACGGTGGGTATCATCTCTTTTATTGGTTCTGGTTTTTGTCCCTTGGGTTCTTGGTGTAGTGTTTCGCTGGTCTTTAGCGTGGGCCTGCAGTATGGTGCTGGCAGCGTTTTGGAGGTAATGGGGTTTAAACGAGTTTTGGGAGGTTGTTTTGTTTCAGTTTGCAGTGCTGTTTAAGATGGGGGTCCTTTTCGTTTTATGGAGGAAGTTTAGTGGGTCTGAGAGTCCTGGAAGTCGTCTCATCAAGATCTCTTAGTTTGCTGGGCTTTGGGTGAGTTTTTTTTCAGTTTCGGTATGGTGGTGCTTTGGTGTTGGCGGGGGTTGTGGATCTAACGATCTAGTGAGGTTTGCTATTATCCTCCTTGCTGTTAATGGTGTGATCAAGTGGTGGTGAATATGGAGATGCTTTACTATTATTTTGGTGTGTATATTGGTGTTTTGAGATGGTTTGTTCGGGTGATGGGGTGATGGGGTGATTGAGTGTTGCTCTTGTCGTAGGGGTTTTCGGGTGCTTTGGCTTGTGCTACAAGATCGTTGGTTGCGATTGTGATGCAGAATACAGCGGCGCAGAAGGTGTGATAAAGGAAAGACGATTTTGTTATATCTAGCTTTTTTCCTTTTGGTGTATTAGGTGTTGAATTTTGTAGTTATCGAAAATTTTATGGCGATGCATAGTCCACTCCTATGCTGTTTCTGAGTAGCCTGTTTCTTGGTCCCCTCTTCCTATGGCTTTTTTCCTCTCGGGGTTTTTTTATGCCGGAGGTTTTGGGGCTCCCAAGCTTCAGTGTTGGTGTTGTTGCCTTCTACTTTTAATATATATATATATATATATATATATATATATATATATATATATATATATATATATATATATATATATATATATATACATATATATATAATTATATATAGGCATGGCAATATATATTAAGGCAAAGGCAGGCGGAGCGTTAAGTTGGCGCAGCATAGCATATTGATATAAAGGCTAAGCAGAAGGGTTGGTTGGCTTATAAGGCTGGCTGCTAAAGGGATTGCATGCTGCTGCTTGCTGTACAAGCTAAGTTGTATGCTGTTTTTAAGGTAATAATATAGACATATATAATATTGCTATTGATAAGTATGCTAAGTTGTGTCATATATTAGTTGCTTACATAAGATAGCTATATAGCATACATGGTTGTTTTGCATACATAGCTACATATTATTACATAGCTATATAATATATTATTGCTGCATATTGCTGGTATTTATATTATTATATATACATATTATAATAATATATATATATATATATATATATATATATATATATATATATATATATATATATATATATATATATATATATATATATATATATATATATATATATATATATATATATATATATATATACCCAACACCATTAAAACTCACAAATCCATGGTTTTTTTTTAAAATTACCCAACAAAAGCAAAATTCTAAATTCAATTTCTTTGTAAATTTTGGAGTTTGATTTGCAATAAAGCTAGTATTATGATAGGATTTGCTCATCCATCAGCCTATTTTTCTATTCATAAATTCTTACTTGAGACCGTTTTTTGTAAAGACGTCTCTCAAAACCTCAGTCCAATTCCTAATATATATTGTTATAACTCTAAATATAGATTTGGGCTGGACTTTTGAGAGTCGTCTTTACAAAAGACGGTCTCTCAAGAGAACATCTATTTTCTATTAGAAGTCAGTGGAATAACATTCTATAAAAAATCAAGAAACAACATTCTAAAAAAAATCAAGAAACAACATTAGAACAACAAGATTAAAAGTTTAAGATTAAGATTAAGATTAAAAATTAGAACATAAAGATTAAATTAAGATTATGAGTGAAAATACTTACAAAAAAATAAAATTTTGATTTTTAGGGTTTTTGTAAAGAAGAGAAGACTGTCAACTATGAGGTGTGAGCGCCCAGCTGTAGCAGCGTCTAACACCCGTGACATTGTCGATAAGCTGTGATGAATCGTCTGAGACAGCAGGAGGCTGTGGTGGCCGACAATGGCGGCAATTAGTAGAGGATTTTAGATTTTTTGGAGTAGAGAGAAGGGAAAGTAATTTAGAGTTTTGACTTTTGAATGTCCAAAATTGCTGAAAATCGTGTTTTAAATCTGACTCCTAAATTTATTTTTTTTCGCCCAGGGTATGTGCCCCATGGGGCCCATACATAGATCCGCCCATGACCACATGGAATAATCAAATTAGCTGCTAAATTAGTTGCTATATTTATTGAATTAAATAAGGTAAAGTTGATTTTATTCAATTATATATTATTATATATATTATTATAATTTTACTATACACTATACAATTAACTAAAAGGAACAAGAAATTCTATGTGGCACCCTCACAAAGCTTTGCTACATGGAATAATTAATTTATTATATAGTCATAAATTCGTTGACATTCATTAAAAACCTCAACAACAAATAACCAATAGGTTTTTATCAAATCTTCATTTAATGTGAGACTCTCATTTGAAATATTCTAGTTCTTTTAGTATCATATATAACTAAGATAGTGTTTGGCAACATAAAATTCATTTAAAAATTAGGAATTCAATTTTGGTATTCAAATTCAAGAATTGTAAGCGATACCTATATACTGTGAATTTTTTCAAATTTTGATATTTGGCCAATTTTTTTCTTTGTTATTGGAATTCTATGGAATTGACCCAATTCCACATTTTCAAATTGAAGATTTGTCAAACATAATATTTAGGTCAATTTAAAATTCTATATGTCACCCTCACAAAGCTTCACTATATGAAATAATCAAATTAGTTAATTGCTATATTTATTGAACTAAATAAAGTAAAGTTTATTTTATTCTATTATATATTATTATGTTTTTACTAAATATCATATAATTAAATAAAAATATATATTGAAAAATTTTTTGTGGCACCCTCCGCAAAGCTTTGCCACATGGAATAATCAAATTAGTTGATTGCTATATTTATTGAACTAAATAAGATAAAGTTGATCTTATTCAAATATATATTATTATATTTTTACTATACATCTTAATATAAAACTTACAAAATAAGACATTAAAAAATAATATATTTTTTTGTATATACATCTTAATTAAAAGTTAAAAATAAGACATTTAAATTTTTAAAAATATTTAGTCAGATAGAAATAAATTGTAGGTTGTATTTCTAAATTAATTTTAAATATTTTAAAATATCTGTTTTTTTAATGATTACATATATTTTTTGTGGAAATCAAGAAAACGGAGGTACAATCGTAAAAAAATATTCCCTCTATGGCTTTATCCAACTTATTGTGCATTATTTGTCATCTCACTCATTTTGAAATATTTATATTTATTGACAATGATCTATCACTTTTCTTTTAACTCATCGATACACGTTAAGTATATTTTAATTTCTTTTACACAATTTATTTTATCTTTGATTATTATCAAATATTCATGGATAGTCACTTTCCTTTTATATCATTTATACATGTTAAGTCTATTTTTAATTTCTTTTACACAATTTATCTCATCCATACAGACAAATCTTATGTATTTTTTTTCCAAAAACTACCTAATGTGATATATTTCTTTGTAAATGAATACAACTTAATGGAAAAAGGTTATTCAACCGTAAATTCTAAGGTTTGACCAAAATAAAAAGATAAATTAAAAAGAAATAACACTTGCCAATTTTTGGCTGGTTAAATCAACTTTAAGTTATAAAAAATGATAAACAAAAAAATTATCTACTCATTTTTTTCTATATTTTTTTACCCATCATAACGATATTTTTTAAAAAAGGACGTAACGATCACTCTTATGAGGTAACCTATTGAGAATTCGGTCGAAACAAGTACTTATTCGCCAATTATCCAAACGCGTAAACTGAAAAAGATATTTAACTCCATAAGGGTAATCTCGACGTCTGTTTATTAAAAAAATATCGTTATGATGAGTAAAAATGTTGTTAAATATGTTTTTCGATTTATGTGTCGGAAAATGGGCTACTTGTTTCGACCGAATTTCTAAAAGAGTTATGATGGGTAAAAATGATGTTAAATATCTTTTTCGGTTTTACGTGTAGAGGAAATAGACAAATAAGTATTTATTTCGACCGAATTTTCCAAAGAATTATCCCATAAGGTTAATCGCAACGTCCGTCTTTTGAAAAAATATAGTTATAATGGGTAAAAATGACGTCAAATATCTTTTTTTTTTGCTAATTTATGTGATTTAATTTTTAATTATTTAAAACTATGAGGACCAATGAAATATTGCCTTACACCCGGCCCTCGGACCGCAGATAACTACTCACGGAGACTATAGACTAGCCCCACATACCAACACAAGTCTTTCCAGCGCACTTTGGCCTTACTTGTGCGTACCTAGGAAAACTTCCCAAGAGGTCACTCATCCTAATATTGATCCCCACCAAGCACGCTTAAATATGGAGTTCTTAGCAAATGGGCTCTCTTGAAAATAAGATGCATCTTGTTGATATGAGTAGTCTATCAAGCTGAATCCGAGGTATCACTCTCACCCCCACTTAGGAATACAATGCAACGTCTTCATTGAATCGTAGTATCAAGATTGTTTCCCCTGTTAGGTGCACTGAACACATGACACTACAACAAATTTAACTTTTTGCGACATGGGATTTAGTGGCATTAAAAAAATGCCACTAATTCATACTTTTAGTGTAATAATTATTGATTTTTATTTTAAGTTCCACCATAAAGTGATTTAGCGACATTTGATTTGGTCTTTAGTGACATATGTAATTGTCACTATAGTCGATAATGACATTTGTGAGAAATGTCACTAGATCCTATGTCGCTAAAAGCTTTAGTGTGACTTTTTAATATGCTGCTAAAGGGTCTAATAAATGTCACTAAATCCTCTATATACACTATAAGAAATTTGAAATAGCGACATTTAAATTAAATGTCGCTAAATATATCCCACTAAAACTAAATTATGTTGTAGTGTGATTAGACACGGTCGTTGGGCTATTCTGATACCATTTGTAACACCCTGGCACTCGGACCATAGGTGACTACTCATGGAGACTATAGACTGGACCCACAGACCAACACAAATCTATTCGGCGCACTTTATCTGAGACAACCCCTATTTAGCTGCTTAACTAATAGTAATTAATTAAGCTAATCCGAATATTATTATTATTATTATTATTATTATTATTATTATTATTATTATTATTATACGATAAAACGTTTTCTTATGAAATTTATTTGGATTTGTTTTTTTGTAAAGTAATGTTTGATCAATGTAAAAGTTATAGGACTATTTTATTTTACCTACGATATTTATTTTAGTCAAACGATTTTGTAATATAGGATAAAATATAAAATTACGAATCTTAAGTGTTATCGTTATTTATTGAGAAGTATTAAATTGATTTGTGGTTCAAGACACATAATTAATAATGTATGTGTATTCAAGATAGGGGTTTTCATGACACATATGATGATATGTGTCATTTAGAAAATGAAGAGTAATGACTAAGTGGATGTAAGAAAAACAAAGCTTTACGTAGATATAAAACAAAACAAAAGTTTCTGAAAATCTTCTTCACCTAGTTTCCTTAGTTAATAATTCATGCAAACTAGATTCTAAGATCATGGAGTTAACCTCTTGCCCATTAGTATCTCATTAAATGTGTTCTCTATTCTATTACAAAGAAAGATCAAAGGTAAAATAATAAAGTTCATTCCTTTAACTAGTTCCTGTCCCTTCTGTAATCCTCCGTTTTCGAGCATCTTCTGGTTGCTTTCGTGTTCTGTTGTCTGCATATGAATTGTAGATCTCCGAGTCGCGGTCGCGTGGGCTTTTGAATCTCCCAAAATGTGTTCGTATGAGAGAGTTATGCCCAAAATACTAACAGGGTGTCCTGAAAATTCGAAAATGACATTTTGGGTTTACTTATTCATAATTAAAGTTGGAATTCAATTTGAGTACTCTTTTTATCAAGTATTTAGGGTTAATATTTATCTTTCGATTGCATTTACTGAATGGTATGGTTATCAAGTATTTAGGGTTAATATTTATCCTTCGATTGCATTTACTGAATGGTATGGTTGAGTTACGAGTTCTTATTTGATTAATATGGGTATTTGGTTGTAGTATCAAATTTGGGAACATAAGTAATCAATTGGGTATTTGATTAGATGATATTATTTGGGTATAATACAAGTTGGGTATGATATAAGTTAGATATTTGGGATTTATGACTGGTGTAAAATTGGTTAAACTTCATTGATGGTAACTCGAGCTTTTACATATTGATGGTTGATGATGAATTATTGGTATTTTGATTATTGATTTCTATTCACGGCGTAGAAAGGTAATCTTACAAACACTATTATGTTTTAAATTTAATTTAAGTATTTCAAAGTTCAAGTTATGTTATATAATGTGAGATATTACTGGTAATGATATTTGAGCAAAATCGCATAATTTTTGGTGTTCGAAACTTTGGAATTTGACTCTGTTTGACTTTGTTTTTAATCCTTGATCAAAATTAATTTTTTGTATGTTCATAATATGAGCTTTTAAATATTGTACTATGAAAATGAGTTATGATTATTGATTTTAAAGAAAATCAAGTGATGTATTGATTCGTTTTATATTGAATTGTTCGTCATTGAAAAATGTCCGTTTTTGGAAATTGGCAACGGATATTTATGTCCGGATTATTGTGAAATCCTATAGCTTGATAATAGGTAATGCTTTTCGGATCGGTCTCGAGCCCCCGATCCCGTTTCGTTCTTGCAAGAACCGTATTTCGGTGATGACGATCACCCGTATTCTCAGGATTTAGATCAAGCCTACTTCCTGACGGTCCATATATTCCCACGTTTTAAATTGCTGTTATGTTATTGTTTTAATATGAGTTTTGAATAAATACGTTTGATATATAAAGTTTTGTTTGTTTCGTAAATGAATTTATATGTTCCATTTACTGTATTTTGACTTTCGCTATTTACGTAATAGCCGTACTTTGATTTCTCTACTAACTTGTAAAGTTATAGTCGTGTTTTGATTCACTATGAACCAAAGGTTTTTAGTCGTATTTATGTTGAAACCAAACGATCTTTTAAAAGAGTTTAGGTTCGATAAATTAATGTTTTATAAGGAGTTACTAAATGAGCAAAAGATTAAATTGGAGATGTTGTTAATGACTTGTATATAAATGTAATAGTTTGTTAGATTACTCAACAATTCAATTGTTGACTGTCCTTGATGGGGCCTATCCCTTACGAGGGGTAGATCTATTTTCAGGTTAGCTCTACTGTGGAGACAATGCCTACTTCTGTTATGTGTTAAGTGCGCGGCGAGGACTTCTTTTTGACAATCATAATGTAAATTAGATATTTATAAATTAAATTGTAAATATTTTATAACATTTTGTAAATAGTATTCACTTATTTAATGTAAAAGGTTTTAAATACTCTGATATTAGTTTGCTGTGGCTATCGAGCCACAGGTCGGATTCAGCCCAGACTTCTATAAGTCTTCCGCTGTGCTTTGTAGACAGTATTATATTATTGTTTATGCCAGTTTGGGCTGTTTCATTATCTTCACTCGTGCGCACCTAGGAAAACTTCCCAAGAGGTCACCCATCCTAAGATTGCTCTCCACCAAGTACTCTTAATCGTCGAGTTCTTAGCAAAAGGGATCCCTTGACAAGAAGATACACCTTGTTGATATGAGTAGTCTTTCAATCGTTTTTAAAGTTGAATCTGAGGCATCACACTGCCACATAGACCACTTAACCTCTCAAATTGGTCAAACCCTCAAACTTAATGGTCAATTAACGTTTTTCGTTAAGTGGTAGTCATTTACAGAGAAATATAACACATTAGGTTGTTTTTTGAAAAAAAATACATAAGGTAGTTTTTAGCATATAGACCTTTACAACAGTTAATTTCTTATTATTTTTCTTTTTCATAATGATTTTTTTTTGATAAGTGGACTTAAATTTAATATGTTAAGTATTTCTTAGCTATGTGATAAAGAAAATTTGGTGACTTTCACTAAAGATAAGTATATGGTGATATTGTTATATACCCTTATACAATAAGTGTTAACAATGTCATAAAAACTAGTTTAATGGTCTTTACATATGATTTTATTTGTTTTGCTTTGAAAAATTGTTTAAAAACATTGGTATGTAAAACCTTAAATGATTATTATTGTATTAAATGATCATCTTGCATGTACAATCTTTGTATGTTTTGATGAACATGCAAAACATGATTTACTAATTGCATTTGATGATAGTCATTGACTTACATCAAGGGACTTAATTGATTTAAATCGTCATTTTATACTACTAGTTGTACACTATCGAATTTTTCAAATGTTATTTTATACATTTTTATTAACAAAAATACAAATGAAAATATTAAATCTCAATGTCGTCATACGAACGGAGTATTACGACATCCTATTAGTTGTATTGTCTTGTACATGTTGTTAATTAAGTTGAACAATGTCATTGAAAATGCCAAGTTCCAACACCAAAAGTATACAAAAATTATTACCAAACCAAACATTAGCATCTATAGGACTATAGTAAAGAAGGTCAGGTATATCTTAAGAAAATAGACACCCTCAAATGAAAAATTTTTTGCCGATAAAAAGCCTATGTATTTAGGGTGTTTAAAAGCAACTAAGGCTTAACTTGAAAATGTAGTGGGTATAATAAAACGGAAAAAAGTATCTCAAAGATGAGAATTTAAGATAAAGCATGTAGAACATCCTTATATGGCACTAAGCGACTGCAAATGTAGTGTGTGGTATAAAGTCAATCTTTTTCTATGCATTCACAGTTTCATATTAAACTGTGGTTCTTGATATCATAATTCAAGATTACATGACTGATAGAAATATAAAAGGATTAGCAACTCGGGCACCAACTTAATCGCTAAACAATCCAAACATAGCCCTTGCTCATCATCCCAAGATTTTCAATCAAAACTCACATTTTCAGTGGTCTTTTACATACTTAGGCTCACATCATTCTCATCGTCCCATTTTAAATACAATCTTAAAGCGTTAAAGGTGTATCAGCAAAACATAAAGTGCAATAAAGAAACTACATGTAAGTTTTTCAAAAGTCTTTAGCCTAATGTTACGAATTTCAAGAGTAAAATATATGTTTAGTCCTTAAATTTTCCATATTTCTCTCAACCTCGATGTTTAGAAGATCAAGCATCATATGAGCAGCAACTTGACAAAAAAAATACAAAAGGCAGATAATCAAACATAGAGATTATGTACTTCGAAAACTCTAACCAAACATCAAATTAACAATCAACATCTTTCAACAAAGTAATATTATCTTAAACAATGAAATTAATTCTTGTTGTCAAACATGCCTATAAATTAGTGCACTCTGCATGAACAACAACACTCTCAGCAGAAACTACTGCACTAATCCATACCCAAACAACAACTGAAGAATAGCTTTTTGCAGCAACTATAGACCAAAACGCTGCAGACAGCAACTGCTGTACAGTATACAAGACCAGAACGCTGCAGACAACTACAAGCCAAAGTTGCACACACCAACACCAGCTATCACACACTAACAAATAGCAGGAAAACGCCACCCACCAGCAAAACCAACACCTAAAAATAACAAAACAACAGAACTTGTAACTATCTACAAAACAACAAAACAAACAGTAACAGATCAACAATACAGACAATAATAGAAACAAACAAGCCTATAGATTTAAACAGTACAAATAACAGAGCCGTGAAAATATATTTTCCGCGCAATAATGAGCGACAGAGAACCCTCCCCCATTATTCGCATCGGATTGAGTCAAAGTCTTAGGAAATGAAGCAGGCTTATTCTCCTGAAGTTCACTACTATGAACACCTATATCTTCATCATTTTAATCAATCTCATTAACCACTGGAATTAATCGATCAAACAAAAGAAACACACCTTGATCCTCAGGAAAATCTAGGTCTAATAAAGGGACATATCCTT
Organism: Amaranthus cruentus; assembly: GCA_019425755.1. Taxonomy (NCBI): domain Eukaryota; kingdom Viridiplantae; phylum Streptophyta; class Magnoliopsida; order Caryophyllales; family Amaranthaceae; genus Amaranthus; species Amaranthus cruentus. The sequence continues at coordinate 10,002,973 of CM033457.1, read as the reverse complement.
ATCGAAGAATAGCAAATGTTTAAAAAAGGGAAAAAACAAGAAAAATCAAACAAAATAGCCAAGAAACCTTAGTCTATCAAAACAAAGACACACATTAAATTCAAATCAAAACTTACCCACAAAAAAATAGAAGACAAGATTTGCAAAAGTGTACATAAATTCTATCAAATAAAGAACAACCATGAAAGTAATGTAACTGAGACAACATTTAATTGAAAAAGCTTAAACATAGACCAATAATAGTGTACCGAAAGAACATGATATCATAGATTGGGGAGGGGGGTCAAAGTGTTGAAGTACCTCCAAAACATTATTTAGGGCACAATTCCAAATCAATCATATTACATCAAAACCATTCACGTTGGTTTAGCAATGTGCAAAAACCGTATATACACTAACCAAATAGTGGATGTTAGAACTTTGTGGATCTTTTAAAAGCAAGAGGATTAATCGAAAATCAAATGAATATTAATAATAGTGAATGTCAACAGCTTATAAAATTCATACGAAAATATGATAACATAAGGATAAACCGAAAATCAAGTGGATATTAAGAAAATTCATATTGATCCAAAACTATATTGTTATGCTCACCAACATGGTGCAAAATAACCGACATTATGGACCGAAACGGGCGTTCTTTAACGGATTTTGAGAAAATCGTGCCGATTTCATCATGGAAATCGACCGATTTCACCATTTTATAACGGCTGAATTGAAGAACGCTGGCGAGATGTAACGGGGAAACCATGCAAGACGAGCAAGATGCATATGCTTTACAACTTTAGTGAGAGAGAAAGTCTTTTTTTAGATGAGAAAGACTTTTTAAAAGAAGATGTCTACAAGACTACTTTACATAAGTACTAATATACCACTACTTCAATATATTGAATTTTTGGAAAAATTATACAAAACTACTTAATATATACCCTTTTTTTAAAAAAACTACCTTATGTAAAAAAATTTGCAAAAAACTACCTTATATAATGAAATTGTTTACAAAACACTACCTTACTAACAAATTCGTCAGTTGACCGGTAAAATAAACGTTTGACCATCACGTTTTAGGCACGTGCTTTCATTTAACCCATCTTTCCTTCTTTAAAATCGAATCTGAGTGCTTCATTCCATTCTTCCCCTTTCTTTCTTCATTGGAAACCCTAAATTCGAGCACATCTAAGAAATTGTTTACATTTATGTATTCTCATTCTTCCCCTTCTTCAATTTGATTTTATTCCCATTCTTCCCCTTCATCAATTCGACCCTGACAATGGCTGAGAAATGTGCTTGTGGAGCTCCATTTGCAAGGAGAGTCTCATGGACCAAGGAAAATCCTGGAAGAAGGTTCAAGTGTTGTGCTTTGTACGATCCTGACACAAATTGGAGGGGTTGCAAGAAGTTTAAGTGGATTGATGAACCTGAAATGGCTGATTGGCAAAGAGTAGTGACAAACAATCTTGTTGAGGAGAAGCGTCAATTATCAATGGAAATCAAGATTTTGAGTTCAAGGGTTTGTTGCTTGGAATTCGAAAAGGAACAAGCAATTGCAGATCTTAAAAGAATTAAGAAGAAATTGATGGATCAAAGGAAGCATGAAAATCAGTTGTGTAGTTTTGTATTAGGGTTTTTCTTTTGTTTTTTTTTTTGGTGTTGGTAGTACTAATCAAGGCAAATAAATCAAGTTCATGAATTAATTGGGTATTGTAAAATCAGAATTTGTATTAGGTCAGATTGTGTAAAATTTTCCTGATGAATGAATTGGGTATTGTAAAATGTTTGTGATGAATGAATTTCGGTATTTCTGGATATGCATTGTGCAAATTTGTTGTGTATCTGTATATGTTGTGTATATGTGATGCTGTATCTGTAGGGGTTGCTACTGTGATGCTGTAAAATGAGCAAATACTCACTGTTTTAGTGCACCACAACTTTTAGTGCACATAGCATTTGTATACTGATCAAAATGAGCAAATACAATACTCACTGTTTTAGTGCACCACAACTTTTAGTGCACATAGCATTTGTATACTGATCAAAATGAGCAAATACAATACTCACTGTTTTAGTGCACCACAACTTTTAATTTCAATTCCATAACATTCATTCATAACATTGATTCATAGTACTACATTCATTCATAACTTACATACTACTACAAAGTACTACATTCATTCATAACTTACATACTACTACAAAGTACTACATTCATTCATAACTTACATACTACTACATACTAAATTCAAGTTCAATTTCATACTACATACTGCTACATACTACTAAATCCAAATTCAAAATACAAACTATTACATTGATACAATAATTGAAAATTTAGATTTGACTACATTGATCCATTACACATGAGGAGGAACCAATTGTTGCAACTTGTGATTGTGGTTCATTTGTTGTTGACTTTTGCGATGAAGAAGATCCCTTTTTAGGCCTACCACCCTTTGATTTCTTCGTCATTGGTGGTTTGGGTGGATTCTTGCATCCCTTCTTGTAGTGTCCTAGAGTACCACAATTACTACATCTTCTAGGCTTGTATTCTCTAACAACACTTGCGACCTTCTTACCTCCCTTGCCTTCATCAACTTCCTTCTTTCTCTTCCTTTTGTTGGGTCTTCCCGGCATTTTTCGGAATGGTGGAGGAAGTGGTTTGGCGAAAGTGGTTGTGGGCCACATTTTGTGTCTGGGCATACCTTGAAACTTAGGACCATAGGTCTTTGCATATGTTTGTATATGATAGGCCTCATGGACAAATTGGTGGGCTTCTAATTTCCTAAGAACAATACACGCCATCGCACCACCTTCTTGTACGCAACTGCTAGAAGAAGTTACTGACCTAAGATCTTCTACAAGGAGATTTAGAAACCAAGTCCAGGTTTCCACATTTTCTGTTTCTACAACAGCCTAGGCAATGGGGAAGATATTGTTGTTCCCATCTTTACCAACAGCAGTCAACAAAATCCCAGGGAATTGTCCCTTCAAATGTGCCCCATCAACCCCTATAATAGGCCTACAACCCGTTACAAAACCCTCCTTACAAGCTAACAAACATATATACATTCTTTGCAATAAAGGTGGCGGATGCTCTATTCCAATGCATTTAACTATTGCAATGCTTCCTGGATTAAACCTCCTTATTGCCTCCGCATAGTCCCACACCCTGCTATACTCTTCACTAGCATCACCAAATATCATTTTCATGGCAATTCTTTTTGCCATATAACACTTTGAATATTTCACTTCGCACCCTAACTCCCTATTAACCCTTTTCTCAAATGCCTTTAATTCCCAAGTCGGATTTTCCCTCCAATCCTCTATGTATTTCTCAGCTAAATACAAAGCAGTGACTTTATTGTTTTGGTGTTGGTGACCACAAGTGTGCTTGGATACATAACTCTTAATTTGAAGTGTCTCCTCATCTTTCAACTTCACAGCATGAACTTTAAAATTACACTTCTTGCCACACACACATTTCACAATTCGTGCTTCAGATTTACTACAATTGCATCTATTGTAGCAATACACACTTATCCTACTACTACCATTATGCAAGTAATAATAATTGTAACCACATTCAATGGCATGATACCTTAATGCTTTTCTAAACACATGTGTTGAAGGAAATTTAAGGCCTAGAGATAGATTAATCTTACCCTTAAAATCAACTTCAGGATTGAATGTAGGATAGTTGCTTAGACCTTCCTCTTCATCATTCAAAGCACCTAAATCATCATCATCAGACTCTATTTCGTCGCCCTCTCCATTATAGTATATGTCTTTGTTATTTTCTTCATCAATCTCCTTATCTACTACCACTCTTAAATCATCATCCCCTATGAATACATCATCAAGCCCATAAACTACATTTTCTGCAAACAAATCACCATCATCCTCATATTCATCCTCATCACCAACACTATAATCTTCATCCGTACTATCATCAAAATCACAATTCTCCTCTATTTGGGTTGTTTGGTTTGTTGTGAGGGTTAGAGAAGAAGTAGCAGCTGTTGTATCTGTTTTAGATCTAGGGTTATCACTCATTCTTTCTTTAATACCCATATCTTTGAGTGGTGGTCCCGTAACCCCAACATCAACATGTGCACTAGTACTTTCCAACTCAACAACACCCTCACATGCCAAATCAGCTCTAACAATTGCCATCTCATCTACCCTAACACTACCCACATCAGCAGGTAAATCAACCTCCATACCAGTCCCTTTACCAGCTTTTTTCCTAATTTTAAGTTTCTTCATCTTACTAATCTATGTAATATAATGAACCCTAAACAATATAAACAACCAATTTCAGTAAAGCAACAAAGATGCACTTAATACAAAAAAACGAAATTCATAAATAAAAAACAAAATTAACTCATCAATTGAAAAGGAACCCAGATACAGTATGCGAAATTTACCATAAACCCTAAAAAACGAAGTACTTAAAGTATAGTTTAAGAAGATATACATACCTGACGAAATTATGCTAACTTTGGGTAGGTATGAGCAACAGAGGGACGTTTAATTGAGGAGGGAGGATTGTGATTTGCTGAGATGAAGTTTTGGGTAGGTATTTCAATCAATTCGATAGGTTGTTCTTTAATTGAAGAGGGAGGAAGATGGGTTAAATGAGATCACGTGACAGGGGCGTGCTAGGTAGGTGATGGTCAAACGTTTATTTTACCGGTCAATTGACGGATTTGTTAGTAAGGTAGTGTTTTGTAAACAATTTCATTATATAAGGTAGTTTTTTGCAAAATTTTTTACATAAGGTAGTTTTTTTAAAAAAAAAGGGTATATATTAGGTAGTTTTGTATAATTTTTCCTAAATTTTTTTATTTTTTATTTTTTAATGCCTTTTTATAAGGTTTTTCATTTGTCAAGCTACTTTTCTCAATGAAGTAACTCTACTAATTTGACCATTTGACTATTAAGGACTTCTAAAAGTAGAGTATTTTAATTCTAATCAATTCAAATATATAATATATGAAAATTGTAGTTTAAAAATATTATAATATCACGATCCGTTTTGCGATGATCGTATTTTTGCCGTTCCCGCGACCGTGACCGCGACCGCGTTTTTACACCATGCTCACCAACATTCTAAATACACTAATATGCAAATCAATCAAGAAATATTTTAACTTAAGTATAAATTCACACCTAAGAAGGTAATCATATTTTAGAAAGTAAAGAATTAAAATTCAAATATAACCCACATTTTTATGAATATTATTGGAAAATAAATAAGATAAAATATAACATACCAGGGGATTAATAGGCAATAAGTCTATTAGAGGTATAATTCCAAATTTAAATCAGTTGGTATTGGATTTAATGTTCGACGGGGGTTAGAAATCGCTTGTCAAGAGCCAAAACCTGTGAATGATTGACAAGGTTCACATTATTAAACATGAAGTGGTTCAGAAATGAGCTTTTTCACACAAAAAAACGTATCAAACCAGACCTACATATTGAGTCTACAACAATGACAGTATCAACAACAACTTTGACCGTTTGACAGCAGTATGAGTCTACAACATCTGCAGTTCGCCATCAGCAACAACTACCCAACACCAACAACATCCATTTAAACATCGCAAGACTTTTACATACTAAGTCGGTCAACAATTTACATATCCTTACATATCATTACATATTGTCCTTATAGGGCGTTTCTTCGTCCAAACCGTGTATCCATTACTAAGTTCAACCCTATCTCCCTATCTATATGTTGGTCGGAAACAGATTAAATTCCAAACAAACTCCACTAAAAGAGGTAGTTAACTTAGCATTTGCATATCGTTCACATAGCATCAATACATTTAAAGTGCAAAATTTAACCCATCGTTCATATAGCATCAACATATATAAAGTGCAAATTTAAAATCTTTTCATTTGTACTTTCGATTTAATTAATAAGAAAAAAAAGAGCCAAAATTATATACAATAAACAAAAATATGCAAGTCAAAAAAACAACGTCCTCAATAAATAAAAGAAGTAAATGCTATTTGTGCACCCATCGAAAGGCAATCATTCAACTACAGAGGCTAAGCTGAATTTTACAACGAGGAAAAAGGGAGTTCAATCACCAAAGCAAAAACATATAGACCTTAATTAAAGCATGCAAGCATTATTTTAAAAAAATGTAAAAAAGAGAGATTAGTGAGTCATAAGTACTAATAAAGTTGTGTTTCAGAACAATATTAATGATATCCATTACATATCACAATGGTGGAACTGAAAAGCAAAACCATCATAACTGAATTCTAACCCTACTTTAATTAACTTTTATCTTCTCTTTGGATTCTCAAGAGTTAAAATCAGTCTGCTAAACTATGCTAAAAGAAAGGGGGTTAGGACTTCATTTAGTCAGCGGCACTGATGTTACATATCATAGATTACACATAATTTCTTTTAGTTTTTTTTCCATACTTTTCTTGATGCTAACAAGATCATAGTTGATGTTGTAAGACTTAGCCACAGGTTTGATGCATACACCGGTCTCCAATTATGTAAAATGCCTAGAGAATCTTGACAATATCTGAGCGAAAAAATTCATTTTGAAACTAAACAATTAACAAAATGCAGATTTAAACAATACCATTTTCAGCAATGATGACCATGCTTGGCAGTCGGCACTAACAGTTCGTTTCTCCGATTAAATTAGGTTTTTGGGGGGAAAGTCAAGGAAAAGACAACAGAACTTACCACCCACATGATCAGGATGGTAGTGTGTAACTAACACAACCAACTTACTCGGTAAAGCTGCAACAATATATACAAGCTGATAAAACAAAAGATAGTGCATGAATGACATATTATATTAGGAAATTATCCAAATTCATTATGTGACATCGTCATCAAAACAATTAAACCCAATTTGCATCATACATAAGACCCACCAATAATCTTCAAGCACACAACAAACAATTTTGAAGTGATGATACATCGAAAAGCAACTAAAACATGAGAATTTCTTCTTTTTTTGGAAACAAAAGCATAAGCATTTTAGTAAAGCTACATGCAAAAAAAAAAAGAGATCAAAGTGTGATCATTCATTTATGGGATTGTCCTGTGTTAGAATTTCGAGTATATAATGGTAATTGGAAATGTTTAATTAATTATATTAAATAAATAATTTGATTAAATTAATTAAGAATATCCCAAAGTGTGTATTTAAAAGAAAGAAAAATGGGTCAGAAGCAAGTCCGCACTGTCAGAACCATTTGCGCACCCCGCGGAGAACTAGGCGGCCCGCGCAAGCCTGTTCTTCGTGCGGGTTCGTCTTGTTTCTTGCTCTGTTTTGTTTTGTTGGTTAATATATAACTTCCAACAGTTATTATGGTTATTATAACCATGTTCTTTGGGATGTACGGGTTGAGTGAAAAGCGATATTGGTTCGTGAATCGATCTCGTGTTTCACGGATCAACCTTGTGGTTCATGGAGCAACACCTTGCTTCATGAAGTAATGTGAGCTATTCTATAAATATAGAATGCTTGTGTGTTATTTTACACATCCATAATTTCTGTTTTCTTCTCTTCTTGAGCATTTCAATCAAGAACTTGCAATCCTTGATTGTGTTCCATATTTCCTTCCATTTAAGTTATTTTTATGTCATTCTAATTTCCATGTGCTAGGGGATTAGTGTGATTCTTTGTATCTCAGAACGTATTTCCGGTTTGTTCCCAAGCACCGTGGTAGAGAGGAAATAACGTTTTAGGAAAAAGCATCTCGCCTAGAATTTATATCAAGTTCCAACAAAATCTTCTAGTTACTTTGATCGTTAGAAGATTGGTGTATCGGAGATCTCGGTGGTGATGCAAGGCTCTTGAATGTCAAATGTAATTTGGTTTTTCTATCACAAACTTGTATTTTAATTTATTGTAAATTTATAAATTAAAGTACATTTCTAACAATATAAAACGTTATTCTCTTGAATTACAATATGACAAGTCTCAAGGATTTGACTACCAATTTTGTGAAATTGGACAAGTATGTAGGCAATGAATTTAGGAGATGGCAAAAGAAAATGCTTTTCTTATGGACTACATTGAATGTTGCTTATGTGATAAGTACACCAAGGCCTAGTGAAAAGGAAGATGAGACTCCGGAGGATACCCGTGCTAGAAGCAAATGGGACAATGATGACTTTATATGTAGGGGACATATCCTTAATGGTATAAGTGATACTCTCTTTGATGTCTACCAAAATGTTGAATCCGCACAAGAAATGTGGTCATCTCTTGAAACTAAGTACATGACCGAAGATGCATCAAGTAAGAAATTTCTTGTAAGTAATTTCAATAATTTTAAATTTGATGATGCTCGCCCTATTATGGAACAATTTCATGAGATCCAACGTATGTATGATAATCTTAAAAGGCATGATATAAATATGGATGAACTCTTTGTTGTTTCAAGTATTATTGATAAATTACCACCATCATGGAAAGATGTTAGGAACACCCTAAAGCATAAAAAGGAGGAAATCGATCTTACCCAACTTGCCACTCATCTTCTCATAGAACTTGGGATTCGTGAGCAAGAGAAGGTTAAGGATCTATCCTCGGTTTCTACCATTAACATGGTAGGTGAAAATTCAAACAAGTCCAAACTTGTGAAGAATAAGAAAAGGGGTTCCAATTCTTTTAAGGGAAAATATACTAAATCCTCTAAGAAGCCTACGGTTGATGGGTGTTGGTTTTGTGGAAAACCGGGTCATCGAAAGAAGGATTGTTTTCTTTTCAAGAAAAAGAATGGTAACAAGGGTGAAGCTTCTACAAGCTAAGATCCCGTGAATGAAGGTACTTCCTCACAATTAATTAAATTTAATTCCAATTTGGATTTAAATGGAACAAATAATAATATTTGTTGTGTGCAGGATGATTCATGGTACATGGATTCGAGTGCCTCTAGGCACGTTTGCATGGATAGGAGATGGTTTAAGACCTTTCACAAGTGTGATGGTGATGAGTTTCTCTATATGGGAAATAATTCTACTATTCAAATACTTGAGAAAGGGACGGTTGATTTACATTTCACTTTGGGAAATCTTCTAACTTTGAAGGAAATGAGATTGCAAGGAACCTAGTGTAGGGGCCAACCTTGAATCGCATGGGATATAAATTAGTATTTGAATCCGATCGATGTGTAATTAGTAGGGGTGGTGTATTTAGTGGTAGATGTTATTTGAATTGTAATCTATATAAACTTTCCATTAAGACATGTATAGATAGTAGTATTTTTCATGTTTATGATAAAGATGTACATATGTATGAATTATGGCACAATAGATTATGCCATGTAAATTATCCTGTGTGTGGTTTTGATAATAAAAAATGTAGTACTTGCATGTTAAATAAAATCACTAGAAATCCTTTTAGGAAAGTAGAAAGATCTTCTAACATTCTTGATTTGATCCATAGTGATTTGTGTGATTTTCATAGTACTCCATCTTTAGGTAACAAAAGATATATGATCACATTTATTGATGATTATTCTAGATTTTGTTATGTGTATCTATTGCATTCTAAAGATGAGGCCTTAAATATGTTCAAAATATTTAAGAATGAAGTTGAAGTACAATTGGATTCTAAGATCAAACGACTTAGAACGGATAAAGGAGGGGAATATTATAACCCTTGTTATTTCCAAGAAATGGGAATTGTCCATGAAACAACGGCGGGTTATTCACCACAATCAAATGGTGTAGCCGAAAGGAAAAATCGGACTTTACAAGAACTGGTTAATTCCATGTTATCCTACTCGGGATTGAGTGAAGGATTTTGGGGTGAAGCGATGTTGACCGCATGTCACATAACCGGGTTCCCACTAAAGGGAAAAAGGCGATTCCTTATGAACTATGGTACAAGAGGAAACCAAACTTGAATTATCTTCGAGTTTGGGGATGTAGGGCAATTGTAAGAGTGCCCTGTAATAAAAGAAAGAAACTTGGTGAAAGAGGTTTCGATTGCATCTTTGTTGGCTATGCACATCATAGTCATACCTATAGGTTTTATGTAATAGAACCTAATAACTACATATCGATTAATTCGATAATTGAGTCTAGAGATGCTATTTTTGATGAGACTCAATTCTCATCAATTGGTAGGCCTAAAGACCTACAAATTAGTACCGATGTTCAAAAAGTTGATGAAGATCAACTTGATACTCAAGATGTTCCATCAAATGATGAACATGTAGAGATTTCTTTTAGAAAAAGTAAGAGAGGAAGGATTGCCAAATCGTTTGGTCCAGATTTTCAAGTCTACTGAGTAGAGGGTACAAGAGATTCTCTTTGTACATCCACACTTTATTGTTTGAATGTGGAGGACAATCCATCTACTTACGAAGAAGCAATGTCTTCTCGTGATAAGGCTTTTTGGGTAGAAGCCATCAATGATGAAATGGATTCCATCATGGGGAATAACACTTGGGTCTTAACCGACATACCTCCAAGTTGTACTCCGCTTGGAAGTAAATGGATTTTTACGGTTAAACGTAGACCCGATGGGTCCGTGATTCGGTTTAAAGCAAGATTAGTGGTGCAAGGCTTTAGACAAAAGAAAGGTATTGATTATTTCGATACGTATGCACCGGTTGCTAGAACTAAAACTATTCGACTCTTGATAGCCTTAGCTTCTATCCACAATTTGTTGATTCATCAAATGGATGTCAAAACAGCATTCCTTTATGGTGATCTGGAGGAGGAAGTGTACATTAAATAACCCGAAGGGTTTGTTGTTAAAGGACAAGAAAAGAAGGTGTGTAAATTGGTTAAGTCTCTTTATGGACTTAAACAAGCACCAAAACACTGGCATCAAAAGTTTGATGACACGGTGTTGTCTTTTGGTTTTTTTGTCAATGAGGTCGATAAGTGTGTTTATAGCAAGTTCGATAACAAAGGAAATGGGGTTATCATTTGCCTTTATGTCGATGACATGCTCATATTTGGTACAAGTATAGAGCAAGTGGAAATGACAAAAGAATTTTTGTCAACGTCTTTCTCTATGAAAGATTTAGGGGAGGCTAATGTTATCTTAGGTATTAAGATAATGCGTCATAATGGAGGTCTTATGTTAAACCAATCTCATTATATTGAGAAGATTCTCAAACGGTTTAATATGCTTGAGAAAGCTCATGTTTCCACTCCCATGGATCCATGCGAGAAGTTATTACCTTATAAAGGTGAAGCAATTTCTCAATTGGAATACTCAAAGGTCATTGGATCTTTGATGTATGCAATGATCTGTACAAGGCCAGATATAGCTTTTGCAGTGGGTCAATTAAGTAGGTTTACTCAAAAACCTGGTCCTACCTATTGGAAAGCTGTTAGAAGAGTACTTAGATACTTGATTAGAACCAAGGATTATGGTTTGTATTATCGTGGAGATCCTCCGGTTTTGGAAGGATATTCTGATGCAACTTGGGCATCCAATAAAGAAGATAATTCTTCTACAAGTGGATGGGTATTCATGTTTGGGGGAGGTGCCATCTCATGGGCGTCTAAGAAACAAACATGTGTTGCAGATTCTACGATGTGTTCTAAGTTTATTGCTTTAGCATCTGCTAGCAAGGAAGCAGAATGGTTAAAGGATCTCATGTATGAGATTCCTCTGTTGGTTAAGCCAATCTCACCGGTAGTTATCCATTGTGATAGTGATTCGGCTTTGAACAGAGCGTATAGTCAAACATACAATGGTAAGTCAAGACATATAGCACTAAAACATAGTCTTGTGCATGCACTTATCAAGGGAAGGGTCATTTCTGTTGACTATGTTAATACTAAACTCAATATGGCGGATCAGTTTACAAAGCCATTGAGTAGGAGTTCCTTTGATCTTATGGTTCAAGGAATTGGTTTATGTCCATCTTCAACACCATGAGCGAGACCCAATTCGACGCTAGAAGAAACATCTAGTCTTGAATTCAATGTGGATTGATCGCTCATCAGATGTTGGGAAACAATTTTGAGACCCTTTAATTGCTTTGTTCGTGATGTTAAAAACGAGGTAGTAGAGCCGTCCCTCGAAGTCTCCATTTCTAGAGTTATGAAGATCTCTAGATTGTGTGCTTTATTCACGAAAGCATGGTATATTAGGGAGAAGCTACCTATATAAGTTCAAGATTTGGCCGTCTTAAAGAAATCAAGGGGCATACTTATGATTTCAATGAACTTATGAATATATATGGACACATGGCCTTTAACGTGTCAAGGACATAAGATTAATGAGTTATTTCGTGTGTACTACTCCTTCAATTGGTTGGATATATCTGCTTAATTCAATCCGGAAGGACATTAGGGGATATGATTGTAAAGATGCGTGGTACTAGGTGTCAATTCAATCCGGAAGGACATTAACATTGATGCATGAAATGGGTTGGTCATTATGGATCACAAAAGAAGAAAAGGATTATACACTCTAAATGGGGGAGGATTGTTGGAATTTAGAATATATAATGGTAATTGGAAATGTTTAATTAATTATATTAAATAAATAATTTAATTAAATTAATTAAGAATATCCCAAAGTGTGTATATAAAAGAAAGAAAAATGGGTCAGAAGCAAGTCCGCACCCCACGAAGTTTTACGCGGCCCCCGGAGGCTGTCAGAACCATTTGCGCACCCCGCAGAGAACTAGGCGTCCCGCGCAAGCCTGTTCTTCGTGCGAGTTCGTCTTGTTTCTTACTCTTTTTTGTTTTGTTGGTTATTATATAACTTCCAACAGTTATTATGGTTATTATAACCATATTCTTTGGGATGTACGGGTTGAGTGAAAAGCGATATTGGTTCGTGAATCAATCTCGTGTTTCACGGATTAACCTTGTGGTTCATGGAGCAACACCTTGCTTCATGAAGTAATGTGAGCTATTCTATAAATATAGAATGCTTGTGTGTTATTTTACACATCCATAATTTATGTTTTCTTCTCTTCTTGAGCATTTCAATCAAGAACTTGCAATCCTTGATTGTGTATTTCCATATTTCCTTCCATTTTAAGTTATTTTTATGTCATTCGTATTTCCATGTGCTAGGAGATTAGTGTGATTCTTTGTATCTCAGAACGTATTTCCGGTTTGTTCCCAAGCACCGTGGTAGGGAGGAAATAACCTTTTAGGAAAGAGCATCTCGCCTAGAATCTATATCAAGCTCGAACAAAATCTTCTAGTTACTTTGATCGTTAGAAGATTGGTGTATCGGAGATCTCGGTGGTGAACATAAGCAAGGCTCTTGAATGTCATAAGTAATTTGGTTTTTCTATCACAAACTTGTATTTTAATTTATTGTAAATTTATAAATTAAAGTACATTTCTAACATCATGTGTATGCAACAGAAGCGTAGTGAAAAGAGAGTACAGATGTTGAATTTCCTATGCTCGGCAACGCACATAAAAAATTTGACTGCTTAATTATATGTTCAAACTATAACAGTTTCATTTAAAAAAAATCAATAATAAAACTAAACCATGAAAAATATATTGCTTTAAAACTTCAAGTAGGTATAGGATTTTAAGAGCTACCCTCAGCTAGTGATGGCCACGGTCCGGGTTGGCCCGGTCCCGAACCGGTCCCGAACCGCTTGAAACCGGAACCGGAACCGGAACGTTCGCAACAGGTTCCGAACCGGTCCCGAACCGCGAAACCGTGAACCCGTCGGAAAAAAAATGCCAGAACCGTGGAACCGCCGGAAAAAACCGCAAGAACCGGACCAAAGAACCGTGGACCGGTTCACCCGGCCCAACGGTTCCAAGGAACCGGCACGGAACCGTGAACCGGACCGGTCCGGTTCACCCGGCCCAACGGTTCCATGGAACCGGAACCGGAACCGGAACCGGACCCGGAACCGTACGGTTCCAACGGTCCAACGGTTCTTTGGAACCGGTCAAACTAGCCGTTTTTTGGTCAAAGTAGCCGTTACAATTTTTCCTATAAATACCCATCACTTTCAACCATTCCAATTCACAACTCATTTCTTCTCCTACTCTCTCTACTTACTCTCTCTACTTAATTACTTAATTACGCAATTATTCTCTTAATTACATAATTAGTCTTCTAGTTATTTCTTAATTATTTCTTAATTAGTTCTTAATTATTTCTTAATTATTTCTTAATTAGTCTTCTAATTAGTTCTTAATTATTTCTTAATTATTTCTTAATTACATAAATATTATCATGTCTTCATTCTTGAAAAAAGCCACTAAAAAAGTCACTAAAGTGGCAAAATCTTTGGGGGGTTCTTCTTCTAGCTCCAAAAGAAAGGCAACTTCAACTCCATCGATATCAACAACACCTTCGGTTAGTAATTACGAACCGACTTATCCAGAAGGGTACGAGCCATACGACCGAGAATTACATGAGTATGCGGAACATGTTGAAAGAGAAATAGAAATTGAAGATGAAGAAGAAACACAAGAAGAAGAAGCACAACAAGAAGAAGAAGAAGAAGAAGAAGAAGAAGAAGAAGAACCAACAACCCCTATCGAGATACTTAGATCTCGACAATCATCAACAAGATTAGTTGAAGAAGCACAACAACAACAAAGACAAGCTCGTGGTAAACGAGTCAATTTCCAAAGTATTGGTTAGTTTTCTAATTTTTATTCTTCAATTTAATTGAATTTTAAATTATTATTTATTTTAATAATGTTTTTATATTTATATTTAGATGAAAATGAACCAGTAAGACAACCTTTTCCGGCAATGCCACCTCCTAGTGGTAGAGCTATTTCACATGTTTGGTCGTATTTTACAAAAGTACCAACCGACGACCCGGATGTTTTCTTATGCACTTGTCAAGTTTGTGAAAGTCAAGGAGTAAAGCCCTTAGTTTCTTACAATTTTACCAAAGGAAATACTTTTAATTTTTATACATATATTTATATTTTGTACATCAAAAATGTTAGAATGTTTAAATATTCATTTATTGTGTTTTGTGAATACGTGTTAGGTGGTGGTACGGGATCCTTCAACAAACATTTGGCGAAAAAACATGGAATCATTAAAAGAACGCATGCGAGCGTGGACAACAAGGAGCGGACAACAACAATGGCACTAACTTCCTCGGACCCGGAGGTATGCCTTTTAGATATAATCGTAATGAAATGATCGATGAGTTTTCAAAATATGTTATTGGTGATGAATTGCCCTTTAACCACGGTGAAAGTCAAAGATACGAATATTTCAATAGGAAATGTTTACAACCGCAATTTAGAGCAATCCCTAGAAATACCCTTAAAAGACGAACCATTAAACTATATGAATCAAAAAGATATGAGTTAGTACAAATGTTTAAATCTTTTAATGGTAGAGTTAGCTTAACAAGATATTTGGTCACTCCCCACATTTAGAGCCTTATATGTGTGTAACAGACGTTGGATAGACCGAATTGGTGTATTCAAAAAGAATAATCGCGTTCGAGTTAATGCGAAAGACATCATGGTGAAAACATTAAATATAGATTAGTGGAAATTTGTAAAGAATGGAACTTATTGGATAAGATATTTTGTTGTTCTACCGATAATGCTTCGCAAATATAAAATGCATGGAACTTCTATATAATGAACCCGCTTTTACTAGTATTTTAGGAGGTAGTTTATTACATATACGTTGTTGTGCTCATATTGTAAATTTATCTTGTCAAGCAGGTATTAAAAGTTTAAGTGATTTATTAGGTCCCATTAGAGATATAGTCAAATGGCTTAGATTAGGACAAGTTAAAAGAAGATATAAACAATTATGTGCCCAATATGAACTAAAAAAAGTATATTGGGCTTTAGACACTCCTACACGTTGGGGTTCGACCCATGATTTATTAAAGAAGGCGATTACTTATCGTCCCGTTATAACACAACTGTATAGTGAGTTTACGGATAACCGTATTAGTGATGATACTTGGAACTTAGCTATAAGCATACAAAAATTACTAGAAGCGTATGTCCATGCAACTAAGATCTTTTCATATGTATACGAACCAAACGTTCACTTAGTAATAAGTGAATGTGTTACTGTTTTTTATCATCTTCTTTCATATTCTCATGAAGATACTAACGTTTTTTTGAAGCCGATTTTTGAAGATATGATGGATAAGTGGAAGATATATTTTACTGATTTCCCTTATATTTATGGCATAGCGACAATTTTAGATCCGTGTTTTAAAACGGAAGCCCTAACTAAAATAATAGGATTTTATTACCAAGCACTAGATCGTCCGCCTACTGATGTACATAATTATGTAGGCAATTGTAAAAAACTTTTAGTGGACCTTTATGACCATTATTCTAGTATATATAACCCGAAGTCGATGACACGCCTAGGCTAGCGTCTCGACGCCCAATTATTATAATCCGTAATCGCTAACATAATGAGTCGTGATGATACTTTTCTAGGATCATCTTCTTCCTCCTCCTCCGCTTCATATTTAGAATTAGATAACTACCTTAAACATCACTTTGAAATCAACCAAAGTAGTTATAATATTTTAGAATGGTGGAGAGAAAAATCGATAAAATACCCTATATTATCGCGAATTGCAAAGGATATCCTTGCAATTCATCGCTTCTACATAGCGTCGAGTTCGGCTTCGGTGCGTAAATGCGTTTTGAAAAAGAGATCTCGTCTTGCACCACATAGTATTCAAATATGTGTTTGCAAAAAAGATTGGGATCAAGCGGAGGTCCGAATGCAAGGACTAAGGAACGATGATGATCAAGACGAAGATGATCCATGGATGATGATGGATACGTCTGCATCATCGTCGGGAGGAGAGTCGGCGGAAGCACGACATTAAATATAAAAGGTCGAAAAGAACTACGTGGCTTTGATTCCTTCGGGATAATGTAGCAATGCTTAGTATTTCTTCGAGATATTAGGTTCAAGTCCTTTCTCTCCCCCTTTTTTTATTATTCATCTTTATCGTTGATTCGTTTCTTATTAATTTATTTTTTTATTTTTTTTTTAGTAAATATTTTTAACGATTACAAGCATTGAATTTCGATAATAATCAAGTAATCGATGAAGTCGAAGGTACGTTCGCATTATTATAGTATTTTTATATTAAAATTAAAGGAAAAACGATAATAATCAAGTAATCGATGAAGTCGGTTCCAAATGGACGAGCGGGTGGAACTGGAACCAGATGGAACCGGAACGGAACCGGCCCAACCCGGACCGTGGCCATCACTACCCTCAACAACAAAATTGGAATTAATTTTCATTTGTTGCAGATAGAATAACAGAAAAGATTCTCAATGTAAAGCAACTAAGTTAAAGACCCTAAACAAATTCATAAACTACCCCTAATACTTTATATGCAACTAATAACTATTCAAGACATTTTCATTCATAGTGATTTATGTTTTTTCGTTGAGAAATTTCATGTAAATTTCTCTTATCACTGATTCAATTCATGGAGCTTGATTAATTTACATATCCTGACAAGCCCCAGCATTACCAAGATTAATTCCAACCAGACACATAAAATCTCTATGCACATAAGATAGTTGCTTTGAAAAAATGCTCCAAACGTTACAAGAACATCCATCTCACGCTGAAATGTATGAGTACAGCAATTGAAAATCATGTGGCAGCGAATTAGTCAAAGACTTTTAAGAACGAGGAGTCCATCTCATGTAAAATGCCACAAGAATCTTGACAAAATCCAAGGGAAAAATTCATACCAAAAATCTCATGAAAGAAAAAATTAAACATGAGATGAAACCGAAAATCAAATTAAAAAATTTGAAGAAAACAAAGATCAAACCTCAAATGAAAATGAAAATCAACCCTAATTTTTCAAGAATCAAAACGAAAATCAATAATAACGAAACAAAAAAAATTAGATGAAAACGAAAATCAAGAAAATCAGATGAAGATCCAAACTAAAATGAAAAGCAAAAATGCCTTTCGAAAATCAGGCCTGAAAAACCGAAAAACAAACCTTTAGATGAAAATGAAAATATAACCTGTAATGAAAACGAAAATCAACAAAATGAAATGAAGATCCAAACATTAATGAAAAGCAAAAATGAATTCCGAAAAATCAAACATGAAAAAACGAAAAAAAAAAAAAACCAAATTTGTCAAGAGTGAAAACGAAAATCACAATCAGATGAAAATGAAAGTAAAATCTGATACAAAAAGAAAATCAAATTCTACACAATGAAAACAAGACAAAAAAATTGAAAAAAAACGTACCTAAAGCGTTAAAACGAAAAACAAACCTTTAGACTAAAACGAAAATATAACCTGTAATGAAAACGAAAATCAACAAAATGAAATGAAGATCCAAACATAAATGAAAAGTAAAAATGAATTCCGAAACCTGTAAATCAACCAAATCAGATGGAGTCCAAATATAAATGAAAGCAAAAATGAATTCCGAAAATTAGACTTGAAAAAACGAAAAAAAACCTAATTTGTCAAGAATCAAAACGATCAAACCTGGAAATACGAAAAACAAACCAAATTTGTCAAAAGTCAAAACGAAAATCACAATCCTCTATAATCTAATATGAAAAAGTATTGGAGATATACCTAGTCCTTGATTAAATAAGCTCTGCCACCTCAGCACTGATTATTAGAATAATCTCCTGTACCTTATATTAGATTTATTTGTTAGAAAGTTGTTACATTCTTTCCTTGTACAAGAAGCCATATGTCATTCTTGCTTCTCTCTCATGTATATAAATGTACCCTCTTCTTCTGTAATTGAGTAATTCACAATTGAAATAAAATTTTTCTCATTTTCTCTGAAATCTATCATGGTATCAGAGCAGAGATCTCTACATTCTTCATCTTGATTTTTCTTTGAACAGATCTTGATTCTTCTTTCTCATTCTTTCTCGCCTTTTCTCAGAGTTCTTGATTTTGTTTTTCTCTGATTTTGTGCGAATTCTGCCGAAATGACGCAATCATCTTCCTCACAAAGTTCTCATACTTCTAATTTGCCTTTGAATCAAAATCCTACTAGCATCTACTACATTCATCCGTCAGATGCTAACTCTGCACAACTAGTTTCCTTCAAATTCAATGGCGAAGGTTTTACTAGTTGGAAGCGCTCGATGATGTTAACTCTCTCTGCCAAGAACAATGTCGGTTTTGTTGACGGCACTTATTCCAAACCTGATAATGAATCCACTACAGAGTATAAAGCTTAGGAGAGGTGCAATGATCTGGTATGTTCTTGGGTCTTGTTCAATTTGGATGAAAGTATTGCCAGTAGCGTCATGTTTTTAAGATCAGCAAAGGATATTTGGCTTGAAGAGAGATTTGGATATACGTCTTTGGCACAGATTTATGCTCTTGAACAGAAATTATCGGACATTACTCAAGGTACTCAATCCGTTTCTGAGTTCTTTACTTCCATTAAATCCGTTTGGGATGCAATTGATGAGGCTTATCCTTTGCCTTATTGCACATGCAACCAATGTACCTGTCACTTGACTAAGAAAATCTTTGAACGCCATCAAGAAAGAGTGGTGATTCAATTCATGATGAAGCTAAATGATAAATTTAGCACTATCCGTGGAAATATGTTGATGATGTCGTCTTTGCCTAAAGCTACTGAGGCCTACAGAATATTTGCACAAGAAGAGAAACACCGAGAAATCTATCAGTTGCCTGGTAATAAAGAATCACTTGCTTTCTTGGCTGAAAAACGGAAATATAGTCATACTGGACCTTACAAACCATCGTTCAAGTCATCTACACATGCCAATGTGTATAGGCGACCTTCTAATATGTCTCGAAGTACTCAAGGTAGGCCCCCTGCAGGAGAACCAAGGCTTGACAAACCTGGTTCTAAATACTATTGCACGCATTGTAAGATTCCAGGCCACAGCATAGATAGATGTTATGAAGTCCATGGCTATCCCGTTGGTTTCAAAGGTTTCAAAGATAGAAAGGTTGCTGCAGCCACTCACAGACAACATGATCTCACATATCCTAAAGATGTCAATTCTACTCAACCTATCACAATTGAGCAATATAATCAATTCATGGAGTACTTAAATAATCAGAAAGCATCCGACATTCCCTCAAAAAGAAAATCAAATTCCACACAATGAAAGCAAGACAAAAAAAATTGAAAAAAACGTACCTAAAGTGTTGTACAATCGAAAAAACCAAAGAGGAAAGAGAAAAAAGATGGAGAGGAAGCCATTGAAGTAGTGTGATTGAAAATGATAAGAGAAGATAAGTGAGTACAAGAGTGAGAACGACAAAAAGCAAATGAAAAAGAAAGTAGAAATGGAAGATAAAAAGAAAACGCGAGTTGTTATAAGTCGCCACCCTTTTCATTTTATCGTCACTCCTATATATTGAATTTACATTATTGGCCCTCATTATTTTTGAACTCAAAAACTCTAACGTCTCTCTAAAAATCTCTTAAAAAAAATCTTTGAAGTAAAAGAACTTAAAATTAACAATCGAACAACAATGGCGAACCAAAACGAGCATGAAAACGACTCGGTAAGTTATTAATCGATTCGAATTTTTTCAAAAAAAAAATAAATAAAACTCGCACCAAATACGTCATTTGAACCGTGGCTGCCTCGCACATTTTAGGTCTGGTCACCGCGATAGCACAGACCTAAAATGCGCGAGTGGACCATGGTAGCAACTACCTAAAATGCGCGAGTAGACCACGGTAGCCACTACCTAAAATGCGCGAGTGAACCACGGTAGCACTGACCTAAACTGTGCGAGTGTGCCACGGTCCAATGACCTGTTTTGTGCGAGTGTCTCATTTTTTTTTAATTTTTTTTTTTTTGAAATTTATTAATATTAATAATTGTTATTATTATAATTTTATTATTATTAATTTTTGTTATTAGTAATTAAATTATATATTTATTAATTTTTTTTATTAAATTATTTAATTTATTTAATTGTATATAATATGTTTATTGTGTTCATTTGAAAAATAGTAGGACATAAGCATGTAAAAGATTAAAACAGTAGCACAATAATAACACAAGTTGTTTAAAATACAGAACAACATAAAAATACTGTTTAAACATTCAAATACATCAATACGCCCCATCCTTAAAAGCTTGCCATTCGGCAAATAACTCTCTAAGCTCATCCAAATACCCCTCAGCAGTCTGTCTATCTCGAGGCTACCATTGCTCCACAGGTCCCATCCTTAACAATGGCGCAAGGCGAGCCGGAAATTCAGCTAAAAACTGCAAATCAAAGGAAATCAAAACTATTAGACAACCAAATAAAATGTAAACAGATTTGAAAATTTACTTGCACTTACGTAATCCGGTTTGCTATCTGCTGAAGCAAAGCCACGGGGGGGTGCGTCACCAGGGATGATACATGCATGGGTACACGATCTAAACCAGTCGATGTACTCATGAACAGTCTCTGATGGAAAATTCGCAAGACGCAGCTCTTGATCACCAACTCGGGCACAATAAGGGAACCTACTCCATGTCAACGTGTAGGAACCAGTACCAAAGGACAGTGAGTAGATCCCCTTAGCTGGTCGGTGAGCCTCAGTGGGTACCAAAGGAGGGACGGGAATAGCCTGTACGTAACCAAGCTGTCTGACTGTCCGCTCAGGCAAGTACACCTCGACGATATCAAAAGTAGTGATGTGACCGATGAAGGCGGTACGTGGGTGCTCACTTAGTAAAACCCTGGGAGAATTATTATACGGAGTCCACTCTACCTGCTTAAAAAAAACAACATAATATAAAACTACAATAACCAATGAAAAAATGTGTGAGGATATTTACAAAACCTGTGTCTCCGACATAGAGTCCAGTACACTCCTACAGTCTCTCAGCCTGTTAAGCTCCCGGGTCGGCTTCATCGGAGACCACATCTCTGCCCTAGTCTTGTTACGCACATCCGCTAGTCGAGGATGCGGGCGAAAACACGGGAAGTACTCGTAAATCCATATCGATAGGTCGACACCTATAGTCCGGACCCTCGACGCAATACCCAACTGCCGATAGAGGTACGCAAGCGTCACGGCACCCTAGGAGATCTCATCCTGATCGGCAGTAACAATAATAAAAGGGTGCGGTCGCATCCCAATTCTGGTCTTATCGACCAGCACTGTCGAGCCCACAATAGCCATGTAGTAGGCAGTACTCTGCGTCTCCAACGCATGAGAATGGTGGCACAGCTGTAACATGTCACTAACGTTAATGCTACCGTCTTTAAAATACCCCTTTCTCCGCAGCTCAGCCACCGGCTCCCCAAACAAACCGGCTAGGGCCATCTTCCACTCCCCATCAGCAGGATCAACAGGCAAAGCACCATTCAGACCAAGACCTAAAATGCGTTGCACGTCGTGCAACATAATCGTCATCTCCCCCCA
This sequence comes from Amaranthus cruentus, assembly GCA_019425755.1. NCBI lineage: Eukaryota > Viridiplantae > Streptophyta > Magnoliopsida > Caryophyllales > Amaranthaceae > Amaranthus > Amaranthus cruentus. The sequence continues at coordinate 9,980,626 of CM033457.1, read as the reverse complement.
AGGCATGTGGAAGGTGTTGGTATCCGGCTGCCACCTCTCCACAAAGGCCGATATAAGAGCACTGTCAATGTGCTGGTGCATAATGTACGCGACGCTAGGAACTCGCAGTAAAACTCGTACTCATCGCATGTCTTGCAGTCTGATGATCGCATCCACCGTCCTCTTCCTAAGCCGACACTCCAAAACCGGAGGGGTACGCTCCAATCCCTCATAAATAACCCTCGCTATGTGCCCCCCGTAGCTGGGTATCAAACGGGTATCGGTCGGGCCCCCGGGCTGCGGTGATGTGATCAGCCAGTCCGCATCAGTAGAATGTGAGCGCCTCCTCCTTCGTGGAGCCGCATCCTCAACCTGGGTCGCCTCACGATCCGATTGCACCGAAGCATGAGCTTTACGCTTAAACTGACCGCTAGCCCCCCTAACTGGAATCAAATCAACAGGCTCCCCAACAGACTCTCCCTCACCAAAAGAATCGTCGTAGTCAGTGTCATCATCCCCTGAGCCAAGCGTATCACTACACAAGCTCGTCTGATGCTCAAATCGAGTACGCACTTGTTCCAACGTACTCGAACGATGGGACTGACTATATCTGGCCGCCTCTTCCTGCCTAGCCCTCCTAGGTAACCTCGTAACCCTCTCTCATGGGGTCCCCTAAGTAAAGTCGTCAGAGTGGCTCAATAGGCCTCTAAAAAAACCCTTACCTTTACCTTGGTTTCCAGCCATTTACTACATTTTTCATAATTAATAAATTATTATAAACAATATAAAATAATTAAACATTAAGAACTAAAATAACATAACTACATTTAAATAAAATAACTATAACTACATTTAAATAAAATAACTGACCGGTTTCACTTTCAGACAAAACTGACGTGCAACCATGGCACCTAACAAAGAAGTCGAGCACTCATGTGCACTCTGCGTTTGTGAGTGAACCTGTGCCTGCCTGTTTTGTGCGAGGGTGCCATGGTTCCCCCTACCTGTTTTGTGCGAGTAGCCCCCTTTCCCTTTTTTTTATTTTTTTTTTGAATTTAAAACGAGTTAAGTTGTTAGAAAATACCTCGGTTTATGGTAACGATTCGAATACCGATCCTTTAGCAAGTAAAATTTTTTGTGTGAATTTTGTGAGTTTTAGAGTGATAAAAGTGTTATGGAGTGAGTTCGAAGTGTTTTATAGTCGTTTTAAGTCCAAGGGCATTTTCGTCATTTTATATATTAATTTAAAATAGAGGTGGCGATAAAATGAAAAGGGTGGCGTTTTATAAAGATTGGGAAGAAAAGTGGAAAAGTCCGCATACACAGTGATTTCACTGTTCATCGAGGGTTTGATGAACAGTATTCACTCTTTACAAACGTTTTATATATAGAGGATGATGAAAGTCCATTATGTTCAAATATTTAGTTTTAGTTAAGTCAAATTAAGTTTTAACTTACTTGCTAAACTTCAGGATTTAAATTTTGAAATTAAAATTTTCGAGAATAGATATGGGAATTTTTTGGGACTGAATCTAGAGATTAAAACTTGTCTTATGATTTGTAGTGTAAATTTTCATGATACCTATTATGTTATTGATATGATAATGAAACTTTAATCATAAATAAGATTGCATCCAAAATTAGTAATTACCACCTAATACCACATTTCAAACTTTAAACTTGTCAAGAGTAGAGGTGTTCAACGGGTCGGGTCGGATCACGTCAAAATTTAAGCGGGCCAGATTGGGTCGAGTCAGGTCAGGTCAAATGTTAAACGGGTCGGGCGGGTCAAAGCTCGTTTAAATACGACTCACTTTGACCCGTTTTTTAAAAGTTCATAAAATAGTTTTTTTTATTGTACTTTAAGACCCGTTGAGTCAATTCAACTATTTATATAATAATACTACCTCCAATTCAGCCTAATTGTCTCATTTAGTTTTTCACACTTGCCGATGCAACATTTTGACCCTTAATATCTCAAATTATTCTTAATTAAAAATTATAAAAATTTGATACTAATAATCCTTGTATTAAAACGAATCAAACAAGATCCCACATGACTATGTTTTAACTTATAGATTAAGACTAAATACAAATTAAGAGTGATAAGTGAACAGTGCAAAAAAAAAAGGACAGTTAGACTGAATAGGAGGGAGTATCATATAAAAATACTAAAAAAGTGGTAAAATGTTTTTTACAACCAATTCCTATAATTATCCGACCCGGCCCGGTCCTTTTCACAAATGCCCGTTATAGACCCAACCCGCTAATGACCCTTTAAAAAGTGACCCGACTCTTGACCCGTTGGGTCGATCCGTCCTGTTGAACTCCTCTAGTCAAGAAATATTCCACAAAATTACATTAACTTTTCATTACCATTACCACAATTAATAATGATTTTCAAACCAATCGAGAATGAGAGAAATTTATTGAATCAGACCCGTGAGCATGTGTTGCAGGCTTTCGGGTAGTTGCAGATGTCTTTCTTTTTAAAGACGTTTTTGAACCGAGGGACTCTTTCACCGTACTCTCTCGTATGGATATGGGCTATGGTGTATGTTCCCTGCTCATTTCCTGAGTACGCTGAGACGGGTATTAGGAGTATCTATTTATCTCAATCTCCCACCCAAAATAAAATAAAATAAACTCCACTAGTTACCAATGGCCTTTTGTGTGGAGTATCCATTAAACTATGTGGCTTTGACAGCAGAAGGCCCCTTTCACTATTTTCTGGTTAACACTTCATAACAGAACGGAATTAGAATGCCATTATCCGGCGCCAAAATGGCCATTACAACCCATTCTTACCCATTACCAAATGTAAGTTCTTTTCTTCTTTTCATCCTTCCTTTGATTTATAATTTCCTCTTACAATTCATTGAAATTTGTTAACAAATAGGTTGGGAAATACCCATTTTTTGAAATCAAAGATTGCTACAAAAATGAAGTTTTAAGATCGAGTACCAAAAATGGAACTAATAAATTGAAGCTAAAAGGAAGGAATGAGCATATCAGATTTGTAACTTATGCTTCTAATTTCTCACTTTCTGATACTTCATTTCCGACAGATTATTCCGACCTTCTTAGTCAGGTAGTTCTTTCTATCTCTTTTTAATTTCCCATAAAATATGTTATTGATTTTTCTAGTTTAATAGTTTCAAATTATGCCCATGTGCAAAAATGCATAAGAATCAAAACTGGATGGTTCAATACTCAACAACCAATCTACATGTTTTGATTTCTGATTACTTTCAATTATATTTGTTCTATTTGTTATACGAACTACAATACCATAAAGTTTTGATGTGGGGAAACCCTGGCTTTGCAGGATAAGTTAGAGAGGTAGGAGGAGTGAGTGGTGTTAAGGAAATATTATTCCAGGCCTTTTTCAATGTGAATCCGGAAAAAAATCATATGATGTCAATGAATTCAAGTTTAAAAAAACTTCGCATTATAAATGGTTCAAACATTGGTCAACTTGGTGGAAAGATAAACTACATAACCAACTCTGCCAAGACCAAATGCTGTCAAGTGACAGCATTGCTATGGTCTAAATCCGCCCCTGCTTTTTATCATGTCAAAATGGGTATTATACAATTATAAGATAAAATAATTTTGATTTTAGGGGAGGGCACTCTTGGACTAATAACCCACATGTGATCCCGTCAAAAGTTATAGAGTGGTTGAGTAACATATAAGTTTGATGGACTACTACTCCTTTCTATTGGTTTTTAACTCTCCTCTTGTACGACTTTTGTTTTGTACAAGCCCAATAATAAATTTATCAAGTACCATAAGGTACAATTACAACTTTGTGTTCATGGTTTGCTTATGTTGTGTGTCTTGTTGGTTCTGTTTTTCTCTTGATTTCTCATCCTGTTCTCTTCCTTGAGTATCCATATTCACAACACTACTAAAGTACTAAATACGATACAATCATAGTATAAAGGCCTAACAAATGAGTATTAAGAAAGTGTAATTGTAATTTGGATTATGCTCACCATTTGTCTTGATGTCTGTATTCTGGTCATGAAAAAATGTGATCGCGAATGCATTTGCAAAATCGGTTGATGTGTCTTAAAAAAGGGTCATAATAGAGTAATCATGTGAATAGTGGCCGATGCGGTGTGAATGTTTGAAGAAAAAATTGTGGAATTTGATCCAAATACAAATTTGAAAATTTTTAATTTGCCAAACAATAAATTTAAGACCAATTCTACATTTTCAAATGAAATACATGTTCCCAAACACAACCTAACGGAGTTTTGAGCTTATAAATGCATTTTTGTTGTTAAATACCTATTATTATGCAATAATATGCCCAATTGCCATAGCTATTAGAATTGCACTATATGACATACTTTTAGGATAATTGATTAATTTATCAGCTAATTATTTTGTTCAGAATTTAAAATTACAATTAATTATAGCTAAGTGATATGTAATATGTTTTAATGCAATTGTCACAGGGAGATGTTAGAATAACTTTTTCTACAATTTAGGAAGATGTCAGAAGAAACTTTTTTATAACCTCTTCTTGACAAATAACATAGTAACGGTGAAACGTCGAACCTTACACGTTACGTAACGGTCAACTCGGCGTTTTTGACCGACAAAATTCTTGCATTGTTACATAACAGGATTTGACGTCACGAAAACTCTCAAACTCGTTACAATATGCTCTTTACATAACACAAGAGAGTTTTTATTCCACGATTGAGATCCTCTATTACTATTGTTTAGAACTTGATCAGGGTGAAACAAGGATATTACAAAGGCAGTCTTTGTTGAGCTTATTTATCTTATAGTATCTATCAGAATGCAATTTTGCATTTCTTTCTTATCTGTTGATCATCTAGTTGGGATATAGGACTCAAATATGATGACTTCATGACTGGATTATCTTTAGAAAATGGATAAACTCCTCATGTTGATGAATGTGATGATGTTAACAATTGGTTACTTACTAGTCCCCGAGTACAAAGAGATGAACAAAATCCCTCGTTTCTAGTCTAGAGAATTCTTCTGTTGAACATATATTGAATTACAGTCCTAAACATTACAAAATAATGTGCCCCCATTTTGAAATTCTGTAAGGCATAGCATGATCCATTTTCTTCTTGTTGGAACACTGAGTTCTTGTGATTTTACACTTCAATTACTTAATCTGACTCTCACTATCTATGGTTGTAAATTCACAGGCAAAAGAAGCAACTGAATTAGCAATGAAGGATAATATACAGCTTATGGTTAGTCATGCCTTTCCTATCACTAATTAGTAATCACCCATGGAAGCTGTAATGCTGTGTCTAACATAAAACTTATATGCAGGAGATTGAGTTCCCAACTTCCGGATTACAGTCAGTGCCAGGTTCGACATACATGCTTATGTTGATACTCTCCCACTCCTGGGTTGGGACTAGGGGTGTTCAATGGGCTGGCCCCCTTTTTGAGCCCTTATCCGGCCCGTATCTAGAAGGGCTTTGTAAGGGCCGGGCCAAAAATGTGCTCTACTATAATTAAAATGAAGTGGGCTATAAAAGGCTCAATAAGGGTTGGAAACAGGTCTTTGTAAATAACATAATTAATGGAGATTATAAATATTTTTTCAATTTAAGTATTATAAATGATAATTAAATTGTTATAAATTGATAAATGGGGATTAAAATAATTTTTAGTAATAAAAATTGGTCGGTTTGGGTTGGGCCGGACTTCCAAAGCCCATATTATGTTTAAAGGGTCCTTATCCAACCAGGTCCATATTTACTTAATCCCAGCTAGGCCCTTATCCGGCCCATTGAACACCCCTAGTTGGGACATATGTCCCAATTTATAGCTCGTCTTATATGTTACCTTGATTTATCTTGACACTTCAACTTAATTGCTTATGTAATCGGTGAATGTATATGATGGAGACGGAATCTGGCACAATGGAACATAAGATGAGACAGATTTGGACAGAAGATCCTTGCTTCATTCTCATACCCAAATCCTGCTGTTGACATATTAATATATAAACGCTAATTGCTATATTTTTTTGATTCTTGGTTCAGGTGATGGTGAAGGTGGTATCGAGATGACTGAGAGCATGCAGTTGATTCGTGAGTTTTGTGACAGCCTTGTCCCTCCAGAAAAAGTTACTCGGACCAGGATAGTATGAATGCTTCTGGAAAATTATATGTAGTCTTCTCCTCCTAGAAATAGTTGGTCTGGTTTTCTTGATTCTCAATGTGCAAATTTGATGCTGAGTCCTATTCCTAATCATCTAAATTTCTAAAAATTAACTCATGCAGATTGTAGCAGTAAGGACCAAGATTAACGAAAGAAATTGTTCTTTTGCACATATGACCCTCTGAATCTATTACCTTCTCTCGTGTTTTAAATAGTTGAATGAGGAGCGCGAGCATTGTTGTGAAATTTTCTTTTTCTTCTTTGATAAAGGATCAACAATATATTATGACATTATTATAACTTGTTGGAGCATGAAAACTTGAGCGATCTAGATTCTATAGCTGGCCTTGTGTTGTAGCGATATCATATTAGTTGGTTATAGCAAAAATACTCTAAGAACAAATCTTGTTAATCGTGGAATACAGACTTACTGTGATAATATGAGCTAAATCTTCTCTCTCGCTTCACAGTTATCCGAGGGTGGGGGTCTTGTTTAGTTTAGTCATTTCAAGATATTCTGTTTTGGGTATTATATATAACCCGTCAATTCTCTTAATCTATATTAGTTTTCTCATTCACATTATCTTCATGTCCCGTGGATGTAGCCAACACATTGTTAGTGAACCACGTTAAATCTCTGTGATTTTTGTTCTTAAATTGTTTATTTCTTTCTTGCATTTGTTTCCAGTTTTTCCCTGAAGCCAATGAAGTGAAGTTTGCAAGAGAATCCACTTTTGGAGGAGTTTCATTCAAATTAGATTACCTGACTAAGCCATCCTTTTTTGAGGATTTCGGCTTTAGCACAAAAGTGAAAATGGCCGACCGTGTGCGACCTGAAGATGAGCTTTTCCTTGTTGGATATCCATATTTCAATGTTCAGGGTACATCCTGCATCTCATTTCTCCATCATTTGATGCCTGTCCATCTCTTTATAATGTGGTAATTGTGAATGTAGAGATGCTTGTTGTGGAAGAACTTTATAAGGAGGCTGTTGTCAACACTTCAAGGAAATTGATTGTTTTCAATGGAGAGTTGGATCGAATAAGATCTGGATGTATCCTTTATAAAGATATGCATGACATCGAGTTGTGCCAATCAGACCTATGTTACTTGGACTCGGGTATGATGTTGGATACTGATATGTGGCCGAGTGTCGAATACGTCTAAATATTCAATTTTACGCGTAAAATGAAGTGTCTAAGTGTCTCACCTATGTTCGAGCGTCAAGGATCGGACACGGGTACGTGAAGCAACATAGACTCAGACTATCAGCATTTTGGGTCCTTCTGTCAAGCGTCGTTGAACCTTGTTTTTTGAACCCTTATTTTTCCATTTTCCGTTCTAAAATGAAGTGTCAAGTTTCCATGTCCATCTCGGAGTGTTGCGAATTCGATAGTCGTGAGTAACACATCCCCTGAGACTTGAAATTGACTTGGCCCAACATGGAGAAGGCAAAGAACAATAGACTTGAATGTAACCAAGGTCGAGACTGAACTAACCTGAAACCGGACTGAGTGACTCATGACCATTCACCAGAATATGACCCAAATTAAACCCATTGGAGTGATATTAATCCCCGCTGCTGAGTGTAATACAATTCGCAAGTTAATTTTCTTTTTGAATCGTGATTCGTTCAAAATGACCCTAGATAGCCTAAAACCAATTATATTTTGCAAGTAGATTACTGAATCATGTGATGGTATCTCCGCTATTCTCTGTCAATAGAATGCATGAAACCTTAACATGTTCCATTCATTTGCTTTTACAAAATCTGATAACTAAACTGTTATCCTTAAGTGGGAACTATAGACTACCCAAAATTCTTTTACCCAAAGTTGGCAGAACTTACCAAGACACTGTTCCCGAAAATGGAGACCGTCTATTACATCCATAATTTCAAAGGCCGTAATGGTGGTACTCTTTTCAGGTTAGTCGTCATTCACTGCGTCTTAGCTTCTTAGTTCCAGATTTATACCAGTTCCGACCCTTGAAAATGGTCTGTTTTTCTTTTGTATTGCAGACGTTATCCTGGTCCATGGCAGGTTCTTAGAAGGGCGGGAAAGATGGGTAACAAGTATATTTGTGTACACGAACGAGAAACTATGCCATCACTGAAGGAAGTCGCCTTGGACATTCTGCAATCGGCTTGATCTTCCATCTTTCTGCGCGTCCAAGTCTTCTGTATATTGGTCTTTATGCTCATTAATATTCAGGTATACTCTTATGTTGTGTAAATCTAAAGACTACTCAGAAACTTAATTGGTTGATGTAAGTTGTTCAGCAGTTTTCTTGGTCATGTAAGTTCAAGCTGCTGTTTTCGAGTGTTCAACTTTTAGAAGGACTTAAGGTGTGATTACTGATTAGAGAAATTTCGAGAAATGTTCTCTAAACTTCTAATCCAAGATCACTTGCGTATAATAATATGAATTTTGTGATGATTACGTTGTAAATCAGGTATGAACTAGACCGAACGGATGTATTACTATGTCAAACGTATTGGGTATAAATTGCACCGAACGGAGATATTAAAATGTCAATTCCATAAGTACCAATCGGACTACCACGTATATTAGTTTGGAATAAGTAAGACCCTTATTACTCTTGAGGTGATTTCTGTGATCATCATCCCAAAAGTCACCATATGTAACCGTAGGAAAGTAGAAAATTGTATTATTATTTTTAGTATGTCTATTAGCTCACTTTTTACATGTATTAATCTTACTACCTATTTAGGTTATATGACTTTGTATGTAAGTAGTCTATGTATTCATTTGAAGGTTAATACAAAATCAGTAGTCTATGGTATCAGAGCCGATGTGTTTTCCGGCGACCTATAACTGGCTCACCATACGACGTTCATCATATACCGAAATGTTACCTAAAATGGAAAACGGAATCCGACTGATGTCATTAACTTCAATGTTGCAATCTCAGTGGTTAAACACAAACAATAGAGTCTCTATCATCAGATCCGTCTTTCCAATGACCAAAACCGAAACATGCCAACCAAGATTTAAAAAATCGTAACATTATTTGTTTTCTTCCCTAAACAGATTAACCAAATTTCCTCGAACAATTCAAATTTGTCAACCCAGATTTTCCTCTAAGAGAATCAACCACTTCTTTTTTGCCCTACCTCACTGGAGGGTCGCCACCAAGGTGCCGGTAATCCGGACCGGCGGTATGGCACACTTCGGTAAAGAACCAGACGAGGGTGTGAAACTCAATAGAAAGGAGAGAGAGAAAAATGAGAAGGATGAGAAGGGAGATAAGCAGCAGCCAATTTCCAGGGGAGAAGAGAGAAAAATATTGAATCCATTGGAGAAAAGAGATGAGCAGCATCCGTTCATAAGGGAGGAGAGAGATTATTTTGTTATTAGTAAATTAGCATTTGAAGATAGTACTCCTAAAAATTACCCTTATTTAAAAAATTAAAAATTGCTTTTCCATACCCACCCACGTGAAACCAAAGGTGATGTCCTAGCCCTTTACTCAAATGTGGGCCACCTTTCTAGCCTACAAATCAGAAAGCATACTCGCATTGGGCCATCAGACACTTTACAAACCAATTTCTCTTTACAAGCTCAAGGTGTTGGCCATCAGAAATTCAAGCCAAATCTCTCTCCGTGGATTTTTTACTGTGGGGCTACAGATACAATGACGTTTGACTCTTCCGATCTTCTTTCTAGTGTTCCCATTAATCGCACCCACATCCAAACTGCTAATGGAGAATGTATTAGCGTTGATCAAGCTGGATGTGTTGATATTTCTCCGTCACTTCATTTGAAAAATTGTCTTCTCGTTTCTAGCCTATCCCATAAATTGTTATATGTTAGTCAATTGACTAGATAGCTTAATTGCATTGTTACTCTGTCTTCCACTGAGTGTGTTGTGTAGGATGTTCAGATAGGAAAAATCATTGGACGTGGTACTGAACGAGGGGGTTTGTACTATGTGGATGAGGCGACTAAAAAGGATCACACTTTGCTTACTCATGAGTCACGTGATCATCAAATGTGGATTAGGCATAGGCGTCTCGATCATCATTCTCTAGGGTATTTGAAACGTCTTTTTCCATCTCTTAATAATTGTACTGCGCCCCTAGATTGTGAGGCATGTGTCCTAACTAAGAGTAATAAGCACACTTATTTTCCGAGTCTGACCCACAGTATAAAACCATTTGCTTTGATTCATTTTGATGTTTGGGGTCCAGCTCCTGATTCTAATGGACATGGGTTTTCGTACTTTGTTTTGTTTGTGGATGATTGTACTCGCATGAGTTGGGTGTACTTCTTGAAACATAAATCTGAGGTGTTTGATGTTTTTGTAAAATTCTATAACATGCTCATAACTCAATTCAAAGCCCAACCTCAAATTCTTAGGTCAGACAATGGGGGGAATACATAAACTTGGACGTGAAACACTTTATCTCAACTCATGGCTTAATTCATCAGACCCCATGCCCAAACACTCCACAACAGAACGCGGTTGCTGAGCGAAAAAACTGCATACTCCTTGAGATGACCCGAGCACTAATGTTTGAATCTCATGTCCCAGCTCATTTTTGGCCAGAAGCAGTTGCCACTACCACTTACCTGACTAACCGTCTTCCCACAAAAGCCCTTCACTTCAAAACTCCCTTGGAAACTCTTCAGACTCATACTACTATTCCATCTTCTTATTCCTTACCCCCTCGAGTATTTGGATGTATTGTATATGTTCATCTTCCCAAACAAACTCGAAGCAAACTTGAACCTCGTGCTGCTAAGTGTGTTTTTATGGGATATGTGGTCAATCAGAATGGCTATCGATGTTTTGATCCAATACACAACAAAATGTACACCACTATGGACTGTGACTTCTTTGAAAGTTCATACTACTACCCCCAGCTTAGTCCTTAAGGGGAGACTGTGAGTGATGACGACCTAAGCTGGCTAACATATCCTACTACTATCAATCTAGATCCTATAATTGCTCATGACCCTACAGAACAAGTAGGTAATCTCACAGTTGTTGTCACTGAAGATATAGTACATCCTCCTTCTCAGACTACTCCTGTCCCGTCTGAAACATTTGGGGAGCAATCCGAACAAGAGGTAATTCATGAGACTTTGATTGATATTGCTAATGAAGTTCCTAGTGTTGAGTCACCTCACAGATATGAGTTGCCCCAAGGAGTACGTGGGGTATTCCTCCGAGGAGATATGATCCGAAATATGAAGCACAACGATCGAGATACCCAGTGAACAAAGAAAGTAATGAGAATCTCTTACAGACAGCAGTTGCCTTCAATATTTCTCTCTATTCTAATGATGTGCCTCGTACAGTTAAAGAAGCTCTTCGGGATCCAAATTGGAAAAGAGCAATGAAAGAAGAAATCTCAACTCTTGGCAGAAATAAAACATGGAAAAAATGTGAGATACCAAAGAGAAAGAAGACAGTTGGACACAAATGGGTATATACCATCAAATATCGAGCAAATGGCACTATTGAGCGGTATAAGGCCAGATTGGTAGCACAAGGGTACACTCAGACTTATGGAGTGAATTACTCTGAGACTTTCTCTCCTGTGGCAAAGATCGATACGATCCGAATTCTGTTCTCTATTGCGGCAAACAAAGACTGGCCCTTACACCAGTTTGATGTGAAGAATGCCTTCTTACACGGAAAAATTGAAAAAGAAGTGTACATGAAGGCTCCTCCTGGTTTCTCAGATGACTATAATACAGGAGAATACTGCAAGTTGAATAAAGCTCTTTATGGCCTAAAACAATCTCCTAGAGCTTGGTTTGGGAGATTCATTGCAGCAATGACAAAGTTTCGGTACAAGCAAAACAATTCTTATCACAACTTATTCCTCAAGAGGCAAAATGGTCATATTACTTGTCTGATCATCTATGTGGATGATATGATTATTACAGGAGATGATAGGGAAGAGATCTGTACACTCAAGGAACAATTGTTTTGCGAATTTGAAATGAAAGACTTGGGGCGACTCAAGTACTTCCTTGGAATTGAAGTACTAAGGTCTAAAGGAGGTATTTTCATAAGCCAAAGAAAATATATCCTCGATTTGCTAGCAGAAACCAGAATGGTTGACTGTAAACTTGCAGAAACTCCCATTGTTGCGAACCATGGTCTCTAGATGATCGAAGGAGAAAAGTTAGCTGACAAAGGACAGTATTAGAGAATGGTTGGCAAACTCATTTACCTTTCTCACGCACGCCCAGACATTGCATATGTTGTTGGAGTTGTAAGCAGGTTTATGCATCGGCCACAAATTCATCATATAACAGCTGTCATGAGGATTCTGAGGTACCTGAGAGGTATAAGCAGCAAGGGGATTTTGTTCAAGAAGAATGATCATCTAGACCTACTTGCCTACACGGATGCAGATTGGGCTGGAGATAGAGATGACAGGAGGTCCACTTCGGGATACTTTACACTGGTTGGGGGAAACTTAGTTACAAGGAAAAGCAAGAAGCAGAAAGTGGTAGCCTTATCGAGTGCAGAGGCAGAGTTTAGGGGTATCGCCAAAGGAATCACAGAGATTATGTGGTTAAGAAAGCTCCTGAGTGAATTACACTTTCCGCAGAAGAAGACATGCAAGTTGTTCTGTGATAACAAAACCGCAATCAACATTTTAGAGAACCCGATCCAACATGATCGAACTAAGCATGTAGAGATCTATAGACACTTCATAAAGGAGAAACTTGAGAAACAGATAATAAGTCTTTCGTTTGTGAGATCTAAAGACCAGTTAGCAGACATCCTAACGAAGACAGTTACTTCAGAAGCATTCGAGCAGACTTTGTGCAAGTTAGGTATTAGTGATGTGAAGATCTAACTTGAGGGGGATTGTAGGAAAGTAAAAAAGACACTATCGAATTTTAAAATGCTATTTTATACATTTTTATTAACAATAATATGAATGAATATATGAGAATGTCAATGTGTTGCAAAGGTATGAAAGACGCAAGGGTTGAAAATGTATAGATTAGGCAACAACATCAAAGTAAGGCATGAAATCGTATTGATGGTTTGATATACTCAGCCATGACGCACAAAAACATATTGAACAATTGCAAGGTTTTTCGTAAATTAATTTCATTTCCTTGGTTAAAGGAGCTAAGAAAAAGTAAAACCACAATTCATTAGATTAAAAAATAAATAGTAAAATGTTATTTGTATTTTTATGGGTATCATTGAGCTATTACTCCATAGTTTTCTATGTGCGGGATACACTGGGTAGGATGATGACAATGATGATTGAGCTATTACTAAGTCGTGGACATTAAAACAACTTGTAAATCAATTGTTTCTATGGGCATGTAGAAAAAGTCTCCATAATGAATATCCATACAAAAAGAATAATATGAAATTAAGTGGGACAACAAAAGCTGAAAATTATAGCAAACTAAACACCCTGGTATTTCGATATAATTAGGAAAAGTTAGAGTTTTAATAACTTGCTTAATGTGGTAAATAGGATCTCAAACAAGATCAATCAGTTATCAGCCCATTCTCGACAAATGGCTTAATTGACTTGTAACAAAGTACATTTAAATCACCAGTTTTCAAGTCTACAATTTCATCTGCACTGCATAAGTAGCAAATTCTAAGCTTAACATGCATAAATAGAGACACCAAAAGAAAAAAGACACTACCTTAAAGTCACTACCTTTACGTAGAAATGAAAGTAAATTGTATAATCTTAAAACTTTCAATTATTAACAAACATTGATAAAAAAAAATTAAAAAAAAAAAGTGAACAATAAGAAAATGTAGAAATAAGAACACTTACCTTATCATCTTTAGTTATCATATGGTTCAATTGAATAGTAGCATAAAAACAAGGTAACTTCACCTAATTATAATTCTAATCCAAAAAGTAGAAAATAAAGCAAAATTTGCGAGCAATCTAATTTTCATTTTACAAAAATCAATGAAAGTGAACATGTAGTCAATTTTTATTGGCATTAAACGTTTTCCAAAGTTCAACATCATAGAGGGTCTTGAGATGATGCCCCTGCTAGGGCCAAATACAATTTTTGTAATGATGTTGCTGCCTGCTGATCACCTGCTACCCTACTATTGTCTTGATGCAAACGATCAATCCAATTGCAATGCCATAAGCTACGCGTGAGTTGTCAGCTGGTTTGCCTGCTAACTTGCTGTATATGCTGTTTGAGGTTGATGAGATCCAGTGGTCTGCTGATGCTACGAGTTTGATGTCTAAGATGCTTGCTGCCTAGACATGTTATGTCTATATTGTTTCAAGCGAACCAAGTCATAAGAGTTTAGTGATATTACATTAGTTGTATCTTTGATTCCTTTAGACATCAAGTTTTCATATTGTCCAGTAGTAGCATTGTATATTTATATCCACATCTTAAATTGTCAATTGACAGAACCTAAAGGAAACTTGAAAAAAATAAATAAATAAACTACCATGCATAACAGATATAAACAATAAATTATCAAAAGCAAATCAAAAAATGTTCAACTCTAATACTTTTGATATTGCATTATTACTTCCACAAATTCTTCACCATATTTCAACATTTAAGGGACAGTAAGAATAAAAAAGAACGCATAACAAATATCAACATTAAAGTTAATAGAGTGCATCGATTCAATCAGAAAAGATTAAACCTCAGACTGATTTCTCCTACAACCTTTAGCATTCCAAATTTGATTTAACCAAATCTTATATCACAAGAAATCAAGGACTTTAAACTTAGCTCACGAATGCTCTTTAATGAGAAGAAATCATATATCTACAATGGTACTAACGTGTTTATAAGATCAATCACCAAGTGACCACAACTTCCCATAGGATGTTCTAGTTTCATACTCCATATTTTGTTGTTTATAAAATAATGGTAAGATCAACAGATGCTACGGACAATATAGCACCTTCAAGAACATTGGTTTCTTAGACACGAAATGAGGGTGTAAGATGATACTTCCTATATAGAAACTCATACTGCTCCAGCATAACTATAAAATGTCAGACTGGTGAGTAGTGAGTCACTAAAAATAAATGGAAATTGTGCATCAATGGTGGATCCAAATGCTAATGTAGAGGTAGAATAACCAATGGCGGATCTTGGACAATAAATTAGAGCGGGCCAAAGTACTATCCAAAGAAAAAAATAGCGAGGCCAAGATTAAATCTCCAAACCTTTGTTTGAAAATTATACTCTTAAACACTCAACCACATATTTTTATTGTACTGACTTGACAATATTCTGATTGTATAAAATGATCCAGAAATTTTTAGGGCGACCAAGCCTCTTTGGGCTCTATAAAGACTTGCCACTGCAATAACAATGAAGCAAGGGCTAACAAGGATATATATCATTTTCTGAAAAAGTAAAGCCAACTAATCTCATGAAATTTGAGTCACAAACATCATAACGATATGCAACACTACTTTGAAGAGGGTTCATGGGTGTGTTAGCAAGTACACACATGTCAATATGTTAATTTGAACGTTAAAAATCCTCAATTTGTGGTGTTGGGATTTCAAATTTGGCATTGTTATTGTTGTTGACAACACAACAAGACCATAGTCATAATCCCAAAAGATTGCTATTGTTCTAGAGATAGGTCAAATTAGTGAGAAATACTTGAGTGTTGCAGATAATTAGGCTGGAAAGGCAGATCTTTTACTCTTCCACTTTTCAGACTGATTATTCTAATGGATGAAGATAAACAAGATTGTTTGATCCAAATTCTAATTTGCAAAGTATTCACATAGAAGAGATAAAAATACCTAACGCAAAGCCCAAATGAGTCACATAAGTCAATACTCAATATCAACTACAAAACCAAAAGAAAAATGTGAAGGATGAACAAAAGAAAATCACGTACAAAAGCAAAAGCAACGAAAATCAACAGAAGAACCCAAATAAAACCAATTGACTGGCAAGTTAAACTAATAGAGAAGCTTACAAATGAGCATCCTCACGAAATAAACCAAAAAATCCAGCCAACAACAAGTATGCAATACAAAAAATAAAGCAATACTGAAAAACCTAGAAGTGGAAATTCGAATTTACATGAGAATGATGAAGAAAAAACTAAATCGCAACAACCAAACCAAAAGCAAGACGTGAAGGATAACTTACAAAAAGCAAAAGCAAATGTAACCAATGAAAAGCATGGACAAAAAAAATTAGGGTTCAACAACAAAATCAAACAGAAAGAGGAAAACTTAATAAAAATCCAAACTTTGAAGCTTTCCAAGAATTCTAATTTTTGCTTTCATCAGTTAGAATCTGAATGAACTGATTTTCGAAGCAGCAAAGCAAAACAATTATATAGAAATTAGGGTTTAACAGCAAAGTTAAACAGGATGAGAAATAATTAATAAAAATCCAAACCTTGAAGCTTCGCAAGAATCTTTTGATTTCATATATCAGAACCTAGAATGAATAACAATGATATTCACGCACAACACCACAACTTCTCTTTGACAGCAACATCAACAACGGTAGTTGCAGCAATGAGATAACAAAAGTTACGAAGCATCACCACATAAGCAACACGACAGCAACAATGACAACCCTAACAGAAGCTCGAGTACAAAGAATTACTATACACGAAAGAAAAAAGGTAGACCTTAAAAGCTTATTTTATGAAATAACTATCTTCTTTAAGATCTTCAAACATAAGTTTGTCATTATATACATGAAAATTAGTATGAAGACCCTTTTTGAGCCGAGAGACTCTTTGACCACACTCTCTTATATAGGTATGAGATACCGTCTATCTTCCCTCCCCATACCCTAACCATAGTTTTCTATGAGCGGGATACACTGGGTATGATGATGATGATACATGAAAATTAGTAGAATAAAACCTAAATATGCACTATAACATGAATATTAAACGCAGATGATAGAAAGAAAGCTCATGTAAATCCCTGAAAATAATCATATCCTACACACCTAAAATCTCACAAATACGATAAGTTTCTTACCAATGTTCAAACTTAATTTTGTCATTATGGATTAGAATAAAACCTAAACGTGCACATGAATAATCATATCAAACTCAACTGATTAAAGATCGAATCCACACTATAAACAGAAAGTAAACTCCTAGAAGATATGAATATCCTTACATGCGACGATAATCTACTTAATTCAATAATTAAATCAATTGCAGCATCACAACACAACAATTTAATTGTAGCTTGTTTATCAAGAATATCAAATATTTAACTAAAATAAAACTATGATACCGACATTACAAAATCCATCACAAAATTTAATTACTCAGATAACAAAATAACCCAAAGAAACAGAGGCTTACCTCATGCTTAGGAGATAGGGAGGACTAAGATCCTCAAGGAGATAGAACCCTTCAAGATAACAACCAGACGTACGAAACACAATTATAAGTCTAATATTATCAAACATTGCACATAAACTTTTTTTCCTTTCGCTCTTCAACCAATAAACGATGAAGACGAGTTGTAGGTTATTTTTTCTCGTTTTCATCCTACTTTTTCTTGTTTTTTCATCCCAAAAACCAAATGAAAACGCTAATTTTCACAAAAAGTGGTTAAAATCTAGGTCTTTTTTCATCCCAAAAGCCAAATGGAAACCAAATGAAAATCCCTAATTTTTCATCCAAATTCCCAACAACCAAATTTAAAAGAAAAACTCCAACATGCATCATTTTCACCTTGAGTATTACCCCTTCAATTAAAATAAAAATTGGGAAACCCCTTCAATTAATTTCTTTTCCGAACAAACAAGGATAAGTTAATTACCCAACCCAACAAGGAGGCGCACCGGGCGTACGAGGCGTGAAGTGCATCGAGGCGCCCAAGGCGCACGCCTCTTGTAGTGGGCTTCGCCTCATCCAACCGAGGCGTTTTCAGCTGAGCTTGAGCTCGAGGCGCACAAGGCGCAAAGCGAGCCGCGCTTTTTAAAACTAAGCACACACATACGCACTTTTTCCTAATTCTAGATGCTTAGTATTGTCAAACTTTTTCAATAAACATGTCAAAATATTCAAACACAGTAAACGGTTAGTTGGAAAATATCAATCTCATTCAGAAATTCATACTCTTTCTTAAAATCCATTTCTGCATGCACCGATCAAGAAAAAATTGAACATGAAAATTAGTTTTTAAGTAGAAATCCCAAATATCTCTAACATAAAACTTGTATATCCCAATTATCCCAAATATCTCTGACATGAAAATGAGTTTCTCAAAATTCATATGCAATTAAATCGAACATTATCAGCTAAATCAAACAAAATAGCCAAGAAACCTTAGTCTATCAAAACAAAGACACACATTAAATTCAAATTCAAACTTACCCACAAATAAAATTGAAGACAAGATTTGCAAAAGTGTATTTAAATTTTGTCGAATAAAGAACAACCATGGAAGTAATGTAACGGAGATATTTTGTAATTGAAAAACTTAAACATAGACCATAAATAGTGTACCAAAGGAACATGATATAATAAATTGGGGAGGGGTCAAAGTGTGGAAGTATCTCCAAAATATGATTTAGGGCAAATTCAAAATCAGCCATATTGCATCAAAAAATCCTTTAACTATAAAGCAAAAAATCCAATTCAATAATCAATTAACCTAGGAAAAAATAAGTTAACAAAATCAAAAATTCAAATAAATAAGATCAAAAATAATACTACATATGTACCTTTATCAAGATGGTCCAGTAATCCACAATTACAGAGACATTGCCAAAGCTTTGATCCCAACAATGGGTCGTCTATATGAATCAAAACAAATCAATATGGACAATCATCTGAAAAATATTTTTATTCCAATGATCATTTACATATATTCCTCCCTCTATTCATTCATATTTAATTTCATATACTCTTGAAATTTCCTTGCGATGAACCAAACCTGAGAGCTCGAACTTTCCTTTATGTTCTTCAAGTGAGTCTATCTTTGCATTAGAACAAAATCTGGCAAGTCGAACTTTTAGATAGATATAAATTCAGAGAACAGAGGGGTGATTTGGAGATATAAATTCAGAGAACAGAGGGGTGATTTGGAGATATAAATTCAGAGAACAGAGGGGTGATTCGGAGTAAACACGAAAACTATTAAATGGGCAAAGAAAGAAACCATAAAGAGCTGTAAAGTTAACTAAGCACTACCTAAAGGAAGCATCACTTACCTTGTTCCTTTTCAAGAACCTTCTGAAACTAAATCTCCTCTTGGAGAAGTTCAACTATATAAAATTAGTAACTTCTCTTGATCTCATACAACTTGAGTATTATGAATAGTGCACTAACTACCACCACAAAACACAACAGCACAACCTTATGCACAGTCAAAGTCAGTATACAAAAATGCGGTAACAGTCACGCCGTACGGTGATGCAGTAACAGGGATGATATCGCCAAATATCAACCAAAACCATGATATATCGCTTGCAACAACCTAAAATACATTTTTGCACACCTTTACGATTCGGGTAATACCAGTTCGGTAAATCTGAAAAACCTTTACGATACGGCCGATACGATACGGTTCGACCTTGTTTCTGCAGTATAGTCAAAGCTTCTCGCACACATAACAAAACTCGTGATGATAATTTTTAAGTGTCTCGTAGGCTTTAACACACCAAAAAAGACCAATGGTACATAAGACAAAGCCTTTATATTGGGCATTAAATTCTTTCCCCAACAACTCAAATATGTACCCTAGCCATGAAGGGGGTAATGAAACACATGTAATTATAAATTTTTTTGTACTGATTTTTTAAAGTCAAAAAAAATTGATGTAACCTATCTGGGTAATGCAATAGTTTTTTGTGTGTGTTTATTCGTTCAGTAATGTTAATGACGAAGAACTTTGTATTTTGCTAAACATATCAAAATTTCATGAATACTTCTAGAAAGAATCCAAAACTAAGCAAAAATGATCACCTGATCACCACACACAAGTTTGGTAAGCAATGGGTAGAACTCTCTAAGAAGTTTGCATAATATATGAGAGAATTCATATAAGACATGCCTTTTTTAATCTGCAAGAGAAAGGTGGAGATCAGTCAGTTACTTTGGGCATAAAAATTTACATATCACTTTAAAGAGGTAAGTGACAAAATAAACTAAAATTTTCGTTTCTTGAAAAATCCTAGTATTTACAAAACAAAGTTAAGCACAAAATTTCATTTTCAAGATGGATTTTAAACTACCCAATTATGGGAGGAAAAAGTAGAAGTATTTAAATGATGAACCTCAAGCTGATTAATAAAAAACAAACGAACACAACTGAAAAGATACACTCCTTCAATGTTACCAACATTTACCATTGAGAGCAGGATACTCGGACCAACAAAGCAAAAGCTTGCATATTGACAATACTATCCATGAGTTAGGCTTATTATTATTAGCTCTTTCTTTGTATGAAACTCTATTTATCCTTAACCCAACATCCAAATTTTGCTTTATGCATAGATTAATTGTTATCAAATCAACCAATGCTTTCAACTCATCAAACAACTAACTTAATCCCTTAGACATTTATTAAATAAACTTTATATATTTATACTTATTAGACTGTTGTCTCTTTGAAATTACTATTAATAGTGATATTTGTTTCGCAACATGTGAAAGGACTATAGGTGTAGATCTTTACAGTATGGGTGCAAAATAAGCAATTAAGCATGCATGCCAATTCCACAAGAGAAAAAAATTTGTCTGCAAAATAGGAATATATAGAAGTGTTCAAAAGTCAAAACAGTAATAATAATTAAGCAAATTTGGTTAAGGAAACGAATAATGGATGCGAAATAGAAGCTGACTAACCTGAAATCCTATAAACACATTTCATAAAAGGCTTCAGCAAGCTCAACGGCAAAACAAAGTCGTGATATATCATCTTCACGCACCTAAAACAAGAAACGTAATGTCTCACCAACCACTTGAGTTTAGAAAACGAGGCTTGTGTGATCGTTTTTAATTATTAAAGATCTCGGGGAGCCAAGTATCAGCTTGAATTCAAAAGGCACTAAGATGCACAAGACACAAGACTATTCAATCATCCAATTCTTCTACAACCAAAACTTTAATGCAGTCACAAATTAATTCAACCCCATTGACCAAACATACTTATTATGATAAGAATTTAACTACCTATTTCAGTTGCATAAAAAAGTTGCGCGAAGCAACATTAGACCACCATGAAGTGGGCTCCACAAAGGACACACAGATAACCATGTTGAACTTCTATAGCACTGGCATGCCATCATCGCAATGCCAAGTGGCTGCCTGGGTTAGGAGGCGGATGTACGCAAACTTACCCTTGTAAATTTGTAATAACAAAAAGGTTGTTTCCGATTGACACTCAATTGCAAACCTGAAATTCACATAAACAAAAAGCACAGATAATTAACATTCTACAGCAGATTACTAAAAACTGATCTGAACTCTGAAGAGCTAGTTGAGATGGTAATTCGCAACAGAAAGCAAGTCTTTTGGCATTAGCCCAAAATGCACAAACTCGGAAGAAGTGACACTTACATCACTCAAAGGAGGAGGAGGTAACTGCTTTGCTGATTGCATCGAATCCAACATAGGCCTCACCACTGCTGGGAGAAATAGCCCTAAAGCATCAAATAAGAAGAGAACAATGATTTACAGTATTGCAAAAGTTTAAAAATGCGCACTTTGGATTTTGAATTTATGACTATTTAAAGACGCACAACAATCAAGAAATTCTGCCTTTTCATGTATCACTTACGACATACGGAGTACATAAATCTTTTGGTGATCTGAATATATGAAATGTCCCCTCACAAACCATTACTATTGCTAACTACCTAAAACATGTCAACATTGTCAATTTCACCACAGATTTTACCACTTTTCCCTTCATGACATGTATCTTGTCTCAACTCTTCTCCAATTAATTGAAATTAATATTCTTTGACATCATTCAATTATAATCATGATAGTGTTTTTACAATTCTAAACCTTGTAACTATAGCTCAATGGGTGTGAGTTTTTAAAAAAATCAATAAAACCTCAAAGCTCCAAAAGAAGTAAAAACATCTCTGTGAAAACACCATCTGCTTCAAATTAATTTCCAATATGTGCAATTCGCTAGTTGTAACCTCAAAACCCCAATTCAACCAAATGCCAACATCCTAAGGTGACCTTAAATGTTTTTAACAAAATCATCCAATACTCCAATAAAGGATATGCACAACAATCCCTTTGAGAATCACTGCTAAAAGGAAAAGTTTAATATACAAAAGTAACAAACAGCTAAAGTGCAGAGCATTTCACACAGGTATAACAGGTCTCTTACTCTCTTTCACCGAATCCTAAATTTCCAACATAATCAACCTCTTCTCTATTTCATCATCAACTATGCATCATTCAATGTTCATTTCACGTCACCTAAAAGTCTGCACAATACTACGTTGTTATATACCCAATTTCATTGAAGTTAATATACCCATTTCCGATAAACCATGAAAAATTCCTATAACCCATTTCCACATTGACTCATCATTAAAAAAGAAATTTCACGTTATATACCCAATTTCATTGAAGTTAATATCAAAAAAAATAACAAACATAACTTTAATTATAAACAAACATAAAGCACTAATTAATATAAATTAAATCCTTTAAATTTGTATTGTAATTGAGATATACTAATAAATTAGGGTTCATATAAATTTACCCAAAACAAACTTCAATTAGCAAAATTACTCGAAACAACAATGAAATTTACAACTTAAAACAAGTGCAAACTAAAAATTACCTGGAAAAGGAAGATAAGTTGCTCATTGTTGGACAAAAAAGAGTAAGTTGAACCGCCATTTGAGAATAATCAAGAGCAAATCGACCTCAACAACAATAGAGAGCAATTGAGACTGCCTTCTAACGTTACACAATACTTACCCCATTTATCTGTTGACCTAATTAAGAACAATCGTCACTCGAGCTGCGCAAAAGTTGAAGGAAATAATCAAGATTAAGAAAAATGGGATGGAAAGAAGGAAAAGCAGGAGGAGGAAGTTAATTTGCTTATTGTTGGACAAAAATGAGTAAGTTGAACCGCCATTTGAGAAAGCTGTGCAATTGGGATCAAGAAGATCAAATAGGAAATAAAACAAGAATTTCCAACAAATAAACATTGAACAAACCATAAAATCAAATCGCAACTGAAAAAACCACAATCAAAACCTCTAAAATATCCGAAAACCATATAAACCCAGAAACCCATATCAAATCAAATAAAAGAAACAACAAAATCAGATTCTATTTAAAAAAACACCATCAAAAGGCCCAAAAAATTTAAATATTGAATGAAATGAAAATCAAAATTAAGCAGATTAAAATCCAACAAATAAAATTCAAACAACCAAAAAGCCAGAAAATCATACCTAAAAAACCCTAAGTTGTACATTCAAATCCCAAAATTTTCATATGAAAATAAACGAAAACCCTATGAAACAAAAGCCTCATCTTTCCTTGATGTGTGTGAGGAAGTACCACCTTGCCACCTTGCCAGCCGCCCCAAAGACATGGAGCTCCCAAAAATTTAATGAAGAGAGACGAGGAAGAAAAGAGGTAGGATGGTAGGGTGGCTATTGTCCTATTGAGGTCGTTTCTTCTGGTGGGTATTAACCAGGAATTGGATGCAAAGTAGAAGCTGAAATGGCAAAGCAAAGGAGGAGTGAGTGGCTGCTGAATGTGCTGATGAAATGGCAAAGAAAGCTGATGTG
This sequence comes from Amaranthus cruentus, assembly GCA_019425755.1. NCBI lineage: Eukaryota > Viridiplantae > Streptophyta > Magnoliopsida > Caryophyllales > Amaranthaceae > Amaranthus > Amaranthus cruentus. The sequence goes on along the minus strand of CM033457.1, from coordinate 9,956,723 downwards.
GGCTGAATGTGTTGATGAAATGGCAAAGAAAGCTGATGTGGCGTGAATACTGTTCATGAATGGGTTCATGAAGTATTCATGCCTTAGAAACATTTTATTGTTAGAGGATTAGTCTTACTACCTTTTTAGGTTATATGACTTTGTATATAAGTAGTTTATGTATTCATTTGAAGGTTAATACAAAATCAGTATTCCAAAACCCTAGCCGTAATGCAATTCTTCAGTAACATTTACATATGAACTTATGAGGATTTTTGTGATGTTTTAATTCATATTTAAAACACTTGGTTAATCTCAAGTAACTCCTCACTATATCTTTATATTATATATTACCGACATACCGATTTTTTGTGCTAGAATAAAGAAATGTTAAATCAAAATTTTACAAAACTAACTAAAAATGTAGTAAGTTCTTACTAAAAATGATAACATAGAAATGAACATTTTGGCGTGGAACTAAAATTGGACTAGAACAATCAGGTTTGGGTTTCAATCGGATTTGTCTGGTTTTTTGGATCTTTTTTTTTTCGGAACAGAGTTTGAAATATTTAGGTCATGACTAGAGCTGTAAATTCGGTTACTCGATCGGGTTTTGGGTCGGATTTCATCGAGTTTGGATATTCTCGGGTTTGGGTTTTTTTGATTAGTTTACCGTTTCAGCTCGGGTCGATTCGGTTACGGGTCTAGTCGAGTACGGGTCTATATCGAGTTCATACCACACTGTGTCAGTTTCGATTTTAGTTCGGGTCGAATCGAGTTCTGTTTGTATCGGGTTTGATTAATACAATTCGGATCAAGATCGATTATACTGCAGGTCAAATCGAGTTCGGTTAGACTATGGGTTGGGTCATTTTTCATTTTAAGTTAATGTCAAGTCGGGTTATTTTGGGTTCGGGTTCACTTCGAATCGAGATATCATTTTTGAGTTGTGAGTATTCCATTCGGTTATTCTTCGTATTCGGGTCGGTTAAAGTCCAATTCAGTTGATTTTATGAAGAATGAACTTTATGTTTATTATACAATTTATTCAAGTTGAAATCGTTTGTGATTGGAGCATCACCAGTTGTAGTCGGTTAATTGAGTTGTCGGTTACTAAACAAATTTGGTTCAACTTTAAATAAAGTCGATAAGATTAGATTGCAGACATATATTTATTGTTTAATTTTTAATCGAACTTAAGCTGAATTAAACTTGATACAGCTAAATCAAACTATATTATAGATGAACAAGATTTGATTTAGTTACTTTTAGCGAACTAATTCGATTTAACTGAATCAAATATTTTTTTATGTTAAACTAAACTTGATTCAGCTAAATCAAACTTATTTTTATCTAAACTAACTTGATTAAGCTGAATCAAACTTATTTTAAGCTAAACTATAATTGATGAAGTTGAATCAAATTATTTTTAGATTAAAAGTTGATTCAGTTGAATCAAACTTAATTTTACTTGAACAAATTTGATTTAGCTGAATCAAACATTTATTTCTCCTAAATAAACATGATTGAACAAAGTTGATTCAGCTCAATCAAACTCACTTTAATTGAACAAATTTGATATGTTGATTCAGCTGAATTAAATTCACTTTTAGTTGAACAAATTTGATTCAACTAAATCAAACATTTACTTTTTTATTAAGGTTTCATAACAAACACCAAGTAACGGTTAGTGTTAATTGAAACCATTACCTGCACAAAAAAATACTAAACCAAACACGCCCTTTAAAGGAGAAGAATTTGAATGAATTAAATAGAAATTTTTTATTTCAATCTCTCTTAAGGTTCAAAAAATTTGGAAGAAAAAGCACATCTCTCTTTATTTTTCTTCCCCTCCTAAACAAACAGAAAATTTAAAACATGTAAGCAAAAAAAATATAAAAAATTCATACAATAGCAAACTTTACTAAATAACTCCTCAGATAAGCAGTTTTTTCCCAAAGCTGTGGTTTGGAGTTGTTCGCTTTTCGTAACAGCGAACAAAGACTGGAGGTCAAGAAGTCAAAGAGTTTGTTCTTTGTTACTAACAACAAACGAAGACTTTGACTATTTTTTACCTCTAGTCTTTGTCACTATTAGTAACAACAAATAAATGTGAGCTAAAAACAGCAGATCCTCCTGTTTGACCTAGTTTTAATTTGGTTCACTGTTAGTAACAGCGAACAGACTCTTTGCTTTTTTTTGAACCTTTGCCTTTGTTCGCTGATACTAAGTGCGAACAGCCTCAAACCTCAGGTTTGAGAAAAAAAATTGCTTATCTTATAAAATAGTTTAAAAGTTGGCTATGATGTAATTTTTTTTATATACTTTTGCTAATTTGTTTCAAATTTTTAAACAAACAAAAGTTATTTTCATTTCATTTATCATCCCTTCTTTCCCTTCCCCTTTTCCCTCCCTTTCTTTATTGTCTCTTCAAAATTATTATCCAAATATAATGTTATATTACAACAGGAAAAAATATTCAAATGCACTTTCTTTTAAGAATTATACCTAATAATAATCCATCAGAATCAAGATTATAACAAAAATTAGAAAACAAATATCCTAAAACTAATAAGTAAAACTAATACCATCTATTGCTGTATATTTAACTTTATATGACAACCTACTAATCTACTACTAATATACAAGCGTATCAATTGTTCAGAGAATCTATGTGGAATAACACAACAAAGATAATATCTCCATCATCATCATCCTACCCAGTTTATCCCGCGCATAGAAAACTATAAACAGGGTCTAAAGAGGAAAAGACGACAGCAACTCATACCCATAAAGAAAAGCGCAGCCAAAACAAAGATAATATCTCCATCCAACTTTTTTCGCTACATTATCCTTTACGTCTCGCAATGAAAATTAGAATGTAACAAAATGAGTTGAAAGAAGTAATACACGACTTGAATTACCCGCAACAATATAGACTATAGAGGGAAAATGTTCAGAAGATTGGCGATCAAAGATAAGCTTATGGCAAGCCCATATCAATATCATAATCCAAGTCCTAATATCCTAATATAGCTGGAAAAACAGTACAAGATTTTGATATCGTCATCATCGTACCCAGTGTATTCCGCTCATAGGAAGTACAAGTTTCATGTGATATTCTAAAATCTAGATATACTAAGCATCTAAGAATAATACGGATAAACTGAAAAAATCAAAACACAACACCCTTGTGACCGACTAAAACTTATACAGCCTCCACTATTCGGGAGGGAGGTCGAGTAAATGGAGAAATTGAAAGAATCGATCATATCAGCCACTATGGTGACCGACTAAAACTTGTACAAACTCCTCGTACTCGGGAGGTGAGGGTAGTAAATGCCGAGTCTCAATCCTTTGGGAATGAAATGTATGTTAATCTCGTCATTGTGATCTTGCTCCGTAAATATACAAATATGCAAGTGCTTGGTGGTGTTTGTTCTTCAATTAATCTTGGTCCTTCTGGTATTGGTTTTACATCAGTATTGGGCATGATCAGCCACAACTTAAACAAATGTATGCTACGTTCAGATGAATATATGCACATCAGCTCCAACAGAAGTTTTTACTCATTCATCGGGTGGCAAGTCTGGCACAAATGCGGAGGACAATTCAATATGAGAAGCACGGACAGCACCAATCAATCTCTCTGGCAACTCATCTTCGCTGTTTGCCTGAATTATCACAATAACTTTGGGGTCAACTAGCCAGCATAAAGGCAAATTGCTAGCAACAAAGACATGAACAAAAAAAATGGCATTACACAGATCGGAAATAGATTGTCTTGACTAGCAGAATGACACTTCCAATTAAATACAGTTACCCCAATAAAGGTTAAGATTAAGTTCTATATGGTGATACACCTCTTGTGATTTTGATACATAATCAAGTCTAAAATGAACTATCGATGGTCAACGAAAATAATTGATAGGACTTAGCAGCATAGAGCGATACAATCCATCCCGCTCAATAAGAATCCAATTCTAATTAGGAGTAGGGCGATACAAAAATAACTAAAGATTCCTTTTGAAAGAAAACATCTCTCTCCATCAAAAATAATTCCAAGTGTTTTGCTTCATTTAGTATAGCAAAAGCTTAGTGCAAATACAAGGCCGCATCACCGTATTGCGACCATATTACAAAGGTTTTTAAGGTTACCGCAACTGGAATATTAGGCCGTATTGATTGCAAAATCATTCGTATTGACCGTTATATTTGTTTCTCGAAAAAGGAGGGGTCTATGAGGGATGAAAAAACTGATTTCTAAACAAGCATGAAATTGCCACCCTAATCAAATTCATTCACCAAATTTTTTAGTTTTAACAGAATCCCAATCAGCAAGAATACAAGACCAACAAAATTAAAATTCCTGCAGCTTGGGGAAGTTGCATTTTAAAATCTCCAGTATACTCCAACCTTACAAAGCAGTAACATATCTAAAATATTTAAAAGGCTACCTGTACAAGAAACGCCATATCAACCACCAATGTTGTGATGACCCCAATCACAAGGCCCAAAACTCCATTGGCAACTGTTGAAGAGCCTATGTCGACATCAACCTACAAAAAGGTTTCATTGTTAAAGAAAGAACAATATGCACAAGAATCTCAAATTTATAGAAAGTATTGAATTTACTTCCAAGTAATTTGGCCCACGGATGTAGTTACAATCAACTGCTTTCCCAAGCAAACAAGGAGTACTTCCAACACTTTGGCGAACAAACCAAGAGCCCTGCACAGAGCACACACAGTGGAGATTATAAAAATGCAAAGAACAGGAGATATTAACGCATAATGGGCTAACATTATAACAAGCACCACTGTATGTTTCAGAACAGGGGTAGCATGCTATTGTTGTTGTATGTACTTTTACCAGTTTGTTACTGAAACATATTGTGTAAACTGACAGGAGTAGCTATGAGTTAGCAACACCCCCAGCATGATCAAGAAATATATAATCTTCACATAAGCTTGTCATTTGAAAAACAACTACTAATGCACAAGCTTTTACTGCAGTTGGCAGAACGCAAGGAGAAGATAAATGCTATTCCAGATTTCCTAGGTATGCACTAGTACGTGTAATATTAAAATAAGTATAGTGGAAGCCATAATAGAACATTCAGTAATATGAAGATATTCAGCACAATCATAACCAAATAATACTAGGCACATTATACATACAAACAAACAGGCACATAAAAGAGAGGGAGGACTAACATTAGGAGAACTGACCAAGATTACCCAAGAGACAAGATTATATACACATACTCACCAAATTATACAGAACTGGTAGAGTACATTAAAGGATGATGGGGGAGGGATACTCTGGCAATCTTAAATTATCAGCAGGCTTTCTGCAAAACATTAACCAGGGAAACAAAATGAAGTTACCTTGGGAACGGAAGGGATAAGTTTTAGACGACCATTACGGAACTCATCATCACCATCCACAAAACGTTGCAGAAGTGATCCGGGAGTTAATTTTGTAGTGACAAAATAGAATACCATACTATAGTGAGTTGAACCAGGCACCTGTTAGTTATACAGGTAAATACTCTTTGATTCAAGACGTGTCAAATTAGACCAAATTCAAAGGTCAGGCCATTAAAACAACTTACTTGAACATTTATAACTAAAGAAAACAATCCTTTCTCCAGAGCAACCTACAAACAAAAGATGATCAAGGTTCATCATTTGAATAAACAAGAAAGCTAGTTAACTCCCACACAAAATAATATAATTCATACAAACATATATCCATTATTGCAAAACGATAGATCAATAATCCAGGAGATGAGATTGACAATAGTTGCAGAAAACTATAGACCGATCAAAGCTTGACAATACATAAGGAACAACACTTTCTTACCCCATGTTATTAAGTGGTTCTGACGTAAATGGGGTCAGGGGTAGGATGTACGCAACCTTACCCTTATTTATGATAACAAAGAGGTTGTTCCAATTGACTCTTGGTAGCAAATATCATCAGCGACTTCACCACAAATAAGTGTGCATGATTTAATGAATCATCTATAATAAGGTTTCGTTCTTTTCACCTTATTCCAAAATACTCCCACCATTCCATAAAGAAGTTCCCACAAGGAATGTTTACAGGAATTTAAAAAATAGAATCTTTTAGATATTGTATATATTATTTTATTGAATATTAAATTTAATGAAGGCAAAGTGGAGACCATAAACATTAAAACAAATATAAAAAGAAAGTTAGTGGAAAAAATATAAGGACCACAACTAATAAAAAAAGGGAAATTCCACATGGTAGCATCCAATTTTAATGAAATGCTAGTGGTAGCACTTTTCTAAGAAAATTCCACATGGTAGCATCCAGTTTATGCACTATCTAATTGCCGTAGCATTTTCCGTTAAATTCTTGTTAAATTCCGTTTAATTCATTATTTTGTAAGTTTATTCCACATGATAGCATCCAGTTTTTGTTTAATTCACCATTTTCACGTTTGATTCACCATTTTAATGTTTAATTCACCGTTTAATTCATTAACGCTCATTAATGTTTAATAATTTTATGGAGAAATTATAAGAAACTATCTAATACGGTCGAAACAAGTACTTATTCGCCTATTTTTCGATACGTAAACCGAAAAAGGTATTTGACGTCATTTTTACCTATCATAACGATTTTTTTTCAAAAAACGGACGTTGCAATTACCCTTATAGGGTGACTCTTTCGAAAATCCGGTCAAAACAAGTACTTATTCGCCTATTTTCTGTTAAGTAAACCGAAAAAGATATTTAACGTCATTTTTACCCATCATAGCGATTTTATTTTTTGAAAACGGACGTCGTGACTATCCTTATGGGATAACTCTTTCGAAAATTCGATCGAAACAAGTACTTAATCGAATGAGTACTTGTTTCGATCGATAAATTAAAATTAAAATGGTGAATTAAATGTTAAAATTATTTTTTCGTAAAATTATTAAACATTTATGGGCATTAATGAATTAACGGTGAATTAAACATTAAAACGGTGAATTAAACGTTTAGAATGGTGAATTAAACAAAAACTGGATGCTGCCATGTGGAAAAAACTTGCAAAATGATGAATTAAACGGAATTTACAAGAACTTAACGAATTAGGTTATATATAGAGTCATCCCTTGTAATAATAGATTTGTCTTTTGAATAATCATAATAAAGATTAATCTTTGGAGTTAGAGGGCAGACTCGAATTGTCCTATTGGAGTCATTGGGCAGACTCGAAGTGTCCAAAACTATCACTTTCGGTAACGGATCTTGGGGATCTGTTACAGATTCCACTATCTACTCCGGAGCAAATGAAGTTTCTTTTTCCCACGAGAAAAAAATACTTAAACTGGAGCATATAGAGAAAATGATCAGCCATTAACTCTATACCTCTAATTTATAATCTATTCAGAACATTTGAACTTATAGGATACAAATTAGCATACTAAAATATTAAACCAAACCATTCCCCTCCATCCATTTTTAATCGAGAGAACTTTCATTTCGTGAATGTCCCCAACAAATAGCTCACTGCTACTATTCTATTACAAGCGGCCAACACCAGTTCTATCATTCTTCTCTTTTTTCTACTTTAAGACACTTGGGTGATGCAAATGTATCACTTAAAAAGGTATGAAGGGAGTCGATCAGAAATCTAAAAATTCACCAGTATACAGGGTTATAATCTGCTGCATCTTCCCATAAGCAAAGGAGGAAAAACTTTAACAGGTTAAGGGAGGTCAACTATAAAGCAGATTAAGTAGCAAAGAAAAGTGGACGAAAAAAAAATGATAACTGGCATTACTCATATAAACTCCTAATTACAAGAGGTAATTACATAATTCTCAAGTACTAATTGCTTTGACATTGAAATAGTATTACTCCTGTAGCTAGAAAGAATTTTACCTGCGCTGCACATCCTTGACGTCTAGCAACATGGTCCATCCTCTTAGAATCTTTGAACCAATCAACTGCAACAAGATCCATCAAATGTTTCCCCGCTGGTACCTTGGATTTATCTCGGCAGTAGCTCTTACTACGAACTTTGAAATTGTTTCCATCAGATATCCTCCAGCAATTACGAGCATTTTCATGGTCGTCTCTTCGTAAAGATCCGGAGAACATTGTTAGGTCAATTTGATCTTCAACAGCTTCAAATACAAAGAGAGATGTTAATGTTACTTGAACCAATTACTGCAGTTACAGAATCAAACCAGAGAGATCAGTATATTAAAAAATGTCTACCCGTTTTCTTGATTTCATTTTCAGGCGTAGAAGAGTAAACCTACAAATTTGCCAAAAACAGAGAAAAAACATTAAAGATCGAAAGTTGGAATTTATCTAACATTTTTAAGGACTATCCGATTATTCAAATATAAACCTCTTGGTTGCACTCTGGTATTTGATAATCCTCATCTTCATCAGAATCATCATCCAAATTAACAGAGTTTCTATTAGGAACAATATTCGGATCAAGAGAACCAGCATGCATGGATGACTCCTCAAACTTTAGGGTCTTTTTTGATGACATAGATGAAGAGGTCATGTTGACCATAACTGGGATTCTGGGAGTAGCAACCCTATCATCATTTTGAGCAAAATATTCTCGCAACCCTATCATAGTTGGAGAGTAAACATAAATGACACACATATAAGAAAAGAAGCCTTGCCTTCACATCCCATAAAATAACGCATTCAAGTGTAATAACAAATAAATGATCACTGTACTGACACTGGCATTAAGCTACCCCCATGAAGTTTCCTACGGATGCCAATCTTGTTCAACTATATTATACATTTAAATGGTGTTCAGCTATCTCATACAATAGCAAGCATTCTCCAAGAGCAGTTTATGAAATTTACATCAGTAGATAATGTAATAAGCTGAAACCACTACAAAACCTGTTCCCTCCAAAAGTTTCCTCATATGCAAATAACATCTTTAACAAATGCATTAATACGAGAATGCATTGAAGGGATCCTTTTCAGTGTCTGCATTTGAGATATAAGCATGGGTATTTTGATGGAGCAATAATCAAGAAAGGACTCCATTTTTCAATGTATTCATTATAAAATACCAAAAGTATGGCTCAAATTAGAGGTGTTCATTCGGGTCACCGGGTCGATTTCAGTTCAGGTGTTTTGAGTTGGTTCAAAATCGGTCTTGTATCCACGTGGGTTTTTACATAATTTTAGATTCATTTTTAAGTCGGTTCCATGTCGGGTACGGTCATAAGATCGGATAAATGTCAAGTCGTTGGGTCTATTTTGAACAACTCTAGCACATATATTTAGTAAACATGAGCGAGAAAGGTTAAAAACTTCCTTATTGTTTCTATTTGACTCTGCATACACACTTATAGATTCCACTGTACATTTCATAACACAGTTTTTTTGTAAATTATACAGCAACACCACAGGTATGCAATCAAAGAGTAATCCAGAAAATCTAGCAAAAGATAAAATTGAAAGAAAACTATAACCAGTAACACAGTGTACTAAACAAACGCAGCAAAGTTGATACAGACTGAAATGTGCCATTTCCAATAAGATTTCACCTGCAACACTGTTCAACATTTGAAGTAGGCAGTGCTGCTGGAAAGATGAGACATAACCCACACCCCATCCTTTTAGATCAATTTGCATAAGGTGCTGCACTTGTGATCTGGGCCTACCATTACGTGGTTTCAAGGGAGAAATGTTGAACCCACCACCTGAAATATTATAAAACCCATGTTGTCAATTTAGAGTATTTGTAAACAAACTGAACATAAAATACGACTACTAACAAGAAGAGCTGAATTATCCATTAAACAGAAATCAGCGGAAACACAGCTAAAATAAAGATATAGAGGTTACTCTCAAGATGAGCTCGCACAAATCCAGGCTGAGGACCACAATTCTCATGCACCCTAGACTGGAACAACACAACTGTATAATAAAAAAATTCAATGAGAAAAAAAAAAGAGTATGAAGGTGAAGGTAGAAAGGTTATCAAATATATAGACTAACCATAACTTCCATCATCATTACGTCGCCAATAGCGCACATAACAGAGGTCACGAGGCCACACAAACCTGAAAAATCACATTTTACTAAAATCAACAGGACTTCTTCGTAGATTTACCAACACAGAGAGATATAGCAGCCACAAAGGTGATGCAGTCAAGCAACAAGAAAAACAACAACAATGTCAAAGTCATAATCCCAAAAGATTGGGGAGAAAGTTGAGGCATCAACAAAAATCTTTACCATTAGTGGCAAATGGATTCAAAATAACTGAAATTATACATATTCTAAAATTTTACTTGCATTTCATTCAGATATCTCCATTCTCCATTTCCAATGGAGCCGTAGATTCACCATTCTTCACTCTTGAATATAATGAACAAGAGGGAAATAGACGTTGAATTATGTATGCTTCTTATTTATGTGAAATTGTAGATCGTGTTTTCAATCAAGGGTCAAAAACAACCTCTTAGTTATAACAAGGATAAAGTGCAAATTCACTACCTTGCCAAGGTCGGAACCACTCAAGTGGTGTTGAATATAATGAACAGGAGGGAAATAGGATGTTGAATCATGTACACTTCTTATTTATGTGAAATTGTAGATGGTGTTTTCAATCAAGGGTCAAAAACAACCTTAGTTATAACTTGGATAAAGTGCAATTCCACCACCTTGCCAAGATAGGAGCCACTTTGGTGGCATTGGGATTTGGGACAATGTAATGTAACGTAAACTTCCAAGCATAGTACACAGCAATTTTTTAGGGAAGCATATTCTAACCTCCAACAGAAGACTTATCAAACGCGTTGGTCAGATAGGTTCCAAGTCCAGCCAGCTAGGGTTTGAATCACATTTGAAGATATCCTCTAAAAGAGCACATTCTTCACTGTTCAAGACCTTAAACTTAATGAACAAAGCCTATGTTTAACTTGTCCTACTCTAGTAAACTGTGGCATAATACATATTCTAACCTCCAACAGAAGACTTATCAAACGCGTTGGTCAGATAGGTTCCAAGTCCAGCCAGATAGGGTTTGAATCACATTTGAAGATATCCTCAAAAAAGAGCACATTCTTCACTGTTCAAGACCTTAAACTTAATGAACAAAGCCTATGTTTAACTTGTCCTACTGTAGTAAACTGTGGCATAATGTAATCCACACCCACATCCCCACCCAAAAAAGGAAAGCAGGAGTTTGAAAACAAGTTAAATAATGATTTCCTACTATGATTTGGCATTCATCATCGAATCTTGAAGATGTGCTGAACCTCTATATTAACAAAATTACAGAAAATGAAACTTACATTGAAAACCAGTCAAGCAGAAGCCTATGATATATTACAGCAGTATGTCCATCCACTTCTTCAACAAGGCTACCATACTGGAAAGAGCAATCCCATCTGCATTTCCACATAAAATTAAAACCACGTCAGTTCATAATTCATAAGACAATATAAGCATCAAGCACAAATCTCGAGATACTACATATCAAAAAAGCCAAAATCACATGAAGCTTCAACCAAAAAAACTTAAATAAAATAGTCAAATTAAGCCAAATAAGAAGATTGGAACACATTGGCATTGACTCAAGTGTTTCACATTCCCATCTTCAACTTCATCAATCTTACATCTTACTACCTAAATTCTTCAAAATCTCCATGAATTCAAAAGCTAAAATTATACGTAGTTTGGTTTCGGATTATAATGGACTTTATTAAAATGACTCGTTAAATCAAGAGCACTTGTTTATATAAAGTTTCTCATGAAGTATGCTATCAAAGTTCAATCGAAAATAACTTATTTGTTCTCACTAACAAACAATTCAAGTCACTTAAAGGCATTAGGTTAGGGTGATAGAAAGTTATTGCCTTTTTTCTAGTCACAAACACCAAAATTCCACACCCCCCCTCCTCCCACACGCACAAACAAAAACAAAATGCCAAAATCTTACCAACGATAGGGGAAAATAAAATCCCTTCCAAATGAAAAATAGTGTTGACCCTTTTCTCCCTCCTCCCTATTTCTCCTCCCAACCATCAACTTATTTTATGTGGCTTGATATAACAAACAAATGTATCATAAGTGGTTGTATTAGGCAAAGAAATTTAAATGAGATCCAACATCACATAAAATCATGTCTTGTTTGGCTTAGTTTGACGATTTCCCGGAAAACAAATACACAACTAAATATATCGATAACCCCAACTCCAAATAAGGGATTCCGGCCCCCCCCCCCACTTGTCAAGGCATATCAATCAAATAGGAATGTTATTTGACCAAAATTGAAAACTACGATAGGTTGAGATCCAGCAGGAGATTTAAATTTCCATGCCTGTAAAGGCCGCATCACATTTTTTTAAAAAAAAATTAAATGGATGAGCAAAAAGAAGCTTCTCTCAACTCTCAAGATAAGAACTTCCAAGGATTCAAAATTAACAAAATGATTCATCGCTGATATTAGTCACTTACTCAAATCTTGTCCCATCCATGCTCATAACAAGCTCAAATATTTCTTCACAAGTAGCTTCAACAACTCCTACAGCTCTCATCGCTCTACTACAACTCCTCGGCTGTATAAAAAATTTCATTACGAAGAAATAACTTTGAAATGTTAAGCAACATATTTTAAAGAACAACGTTGCTTACAAGGTAGTCAACTTCCGAAAGCTCCTCGAATATACGGAGCCCTACAATTTTAGAAATTACTTCTTTTCAGGCATCTTCTACTTGTTAAAAGACATTTGTTTTCGAGATAGTGAAACCACTATTAGATCATATTCCAAAAAAAATACCATTTTGGCATAGTAAAAGACGCCAATGCTTCCGTGAAAAGACTTGATTATTGACATGTTGGGATAGATCTGAGTCTATTTCGCGGGTCCAGTCAAGTATAGCCTCTGGAGGTCCTGGTAAATGGATAGACAAATTACTAAAATAGTATAGACCAAGATAAGCACAAGCTTATCATGATTACTAAGAGGAGAAAAGAAGACCAACCATTTCCAATAGTTTTTCTCCTCAATAAATTAGGACCATCCTCTTCATCTTCCTGGGCACTAAGTCTGCATAGTTACAAAGAACAAATTTGTTTATAAAAGAGTAGATGTCCAACAAAAAGGAAAATTTTATCAACTTTAGTCTAGAAAAGTCTACAATAAGAACAAAAAAAAAGGTAGCACAGCTAGTTGAGTTGGTTAAACACTATGAGCAGATAACAATTTGTTATTGAAACACTTAGAATGAAATTCTCTACTATAAAGTCTTTTTTCTTTCAGTGCAACTGCAATCTCACAGCAAATGCAATTTCCTCCTTGAAAGACAGAAGAAAACAGCATAAGGTAACTCTTAAACATTTGATGTACAAGGTCCGAAGCAAATTTTATAGATACTGAGAATTTAAATTAGGCTCAAAGAGTTGTTCTCTTTCTCAGTTTCTTTCGTGAGAATCATTGAATGTATTTCCTTTTTTTCAAATTTACCACATTATCAAACTTCTAAAATGTGAAATAAGGGTTTGCAGCTCCCCAATGTCAAGGCATATAAAAGAAAATATATTATATAAATAAATCTACATTTTTTGGCTTAGAAAGTTTGAATAAAGAATCCACTTACTGACTTTCCTGATCTGAGGAAGAAGCATTTCTCATGGAATCCGAACCCGCTTTATACTCAAAAGATATGTACTTATTTCCATTAACAACTTGTGACTCTTGGTGCTGCAAATAGAATCCATATCAATTGATCTTAGAATTTTTTTTAATTATATCAGAGAAAGTATTGATTCAAGAACATTTTTCTTGACTTGAAAAGGACTGCAAAATATGATTACCTGGTCAATGACTTGTTCGATCTTCTCTTTCCAGATCAAAGCTTCCTGAATGTTAAAAGCTGCCATCTTTATCATGAAGACACATCGGGTTAAGCTTTTCCAAATTTTATTTCGTAGCAGCGTGACAAGTGAAGGACGCTGCATAATAACCAACCATAGTCTGGTACCACTATTTAAGTTACATTAGAACAACTTACAGTTTCTACATTTAAAATTTGTTGTGCATCGAAGTTGTAGCAGCTAGCTGCAGTATTTTACTTTATAAAATGCAGAAAGTTATAGGCAATTCCTCAGGACTTCATGTCTTGCACTGAAACCATTTGGAAATAGATTCCAGAAATCTTAACAGACTCAATTATCCATAGAAGTGGTAATAAAAAATTTTGAATAACACCAATGGGTGAAGAAATCATGTGTTCAACAACTTAATCCTCGGGAGCAAAAAAGTGTCAAGATCTAAAACTTTTTGATATATCCAATTAGCAAATCAGTCAGTGTACTCAGCCCCACCTGGCACTAGACCAAGCTATAAATTTCGCATGAGACTAAACTACCACCATCTCTATCCATAACAACCATCATGGGAATAATAAATCCAAGAAACTAAAATATTAAGCATTCTAAATGAGGGGAGGTGCATTGAGAAATAATAAAACCTTTACTAGCTTGGGTATGAAGCCTCTATGAAATCAGAAGTGAACAAAAGCTAGATATAACAACTAAATATTGGAAAGGATAAAGAACACACCGTAATCCTATGATACTTGTCCTTTTGGTTGTACACAGATAAGACATAAACCATCTGCAGAACCGTGTAAATACAAATGTTATAAGCACATATAAGCAGAGAATATTCTATGAATTCATCAGCAACATTGCATGGCCTCAATTCCACTAAAGTAGCACCAACCTAGGCAGATTAAGAGGTCAAATGTACACAACCATACCCTTGTATAACAACAAAGTGATGTTTCTTATTTGAGCTATGACTGCTAGTTTCTAAAATTCATAGTTGATACACAAGTGTTATACCGGCCTACTAAGTAGTCTAATATAATTGGTCGTATCATGCATTAGCTTTTTCTTGGTTTTTTGATATCCTGTCTTAACTCACCTCAAATTCAGTAGGGAATCCACACGTGGAGAGTTACGGAAAATCTAGATGTAACAAGACCTAGAACATACAGCTGATACACATACAGCTAAACTATACATATGAAAGAACATACAGTTGAGTTAGCATGAATATTTGAACATAATCATAGAATTTCCATACAAATTTACATATAATACGGTCATAATTACCATCATTATTTTCCCATTGAAAAAAATAAGACATTACAACCATCCGCATCTTTTTTCTATCCAAGCAAACCCACGATCATTCCTTTACGATCAAATGAACCCCCACAATAATCACAGTTCTAAATAGCTATAATACATTTATTTGATGATCCTTCAAACATGTAGCTTAAAACATATAGCTATATAATTGAAAAAGAAGCAAAAATAACAAAAAATCTCACATGTCCATGGTGTGTCTTCAAGCCTCGGTCCTCCACTCTACAATTTCCATCAATAACAAGTGTCTTGACAGGTACCTATTCAGAGCAATAATAACAATAAAAAATTTATTAAGGACTACTAAGCATAGGTGAAAAAATAGTTACAGGCTAGGGGTAAAAGCTAAGTACACATCAAAAGCCCTTCAAAGTATAGCTTTTCCTCGAAGGAAGAGCCAAGAGGATTCAAAAACAACTAATTCATTTCATTATTCTCTATAATTGAGCTCCTTCCGAGCTACATATCATTCATGCGAAGTTCAAACGACTTATAGTTATTTCCACAATCCACATCATTCTATCCACTTTCCAACCATTGCATTGTCAATCTAATCATTTCATCTAAAAAGAAACTATGTTCTTCTAATAACTGGAACAATGTCACCTTATAAAGAAAATAAAAAGGCTTCTAACAACCGGAACAATGTCACCTTATAATGAAACTTAAAAGGCTTCATTTAATCTAAAAGAAAAACATCTATTCCACTCTTCATCCTGCCTCTCAATGTATCCTCCTTACTCCAAACACCGATATTATAAAATTAAAAAAAAATAATAAAAAAAAAAACAAAACAAAAACAAAAACAAAAAAAAAAGAACTACTAATAGAGTATTTTTCATCCACAATACCAACAAATCTTCCATTTAAAACATGATTCCTAGGCTATTCGAGCTAAATTTAGCATCATTAGCAATACTCATCTCTAATCGGTCAAAAATATTACAATAATACTGAAACTTATCTGCTACACTTAAAACATAATATCTCTTATGATCTTCCATCATTCCAATTATCTCCACTTCTCATCAAATCACTTCAACTATAACCAAATTCAGAATCCATTTTCCTCAAACAAATCGTGAACGTACACCACCAAAAAATAAGATTCAGAATATATAACTCAGAATAACTAACTAAAAGAAAAGATACAACATATTAATTAAGCAGCAACTAAATTTTCATTTTACCTGATTATCTTGAGGTTTTCTCTTATAGTAAGCAAGAAGACGAGGCTCAAGAACAAAATATCTCATATGAATAAAAGATCGACCAATTTTTCTTCTCCCAATTCTCACCATCCATCCCTCATACACCACCTTAGATGATGATGACATCACTTTGTCCACCCCCAACAAAATCAAATATCAAAATTCAGCCAAAAAAAACATAAAATTCCACCAAAATGGGGGGAAATAATTTTAAATCACAGAAATTTGTATGATCGCTGTTGCAAATGTATCAAATTGAAAAAATGATCTTTATTTATGAGCTATCAAATAATTAAATTTTAAAAAATGGTTTTAGTTCATAAATTTCTCCCTGGAATTCAAAATTCCGCTCGGAAATTCAGAAAAAAATCAGCGAAAGAATAATTGAAGAAAAATGAAGAATGAATCGAATAATTCGATTGTCGAAGGTAAAATTTGATGCTGAATTGAGGTTTAGAGGTTTGGAATTTGAGGTTGAAAAATTGGACAAACATGAAAGAGAAGAGCTCCGCGAGATCTATGTTTGTCTGCACTAGTATATATATTTATTCTGCTGAAAATTAAATTAACTTAATAGGCGGAAAATTGAAGTAAATTAGTACTAGTAAATACTCCCTTCATTGCTTTATCTCCAATGTATTTTGTTTATTTACATATTAAATTATAAAAATTTAGAAATTATAAAAAGTTAATATTATGAAAATATGAAATTGGACGATTCAAACAAGATCTCACCTGACTATATTTTAACTTACACTTTAGTCGTAATATATAAAATAAGTTTGAACGATGAATAGTGCGCATAATCAGAACTGGATAATACATAGTACTCCCCTTATTCACCCTAATAGTCCCATTTGACTAGGTACATTTGTCAATGCAATGATTCTATTATTGATATTTCATATTGTTCATATATAAAAATTATTAAAAAGTTGATATTAATAATTTTTTATTAAAACGAATCAAACTACGTACTTGACTATATTATAACATATAGATTAAGTCTTTCAAAAAAACATATAGGTTAAGAATAAAATATAAGTTAAGAATGATTGATGAACAATATCAAAAATTCAATTAGACTAATAACTAGGAGGGAGTAATAAATCACAAATTCTTATATGAGACGGTCTCATTATAAAATGTGTCTCGTACTTAACTTAAATAGCTCAGTAATATAAACTTTTAGCATAATAAACCATTTATATGGACCCAGAAAATCAACGTATTGTAAGGAAAAGAAAAAAAAAAGGTGTAGCTTTTTTGTCTCTGTGTGTGTGATGTGTAGGAACATCGCAATAAGGAAAACTTTATTTTATTATATATATAAAACGTAATCCTTAAGGAAGAAAGTGATGTGCTGATTTGCTTATCCTAATGATGAACAATAATATTAAAAATTAATATCAAATGATTGTTTTTCATTCTAAAAAAATATATATATCTGGGAGTAGATCGAATATAGGGATGGCAATTCAGTTCGAATTCGACCTTAATCCGACTCGATCCGAGGAAAATAATCTGATTCGAGTCCGAGGAAAAAGTCATCCGACTCCGACTCCGACTTTACGATCCGAGTCCGAGTTGGAGACGGACCGGAGTTGGACCTTATTAAAAATCCGAGATTCCGACTCGACTCCGACCCTGAAGGACATCCGACTTTGAATTTGACTTTTACACTAATATTTTGTTTGCTTTAAAACACTAAATGTGACTAATTCAAGCTCTCTCTCATACTAATTGTAATTTTCGATTTTGAAAAACTACTTGGTATTTTTATTTAGATTAATGAATCAAGATAAGACAAATTAAATCAAGAAAAATTAAATACGCCAAATTAAAATACGAGAAAATTTTGTTAAATTTTAGTAGTAGGATATTTCTCTTCTTAAAATTGAATTCAAATTAAAGTACATATTTTTTTGTAAAATTGTATTTGAAAAATATATTTTGTAATTTTATATGATTTAAAATCATTACTACAATATCACAACGATACTGTTTGATAATAATCCGACTCTGCATCTGACTCCGTTGGAGATCCAAGAGTCCGAGTCGAGGCAAACTTGGAGTATGCATAATCCGACTCCAAGTGGAGGTGGACTGAAAACAAAAGTCCAACTATTATCCGGAGCAAAGTCGGAGTATGTATAATCCGAGCCGAGTCCGACCCATTGTCATCCCTAATCGAATACTTAAGGGCAGAGAATCAAGTGAAGGTTATTCGAAAAATTTTCGAAGAGTTTGTTTTTCATTATATATGAATATAATTAATTTTTTGATTCTCACCATCATCATCATGCCCACTGTATTCCATTCGTAGACAAACTATGGTCAGGGTTTGGGGAGAAAAGATAGATGTTAGGATTATGGGTGACTTGTGTTACCAAGTAATCAAACATGATTAAGTTGATTAATCACTTTAGTTAGTGAAGGTAAGAAGAGGACAATGAGTCACATGAAATTGATTTGTTTGGATAGTAAATCTTCACATGTGAAGATTTTGAAGGGATTAAATCAAGCCTAGTGAAAGAGAAGGTTTAGGACCCTCAAATGGTAGAACTATGGAGGAAGAAGAGAAGAAAATATAGAGTATAAACAAGAGACAAGCAAACAACAATCACAATGTGTTTAAGAGGTATCAAAGGATACCTCCCCCTCAATCAAAGTATCTTATCATTAATATAATTAACGTTACACTAATGACTCAACTTACACACTTGAGAACAACCTCTCAAGTTAGTGAATCCATTCAACAATGGAGTTCACCCATAAACTAACACAAAGAAGAAGAAGATTCTTTTGATTTTGAAACCCTAGCTTTCTCTCTTGTGTAGTCTCTCCACCCCTTTCTAATAATGTTCTAAGCCACATATATATAACCTAGGACATAATAGAAGCCACTAGGTTTAAACCCCAAAACAAAACGGCACAAAACAGAACACGCAAAAGAATCCCGTTGAAGCTCGCTCGACCCGAGCGTGTATTACTCGACCAGGTCGAGCAGAGTCCACTAGAGTTTCTACCTCTGTACTTCATTAAGGCTCGACCAGCTTGCTCGACCAAACACCCCAAGCTCGACCAGTCGAGCGCCTTCATACAATGGCATGCCTGCTGCTTGGCTTGATCGAGCCATTCATAGTTGTACCCTTCATCACGGCACCTCGAAGTCTCTCCACATGAAGGAGAATTGGTGATTGCTCCAACACCTAGGACTAAGGCAATGAGCATGGGAGACTGTGAGAAATATGAAAAATGAAAATCTAGCATGAAAATGGAAGTCAGAACCTGCCTGCAGTGTGGCTCGACCTGCAGCTCGACCCTGGCTCGACCAAGACCAGGTCGAGCAAAGCTTCTGTGCTTTCTAACAAGGTTGATGCTTGCTGTTTTGTTGCTCCAGCTATTGTCCCCTTTTTACCTATTGCCCATCTATAAATAACTCTTCTATACAAGGTTATTTAGTGTGCCAAAAGTCTCATATTAGAGCACTACCTCTTGCTCAAGTATACTCTCTAATTAGCTCCTCTCTTCCCTTACATTATTCTCCATTGTAATTCCTTCAAGTTTGTATAATCTCCTTTAAACACATTAATATAATCCTATGCTAGATGGTGGATGTAGCCCATGTTTGGTGAACCACCTTAAAATCTTTGTCGTGATTATTTACTTATTTTTGTCATTCATTATTACATTGCATTATTTGGTTCTTATATTTAACACAACACAAACTCTCACTTAAACTTCATACTTGTGAATTGAGTGAGGTCTTTGCCTCTCCTTTTGAATTGGTATCAGAGCCTAGGGTTATTTGATGTTATTTGAGGTGTTAGTGATGGTCATTTGAAGCCCAAGATGTCAACTATGAAGTTAGACATTGAGAAGTTCAATAGGAACACAAATTTCAATTTATGGCAAGTAAAGATGAAGGCTATCTTGATTCAAAATGGTGTTCATATGGCACTTGAAGGTGATAAGAGGAAGCCCATTGGTCTTAGTGAGGCTAAGTGGGAAGAGATGGATGCAAAAGCGTTGTCCGCCATACAACTTTGCCTCTCCAATGAAGTTTTGAGGGAAGTTGTAAAGGAGGTGACTTCAAAAGGGATTTGGGAGAAGTTGAAATCACTCTACATGGCCAAGAGTGTTACCAACCGATTACTCTTAAAGAGTAGATTATATGATCTCCGATTGCAAGAAGGTAAGCCCGTGAAACCTCATCTTGATGAGTTCTACTCTATAGTTTTGGGTTTACAAAATATTGATGTTTCACTTGATGATGAAGACTTGGCCATTCTCTTATTATCTTCACTACCCCTTTCTTTTAAGCACTTTAGAGAGACTTTGCTATATAGTAGAGAGACATTGTGTAGTGAGGATGTTCGAAAGGCCTTTACACAAAAGGACCTTATGGATTCTCAATTTGCACAAAAGTTGTCCATTGAGTCTAATGATGCTTTGTTTGCCAAGGAGTCAAACACTACAAATAAATGGTTAAATGGCGACGAGCGCTTTCAACGCCATTTGGAAGTTAATTGGTCAAAAAGTGGAAATGACGACGGGATGGCGACGACTTCAAGTTCGACGCTATTTCAATGGACGCTAAATAAAAATTCGACGCCAATTTGTCGCCTCTTGTGGTCAATCTCATGGCGTCCAACTGGCGTCCAACCCAACCCCGAATTGTCGTCGCTGATTCGTCGCCAATGTTAAAGCTGGATGGCGTCAACTTAGCGTCCACTTAGCGTCAAGTTGAAAAACCTACCTGGCGTCAACTTTTCCGTTGCTATTTCGAAGCGAGTTGTTTTTATTTTTTCGAAGCGTCAGCTTTGTATTTTATTATTTATATTTATATAAATATATTTTTATATATTTAATTAAAGCTGGAGGTTGGACAACTAAACAATTAAACAAATAGATAAATATATAATCTTAAAATTAGCATAAATTTGAAAGTACGTTACATAAATATATCTATTGATTGGGAGGTTGGGGGAAATGTTGATACAAATTATTTTGGTGAAGAAGATTTTGGTAAGATTCTCGTTCTGCAATTACTTGATTGGACAACGTTCGGTGAATCTCAAACGCGTTGGCTGTGTTCATAAACCGATTTTGGAAAGCTTCCTCTAATCGATCGTTAAACACCTTTTGTCGTTCCTCCAATTCTTTAAATTTTTCTTCAATTATAGCCAAAAAATCCGGTTGAGAAGTCAGAGTACGAGACGGCTCTGGCGGATACATAATTTGAGAGGCAGACCCTAACCCAAACACTATCGTGCTGTTTTTCTTTTTACCCTGATCAACATTATTCACTGCATCCAACCACATTTGATTTGGGTCTCCGGTTGGGTGCTCTTCTTGTAAAGCGCGATATTCAGCCTTAAATAAAATGAAAAACTCAATAAGAATTATACAAGTTATTAATTAAAAACAAAAATATAATAAATTAAAAGTATGCAAAAGTATTACATGAACTTTTTCCGCTTTTGTATTTGTCCACTGGGAACAATTACCGTTTGTATCGTTTATGAACTTTTGTCCCGTGGCTATTTCCCATAGTAGTTGGGTCAAACTAATGACATTTGAACAACGTCACTCTTTTGATAGGCATCCCCGGATATTCAACTTCTACAATGTCCAGCAACTGCCCATAAAAATCATCTTCGTCTGGGCTATTGTCAGCAGCTTTAACGCACACTCCACTATTGTCTGCAGATTTATTGCTTGCATGAAGTGTTGTGTGGAATCTATATCCGTTTGTATAACATACATTGTAACTCCTAGCATGTTTTAGGGGTCCTTCTGCAATCTGCTTCAAAATATCACCGTTCTCTCGGTTATCAAACCATCCTTGTCTGGCCTGTGAAATATAAACAATAATATAAATTATAATCACATAAATATGCTTAACATAAAATATTCTAAATGAAAAACATACTGATGTTCTGAACGCGTTTGTAAAATTCTCTTGCACAAACATTTCAATCCTTTCACTTGACCAATTCGGTTGATGTCTTTGAACTCCACTCTTAAACTCAGACACAAATATTTCCAACTCCGGACAATTCATTAACACAAATATCGTAATCGTTTTCATCCAAAATATATGTTTTTCCTTTTCCATGAAATCTGATCGGATGACTGAATATTGATAACACACCAGATCTAACATTATTGTAGCTTCCATCATCATTCCTAGGAAGGTCTCTGACCCTGCATCGGACATGTAACTCAAAGTAATGTGAAACAAAATGCGATGCTTCCTCGGTTAAATAAGCATTGCATATTGAGGCTTCAACGTGGGCTTTATTTTTCACATTCAGTTTCAAATGTCTGAGGTACCTATATAAAAAATTAAAACAACATTGTAAAAAAAATATGACCAATGTATATATCAATTAAACACAAAACAATTACATATAATTAACCTCTCAAATGGATACATCCATCTGTATTGGACCGGTCCTACAATCCTTGCCTCATATGCCAAATGAATAGGAAGGTGTTCCATGCTATCAAAGAATGTGGGGGGGAAAATAGTCTCCAGTTTGCATATGATAACTGGAATATCTGCTTCCATCTTCTTCAAATCCTCCAAACATAACTTCGTGGTTGTCAAACTTCTAAAATATAAACTCAACTCGGTAAGAGCTTCCCAAACTTTCACTGGTAGCAATTCTCTGAATGCAATTGGAATTAATCGTTGCATGAAAACATGACAATCATGACTTTTCATGCCGAACAATTGATGCTTGGCCATGTCAATATTCCTTGCCATATTGGACACATAACCATCAGGAAATCTTAAGTTTTTCAACCATTGAAGTAAAGCACAAATTTGTTGGTCACTTAATCTATAGGAGGCTTTCGGAATAGATGAACCTATATATAACCAAAATAACATTTTAATAAATTATTATAAATATTAAAATAGCAATTGTAATTCTTTCAAAAAAAATACTAATTATAATGATTTGAGAGAAAACACGCACCTATAGGATGCAATTCTGAACGTATACCAAGTTCTCGCAGATCATGTCTTCCCTTGATGTGATCCTTTGTTTTATTTGGCACACACATCAACGTGTTGAATATGTTATCAAAAACATTCTTCTCTATGTGCATAACGTCCAAATTATGCCGAATCATGTTTGTTTTCCAACATGGCAAATCCCAGAATATACTTCTCTTCTTCCATCCTGCAGAGTACTTACTAACTTTCTTATTATGATCTGGTGCATCTTCTTCATTGACTCTCAAAAATCCAAACTGGCTAATTCATCAAGCAATTCATGTCCAGTCCGAATAATAGGTGGATCTTTTTTCTCAAGAACGCCCGATCTGAAATTTGTTCTATTTCTCCTATATGGATGGCTTCTATCTAAAAACCTTCTATGACAGTCAAACCAACACATTTTCTTGCTATGTGTAAGATAGAAGGCTTGTGAATCATCCATGCAGTAAGGGCAAGCATATCGCCCCGCAGTACTCCACCCAGACAGCATTGAATAAGCTGGAAAGCCATTGATTGTCCACATTAAAGCTGCTCGCAGTTGGAAATTCTCCTTTCGTGAGACATCATATGTATAAATCCCCTCCTTCCACAACATATTCAACTCTTGTATCAGCGGTTGAAGATATAAGTCAATGTTGTGCTTTGGATTACTGGGCCCAGGGACAATAACGGTAAGGAAAATATATGGCTTCTTCATGCACATCCATGGCGGAAGATTGTATGGTGTGACAATCACAGGCCACGACGAATACTGTTGACCCGAACTTCCAAAGGGGTTAAAACCATACACAAACCAAGCCGCACGTTTCGAGTCTCCAATGCAAAATCTGGATGTATGTTGTTGAATGTCAACCACGCTTCAGCATCTGACGGATGTATCATCTCTCCATCTTCAGTGCGGTGCTCTGCGTGCCACCTCATATGCCTAGCTGTTGCCTCTAAAGCATATAATCTTTGTAATCTGGGGCCCAGAGGAAAATAATGAAATTGTTTTCGCGAAACCTTATCACCCTTACTGTTTCTTCTCCATCTAGAAGTTTCACAAGCATGACAGCAAGTTGCATTCGCATTATTCCCCCAGTATATCATACACCCGTTTGGACAACAATCAATCTTTTCCACGGGTAATCCAAGGGCAGCTATTTGTTTTTTGATGTCATAGAAGCTGTTTACCATCGTATTCTCATCTGGTATCACTTCATTCACAATAGCACAAAGCTCGTCGTAACACCTCTCAGTGAGACGATGGTCTGTCTTTAGGGTTGTAAGTCGAGCAATAATAGACATCTTGGTGTGAGTTTTACAACCTTCAAATAGAGGACTATTTACAGCATTTAACATTTCAAAGAACTGTCTACACTGAGGGTTTGGATATTCGTCAACGTGTACCGGTGGTTCATTATGTACCGGTACTACATCAAACTGGGGAGCCGATGGTAATTGTCGGAAATATATTAGCTCTTGCATCATACACCATCGTGAGTAAGGATTTTGGTTATTTGCGATTGCTCTTCTACTACGCTACAACATTATTTGATGTTGTTCCTACCCGTGTGTTTTGATGATATTCCCACTCATAATAATTTTCACGACCCCTTTCTCATCAAATGTTCTCTTATCTCATTTGGTTCCTTATAACAACAATTCTTACATTTTTTACAAGGACATCTAATTTGAGAACTCATGCTATTTTCACGGGCAAAATCTAAAAACTCTTCCAACCCTCTCATAAATCTTAAACTAAACTTTCCATTTTTTCGCCGGTTATACATCCAACTTCTTTCCTCCCTAACATTCATTTTTAACACCTATACATAATATAATAATATAATTATTCAATTATTTATTAAAGTAAATTAATGACAATAAATATATATAAAACAATTCATTAAAATAAAAATATATATGATAACAATAACATTATTTTAATATGAACTATTCAAGCAAACTAATAATAATGAAAATAAAATATATACTAAATAATATTAAAGCAAATTAATGATAATAAAAATAAAATATACATAATAAAAAAAAAAAACAAATCATATAAACATTAAAACAAATAAATTATATGCTACATAATATTAATATTAAAGCAAATTAATGATAATAAAAATAAATAAAACAAATCATTAAAACATAAAAACAAATCACTAACCTCTTAATGCTTTCCTTTCTTAATACTTAATACTTTCAATTGTTTCTCAAATATACAATAACAACGAAACATCTTGTTTATTTATACAAATAACGGCGACCATAAACCTCTCGCCAATTTCGTCCACTTAGCTACCACAAGGAGTCGTCGCCAACCATTTAAAAAAAGACAAAAAAAAATTTCACAGCTGGCGTCCACATGGCGTCCAACTCTTTCGTCGCCACTGTAAGGATGAAATCAGCGTCCACTTAGCTACCGGATTTCCCGTCTCCATTTATGAAAAATTAAAAAGTTTGACCGTTTAAATATTGGCGTCCAAATGGCGTCAAATGTTTCTCGTCGCCGGTTTCTTTTTTCAATTGGCGTCCACTTTGCGTCAACTGCCCCGTCGCCAAACTTTTCGCGTCCAAATAGGTGGACGCCGGTTTGTCGCCACTCGCGTTGAAATATTTTGGACGCTATTTCCCGACGCTAATCCAATAGTTATTTGTAGTGCAAGTAGGAACAAGAGAGGTATGACTTGCAATTATTGTAGGAAGAAAGATCATCTTAAGATAGGCACTTAGTTAGTTCTTGAAAGTGGAGTTATGAAGGTTGAAAAGGGTCATAAGGTTTTCTTTAAAGGGTCCATTGATGATGATGGCTTGTATAAGCTACTTGGTTCAACTTTAGTTAGTTCGGTTTGTGATGCTACTACCTCAACCAAGCATAGTAATGATGATGATACTTCTTTTGATGGCAAGAACGTAATCCCAATATCTTCCAACAAGTCCATGGCTTGTATGGACTTGGTTGGTGTTTAATTCATACTCTTTTGTAAGCCCTTAGAGGGCAATGTAGTACATGTGCTTTTGTATATTGTTGTGCACATGTTTATTTTTTGTTTTTTTTTAGTATGTTGCTAGCTAGAGATTTTCTTTTTGTGAGTGTTGTTGGATGATCATTGAAGGTGATGTTTTGTGACTTGGAGAACACAAGTCAAGGTGGAGATTAATAGGATTATGGGTGACTTGTGTTACCAAGTAATCAAACATGATTAAGTTAATTAATCACTTTAGTTAGTGAAGGTAAAAAGAGGACAATCAGTCACATGAAATTTATTAGTTTGGATAGTAGATCTTCACATGTGAAAATTTTGAAGGGATGAAATCAAGCCTAAGACTAAGGCAATGAGCATGGGAGACTGTGCGAAGCATGAAAAAGGAAAGTCTAGCATGAAAATGGAAGTCAGAACCTGCCTGTAGTGTTGCTCGACCTGCAGCTCGATCTTGGCTCGACCAAGACCAGGTCGAGCGAAGCTTCTGTGCTTTTTGAAGAGGTTGTTGCTTGTTGTTTTGTTGCTCCAATTGCTGTCCCCTTTTTACCTAATGCCCATCTATAAATAACCCTTGTATACAAGGTTATTTAATGTGCCAAAAGTCTCATATTAGAGCACTATCTCTTGCTCAAGTATACTCTCTAATTAGCTCCTCTCTTCCCTTACGTTATTCTCCATTGTAATTCCTTCAAGTTTGTATAATCTCCTTTAACACATTAATATAATCCTAGGCTAGATGGTGGATGAAGCCCATGTTTGGTGAACCACTTTAAAATCTTTGTCTTGATTATTTACTTATTTTTTTCATTCATTATTACATTGCATTATTTGGTTCTTATACTTGACACAACACAAACTCTCACTTAAACTTCATACTTGTGATCCTTGAGTGAGGTCTTTGCCTCTCCTTTCAATAGACGACATCTTATACCTGTATAGGAGAGTGCGGTTAGAGAATCCCTTGGCTCTAAAGGGTCTTCAAAGAGGGCGGTTCTTGCAAATATCCGAAAGCCTGAATTTCATTACGAACTTGAGATGAACTTTTTGAAGATAAAGAACTAATTTTAAAGGATCAAATTCATTACAGAAGCTGATTTAAGATGTGAATCCAAGTAGAAAAATAAAGTCTAGTTTCTATAAAAATCATAAAATATACTACTACTTATCTTTATCCCTTTTTCAAGATGATGTCAAATAAAATTTACCCGCTGCTTAAATGTTGCTATGCTTTTGTTGTTTCACCACTTTTTTTGATAAAATTACAAAAATACCTCTATTTACTTCTTAAAGGCAACCCTCATGAGAGGAGTGTTGTTAGATGCTAAACAGGAGCAAGTGATCAGACAAAGTCAAGCCTAGTGGTCGATCACCTTAGAACAGGTGCATACATGACAGGATGCACGAGGACAAAGGAGCAGGTTAACAGGCTAAGCCTAGTACATCTAATGGTCTAAATGTCCCACCAGAGAGCCTAGTAGAAGATGTAGCATTCTTGGACTAGGAGACATATGCAAGCAGCCAACAGGGATTGGATGATTATTATACCCCAACTGTAGTAATTTAGTGTGTATAATGGTCACTGGAAGTTTAATTAATTAATTCAAATTAATTAATTAATTAAATAATTAATTAGAAATATCCTAAAAATTGCAAAGTTACTTATTTTGTGGAAAATGTTTTTCACTGATCGCGAAAAGGCTCGCGGGTCGCAAGTTTTTCAAAGCAAAGTTTCTGTTTTGGAAAAAACACTTTTCGCGGGTCGCGAGTTTTGTCTCTGGTCGCGAAGATTTTCACTGGTCGCGAGTTTCGCGCTGGTTTTTGCAACGTTCGTTTTATTTGGTTTTGTTAGTTATAACTACATACGATTAATATGGTTATATAAACCGGATATCTGGGATGGATTGATTGAAAGACGACATTAGTTCGTGAATCAATCTTGTGTTTTGTGAAGCAATACGTTGCTTCGTAAAATGGTGTAAGCTATTCTATAAATATCGAAGACTTGTGTGTTATTCTCTACACATGCAATTTCTGATTTCTTTTCTTCTCTAGCACTTTACATAGAGAACTTGCAATCCTCGTTTGTAATTTCCTTTATCTTCTTTCATTTAAGTTTCTCTTACATCATTCTAATTTCCGTGTGCTCGGAATTTAGTGCAACTGTTTGTATCTCAGAACATATTTTCGGTATGCATTCCAAAGCACTGTAGTAGGGAGGAAATGATGTTTTAGGAAAGAGCATCTTGCCTAGAATTAATATCAAGTTCAATACAAAATCCTCTTGTTACTATGTTCGATATATGGTGATTCCTAATGATCAAGTTTGCATTTGGTGTATGTTAAGCAAAGGTTTGAACATGTCATATGTTTTTGTAACCTACTAAGTTAATGTACTTTATTTTATATGAAATAAAGTCACAAAATTACAACACCAACTAGGTGGACCTACTTAGATGTTGCCTAGCTTTAGAGGACACTTAGCTAGGGTTATATAAGGGGAGTAAGTGTATGCCTTTCATTCTGAAGTGTCGTATTAGGAAGAAGACGATGGAGGTCATCATCAGACTTTGAGACATATTGGATGAGTTGTATAGAGGCTTATCAGATACTTCTTTGAGCCAACTTTCGTGTATCATGCATTGTTGAGAGGTGGTAACCAGATCCCACACCTTTCACATGCCCCAGGGGAGATGACTATTATGTTGCACAATGTGAATTAAATACTTAGGTTGTGTATTGGTGGTTCATTGCTCGAAGAAGTTTTAGAGGAAGCATGGGCACCAGCTCTTGGAGGCCTATGTGGTTAGCAAATGAGTGAGTTACGTAGTACATACTAGCTAAACTTTTCATATATTGATATTGATGTTTTTATTGATCATCATTATCATCATACCCATAAAGGAGAGTGCAGTCAAAGAGTCGATCGGCTCAAGAAAGATCTTCAAAGGGCGTGAGATCACAAAGCCTGCAACTTACATACAGTATGATCAATACTATGTTTTTATTGATCTAATTACAAATTACAATAATTACAAGTATAATGGAAATAATTACAAATTACAAATTACAATAACTATAAATTACAATTACGATTTACAATAGTTACAAATTATGCATTACCTAAATTGACTGGATCATCAGTTGTGTTATTTGATCTTGATGAGCTATAAATTATTAGTTTGTTTCACGTATTTATTCTACTACAATAATGGTCCTTAAAATGTCTAGCAAAATGTCACATGATCTTCTTCAATCTAAATGAATTGGTGGTAGAGGAGATGAATCATCATTCATTAGTAGCTAACTAAATGATTGCCATTGACCATATACAAATGCAGACCTTTACAAACACCATGTGATCCTGGATTTTTTTCTTAGTGGTAAAATCAAGACATTATATTCAGTGTATCCCCTATGTTGGGTCTCGAGTAAGCTATTGCAATGTTAAGAAAGGTCGCTGCAAAGTACGATCAGCATGGAGCTTCCGACTAGTGTCTATACGATGTAGCTCCCCTAATGTGCGCTCTAATTCTATATACATGTCATCCTCAACTGCTTTCGGATGATAAATACAAACGATATTAGTGCTCCCTATTAGAACAAGTTGTCATTTCAAATATATGTCCAATGCATATTAAATAACAACTTGTTGTATTTATGGACAAATAAATAGATACATATGAACTTGCATTTCTATGAACATGGCATTCCAAAGCAAATGCTAATTCTCCTTGGCCTCGTTTCTGTAACTATAATTGCTCTAAATCCACAAATACTATCTCTAATAACATCCATCTAGTAAAAAAGATTGGGAGTAAGAATATGTAAAAGACATTCGAGCCAAGAAAAAAGTGAGCAATCTTTATGTGCTCCATTTGTAAACTAGATTTCATTGTTGTAAGAGATAATATAATTAATTGACAATGTTAAATAAAATTCAAAATGAAAACACCAGATGAATTAAAGTTAAAGTCAATCCTAGCGAATAATTGAGTTGATCGTCCACTTGGTTATCCTCTTGACAAGACCCATATCCTTGTCCTCCTGAAGATGATCTTAAATTGTTGGAACAACCTTGTGGTTTGTTCTACTGATTGTACCTTCTATTATATATATAAACATAAGGCTTCACTTATTGTGCGACAGTGGAAGCAAAGATCGAAAACAATAACGGAAGCAATAAAGATTCAAATAAACAATAAAGAAAATCACACCGAGATATTAATGTGGTTCACTATCAACGTGATAGCTACATCCACCGACACCGAGAATAAACTATTCACTATAAACCGGGAGATTACAAGATGAACAAGAAACCACAACAATGGCTCTCCAAGCATTTTTTCTCTCTTAATTTTCCTCACTTGGTGTTGCATTGAATTGCATCATACCCTAATTCTAATTACAAGAGGGGTTTATATAGTATGCCACTTAATAGAAAGAAATTAGGATAATAACTACAAAGAAACCGGCCCAGAAACTAAGTAACCGTCAAAAGAACGTGGAAAAACTAAATCTCGCACAAACCGCACTGCTCCACGCCCTGCATAGAAGCCCGTGCCCCCCGGCTCCGCGGCACGCTCCTTACTCCACGGCTCGCACATTGCACTCAACCCAAAACAAAAGCTTCTCTGCGCCCCGCGTAATACTCCACACCCTGCGCTTCCGCCTTTTTGACCCACACTTGATTCATCTTCTTCGTGATCTTGGACTTGTTCGAGTCACAAAAATCCCAACATCACTTATTTTGTACTTTCAAGAATCAATAAAAATTTCATTACATTCTTTATATCTTTTGCAATATTTCTAACACCATCCAAATTTTTTATTTGATCATCATCATTTTCATCATCAATCACAATGTATCCGCATATAGAAAACTATGATCAGGGTCTGGGGAGAGAAAGAAGGCGGCAACTCATATCCATAAAAGAGAGCGCGGCCAAAGAGTCCCTCGACTCAAAAAAGAACAAGAGATGTTCCTACAATGAAAAGGATTGGGTGGAGCTGAAGCTAGCTCCGCAAGCTTGTATCTTATCACACAACATTAACCCTTGAACATAAAATAAAATAAATAAAAGCATATAAATAAAATAAAAAACAGAAAAATTACCTGGAATAATCAACATATTCGTGATTTTCCTACAATAAACCCATCTATTGATTAACCATAATCCTAACTTTGAGGGGAATTTTCCTAGAGTAAACTCGGCGACCAAATGACTTGCTATAACAAGTTTTATTTTTTAAAAAAAAGATAAATAAAAATAAAATGTAGAAAATGTTAAAAAATTGTTCTAAAAAGATTTATGATTTTTTTTATTTTAGAATTTTATATAATTTTTCAAAAATTTTCTAGAATTTTAAATTAATTTTTTATTTTACTTTTTTGGTGAATTACCTACTATAACAGGTCATCGTAGGGTTGAACAAAGTTTGGTCTAAACCATAAACCAAACCAGACCAAACCAAAATTTTAGTATTTGGTCTGGTCCACGGTTTAAATGGTGTGGTTTGATTTTTTTTCAAATTAAATTATGGCTTACGGTCTGGTCTCGATTTTTTTTTCAGACCAGACCGAACTGCAAACTTTACCATGGTCGAAAATCATAATTTTATATTTAAAAAATTAAGTTGCTACCTAGATATTTTAAGATGTAGTTATTTTTATATAGCAATATATACTTAAATGATGTTGATGTTATCAACTAATTACAAATTATTATATTTATTGATTTTCAGTGTGAGATATTTGCATAAATACATATATTAATTTGGATAAAAATATAAAAATAAAAACCGTAGACCAGACCAGACCGGGCCGTTGTAAAACGGTTTGGTCCGGTCCGGTCTAGTGATTTGAACGGTTCGTCCGGTCTGGAAAATTTTCAGACCGAAAATTCTGATATTAGTGTCAGACCAGACCAAATCGGACCGTGTTCACCCCTAGGTCATCGAGTTACCCAAGTTTATTCTTGGCAAATACTCCTTAAAGTTGAGATTATTTATGGTTAATTAATAGGTGAAATTATTGAAAGAAAATCACAAATAGGTTGGATTATTCTAGGTAAATTTTCCAATAAAGAAATAATATTGATAATAAATTAATAATAGTAATAAAAGCGAGTAAAAGGTAAAGAACATAACACCACAGCCCAAAGGTAAGCGAAAGAGAATCAGAAGTCTAAGACACGAATAAGGTGCCTCCAACTACTTCTATCTCTGGTCGAGTCTTTCGAGAGGCGAAACTCGTACAAGTCATTTTTTATATGTTCTTCCAAATTTTTCTAGCACTTCTTAAACTTCTCTTACCCTCTACTATGATGTTTTCTATCCTCCTCAAAAATTAATAAATATTATCAAAATAACCTAACTCTAAGAATAAATTATCACTAAATTATTATGCATCAAACAATTACATGTTATAGAAGTTTTAAGACATGCGTGTAGGAGTAGTAAAAAAAAAACAGTAGGAGACGCGGAAAAAGGGTTTTAAAACCTTTTTGAAATAAATTGACACTTGACAATATTTAAGAAGATGATAAAATAAAGGTATTAACAACTTGCAATTGATAATTAGCTGAAATCAATTGAAATATTAATAAAGTTATGGTAAATAATTTAATTAAACACATCTAGAAAGGTATGAAAGATTTATAATAAAAGTTGTTGACGTATTAATTAAAAATTAAAAAACACTTTAAATGTCATATACAACTCTCCTAGACACTCACATTTGGTTGTTGATTTGATTTCTTTTGTATTCTTTTGGTGCTACAACACTTCATAATATGAACGGAAATTTTATATATTGATTTCGAGTTTTTGGCTAATTTATAACCTGCTTAAATGTTTTTTTTAGTATGGTGAACAGTGGCGGATCTAGGGTTCACACTCCCTAGGGGCACAAACATATAGATGGAAGTTTGCGAGTTGAAGTTTCAAAACAGCAATAGAAGTTAATCTTTCTTTATTTTCCGAGTTTGGGGTTTTGAAAGTTGGAGTAGTTTCACTCTCTTTCTCTTCAGGGAGCTTGGAGTCGAGTTATCACCATTTTCTTTACTCAAATGTTTTGCAAAAAAAGAAGCAATATTTCATTCTTTTCTCTTTATTATTTTCAATTCTAGCAAGAACACATGACACATAACACATTCAATTATACACTCATCACCAATTTACCAAACACATTCGCAAAGTACAATCACAAAAACAATTGACATTCATTTCCACCAATAATTCAAGAAACTAGCTTATATAATAATATATAATACAATAATTCAAGAAACTCCAAAATCCAATTATCCAAACACATTCATTTATTCACAAAGGCCAAAGCACAATAACATTAACATAATAACATATAATATATAATTCAATCAAGAAACTATCTTGAAATTTGAAATAAGAAAATAAAAACCCTAATTTTTGGGAATTAGGAATTTAAAAAAAATAACATTTAATTAATGATAATACTTGAGATAACAGTCAGTGGTGGCTAGTGGGCTGTAGGCAGGATGCAAGTCGGCGGCAAGGAGAAGCGATGGTCTGGACAGCGAGGCAAGAAGAAGCGTCGAAGCGAGTAGTCCACGACTCACTGTCACTGGTGGAGTGATGGTCTGGACAGCGAGGCAAGGACATTAGGAGAAGCAAAGCAGCCAGCACGTAGGCGGCAGGACAGAAACTCCGGTGGACTGTGGTGGCCGGTACCGACGTGCCGTCAATTCTCCATGGGTGAGAATTGAGATTTGAGAATTAGGGTTTGTAAGTTTGTTTAGTTTGAGAAATGAAAAGGCTTCCCTCAGTCCCAGACTCCTAAACGCGCGTTTCAATTTTTTTCCCTATTTTTCTTTTTTTTTCATTTTTTTTGAACTCTATAGGGGCATGTGACCCCTTGTGACCCCAAGTAAGTCCGCCACTGTGTGCATTATTTGCATGAGTATATGTAAAGTTTTTATACTAATATTTATTTTGGAGAAAAGTACTAAATAAGTTTTATTCCGGTTAATGGGTATGTTAAGGTATCTTATGTTGTCGGATAACGCCTAAATTTTTGGTTTGACAATAAAGAAGGATTTAACTATTTAAGTTAAAGTTGATATTAAATATTTTACTAGGTATAAAGTATTTGTTTTTATAGAAAAATCTTAATCATTTTGGTACAAAGGATATTTATTTTGAATTATCTCAAGATTCAAAATAAGGATGCATCTATATAGATTATGTTATTTATAACATCTACTATGAGTTCTATTTATTAGAACAAAAGATATTATATATCAATGATATTTGATTATAATACAAAGTGATGCAATATTTATTTGGAAATTTATTTTCAATGATAGATAGGTTTAAATACCTACTTGTTTGTGCAAATGATTATGACATTTTGATCCTTTAAGATTGACTTGCTAATCTTTTGATAAAACATGTATTTCCAAAAGAGAAAAATATAAGTTTATTTTACTAAGGAAAGTTTTTAACAAAGTTTGGTTTTGTTAAAGTTTTCAAAGTAAAAGGTTTTCAATATCTTGTATTCATATTTCTAATATGAAGGTTTACCATGATTATGTATTTTGATACTTAACTATCATATAAGTTTAAGATTTCTAAAAGAAAGTAAGTAATGATGTGTTCATCATGGGAATAATATTTAAAGTTTAGTAACTTCATCTCCAAGTAAGTATAACAATATGTTATAGATAGATTTTCATATTATATATGAAGATTGGTGAGCATGTAACAATGTTCAAGATGTATTAAGTGGTATTATTATACTTAATATGATAATTGATTATTGAATCTATTTCAATAACTTTACCGAAAATATAATGGTTAAATAATTGTTTGTATTTTCATATGATATGTTATATCATATATTTTTATAAATTATGATATATTTGTTTTGGAATTGTATAAGTAAAATCACTACAAAAAAACACGAAGGTTTTCGACGGAAAAACAATGGTTTTTTCGACGGTTTTAAGCGTCGGAAAATATATTTTCGACGGTTGGCAAAGCGTCTAAAAAACTAAAGTCACAAATTTTCGACGCTTTTTTCCCGACGGTTATTTCAGTCGATATTAAATAGGTTTTCGGACGCTTTTTACTGTGGGAAAAAAGATTTCACGCCTTAAACTATACTACAATTTCATGATTTTCAACGTTTTAAAGCGTGGAAAATGATAAATATTCTCAACGCTTTCTCATGTGGAGAATGCTAAACTTTTTAGAAGATTTCAAGTGTCGGAAATGCATAATATTTTAGACGCTTTTATGGGTCTAAATGAAAATAAACTCTTTAAAGCCATAGTTATTTATTCATATCAATCCCATAACCATGGATGATGCTAATATAATATAGAAATACAAGTTTAATTTACTATACAACAAATGATGACTTTATTCGCCCAAAATATTATCAAGAATTTACATAGATTATTTAAATTTCAAATTATTAACATAAATGTTCAACACAAAAAAATATTGATCAGAAAAACAAAAATTACATCTTCGAAAATAACATCCACATCACCAAAGCCATAAAGGGTGAGCTACTGAGAATTCTGAGACTACTAGTTGTGGAGCTTGCTGCTTGTATTACATGTCTGCATCATCTGAGGTGCTTCGTGGGGTTTATGTGATGTCAGTTTCACCAGACTCCCGCTTACACTGTCCACAACCTCCATATCCAATGATCTTTGGGATTCACCAACATTCTTTTCATCTTTGACGCACTCACCATTTTTACCACTAATTTCAGAGGCAGTATTTTCACTACTGTGCTGCGAACAACTCTCAGCAGATGGCTGCTCAATTTCCAACTCTTTGGCAGTAATAGTATTACAAAACTTTTCAGACTGTGAGTTAATGTCGGGCTGCATACTATATCCATAATTACTTTGTAAGATTAGACACTTTATAAAAGATTAGAAGTTGCTGGTAAGGACTAGGGAGGATAGGTCACTTACAGAAAAGTTTCAAACAATTCAGGGAACTGTGAGTCCGACTGTCCAAGTTCATTTAAGCAAAAGCAGAGAACATGTGTGATTCCAAGATGCTGAAGTGTGTAGATGGAACTTGCAGCCAACGCTCCACTTATGAACAAACTATTAGTAACTAAAGATGGCTTCTCTGTGTTAGCAGCATCACATATCAGTGATATTCTCTCAAGTATATGTTCCAGCCTCACCTGAAAGTTCACAAAATACAAACAAATGATATTGACAACGGTAATTGTAATAAACCCAAGTAGATGCTCCAACAAATGCTAGTGGTTCACACCTTCAACTCATATGCATCAACCACAGTATTATAACCACAGTATTATAATCACTCCCCTCGATCTTGGTAACATAGGGATGATCTATGAAAAAATAGTAAATCCCACAAATAACTAAACAAATAATTCTACATCTTACAATAGCATAAAGATCTAACTCAAATTTTTGCGTCTATTTGTTTGGCACCATTGCTAGGATTTCTAAGGCTTAAGGCTTAAGGATTTCTAACTCAAATCTAATTAGCCCCAATAGAAGTAAATACTTCAATATTGGCAAATTAGGTTAAAACCTTCATTGAACATAATAACTAGAAATACAGGAAGCAAATTAGGGAAAGTTTAACCCATCAAAATATCAAAACAAACTCTACTTAAAATTAAAAGCCCTAACACAAAAAAAATCAATAATTTACAATAATTTTACAAGAAAAAAAGAAAAAAATATAGCAGTACAACAATTTACAAGAAAAAACGAAAAAAAATAAGAACGTACCTGCAGCTACAGGACCGCAACGCCGGTTTCAATGGAGGGGATCGGAAAGGGAAACGGGAGTTGCTCTTAGGAACTTTTAGGAACTTGAAGAGGCGTTTTTGTTTTTGTTTTTTTTTTCTAATTTTTTTGGACGCTTGTAATAATTTATTCCAACGTATTTATATGTCGAAAATAAAGCGTTTAAAAGCTTCGTTTTATTTTTTTAGACGGTTACTCAACTGTCTAAGTAATGTGTTTAAAAACTCCATATTTTTTAGTAGTGTATTGACAAAGTAATATGTCATATTCCTTATATGAAGGAAATGGGAGAGGTAAATGTTAAATGAATTTTTACATAAAAGTTTAAGGACTAAGAATTAAGTATTTTATTATAGTTAAAGTAAATTCCAAGATTACCCTCATGTCTTCCAATTGTAATTATTTCCTAAATATTTGGAATAATTATAAAATTGGATGTAATTTTTTTTAACTTATACAAGATTCAAATTGTTTCATAGTTGTCAAGTAAAGTTTTACTTCCAACTTAAAGTTCCTTTATTAGGAAATTATTTGAATAGTCCAAAAATGTTTATGTTGTATCATGGATTTAATTAATCTTATAGTAGAAGTTCTTCAAGTTTGAAGAGGTACTTAAGTATGAGTTTGATCTTTAGTGAATTGGTCATTCTCTATGTTGATCAAAATATGTGTTTGTGGGGGAGGTACCAAGTTTTGATCACCCAAGAACAAACAAAGTTTTAACTTATTCTACTATGATATGAATGTTATTTGTCAAGATTTAGACAAATATGTAAACTGTATAGTTTAAATATACTCATCTTTGAGATGTTTAAGCCAATGTTGTGCACAAAAACAATCTAGTGTTATTGACAAGTGGCTTGTATAAAGTATTGATAGTCGAGTGTAACTTTGATAATACGATGACCTCTAATTGAGGCAAAGCCGAAAATTAGGGCTTATCAAAGAAGGGATCACAATTCTTGACTATGTGAACAAAGTTCAAAGTTAGACGAAGTATTCTTACCAAAGTCTAGGAATTTCATGGTTTAATGAAATTGGTACATGCCCATTCTTCAACACCATGAGTGAAACCCAATTCGACGCTGGAAGAAACATCTAGTCTTGAATTCAATGTGGATTAATCGCTCATCAGATGTTGGGAAGCAACACATAAGTGATCCTAAGTTGCTTTATTCGTGATGTTAACAAACGAGGTAGTAGAGTAGTCCCTCGAGGTCTCCATTTTCTAGAGTTATGAAGATCTCTAGATTGAGTGCTTTATTCACGAAAGCATGATAAACCAGGAGAAGCTACCTATATAAGTTCGGGATTGGTCGCCTCAACGAAATCAAGGGGCATACTTATGATTTCAAAGAACTTATGAATAGATATGGACACATGGCCTTTAACGTGTCAAGGATGTAAGATTACTGAATTATTTCATGTGTACTACTCCTTCAATTGATTGGATATATCTGCTTAATTCAATCCGGAAGGACATTAGGGGATATGATCAATTGTAAAGATGCGTGGTACTAGGTGTCAATTCAATTCGTACGAACATTGGCATTGATGCATGAAATGGGTTGGAGATTATGGATTGCAAAAGAAGAAAAGGATTATACACTCTAAATGGGGGAGGATTGTTGGAATTTAGAGTGTATAGTGGTTACTGGAAATGATTTAATTAATTAAATTAAATAATTTAATTAAATTATTTATATTATCCCAAGGTTGAAAATTATATGTTTTAATCAAAACATAAAAGTCACGGCTCGTGATTTAGTTCGCGGCTCGCGAAAATACACAAAAAAGTTTCTGTTTTCTGGGGCACACAGGTCGCGGCCCGCAACCTTTTACGCGGCCCGCGACTAACGTGTTTTTTCGGGAAATTTTCGTGTAACGTTTTGCTTTGTTTTGATAGTTATATAATAACTTCCTACAGTTATTATGGTTATTCTTAGCCATGTTCTTTGGGATGTAAGGGTTGAGTGAAAAGCGACTTTGGTTCGTGAATCGACCTCGTGTTTCATGAAGTGATATGTTGCTTCATGAACCGGTGTGAGCTATCCTATAAATATAGAAGGTTTGTATGTTATTTTACACATGCAATTTCTGATTTCTTTTCTTCTCTAGCATTTTACATTGAGGAATTGCAATCCTCGTTTGTAATTTTCTTATCTTCTTCCACTTAAGTTTCTCTTACATCATTCTAATTTCCGTGTGCTCGGAAGTTAGTGTAATTCTTTGTATCTCAGAACATATTTCCGATTTATTCCCAAGCACCGTAGTAGGGAGGAAATGATGTTTTAGGAAAGAGCATCTCGCCTAGAATTGATATCAAGATCCAACAACATCTTCTTGTTACTATGATCGATATATAGTGATTCCCGATGACCAAGATTGCATTTGGTTTATGTTAAGCAAAGGTTTGAACTTGTCATATGTAATTTGATTTTCTACTACAAACTTGTAACTTTATTTTATATGTTTGATTTATAAAATTAAAGTCACATTTCTAACAGTATTTCTCTTTTCGACCACTGCATTGCTTCACATGTTTTGTGGGGCTCGATCTTACTCACGCTATCGCCTTTACTTATGTCCATGTCACAACTTAGCCTTTGTAAATTAAAATTAGGGTTGTAATTTCGGTTACTCGCTCAGGTTTTGGGTCGGATTTCATCGGGTTTGGGTATTCTCGGGTTCGGGTTTTCACAGGTGATTTAGCGCTTTGAATCGGGTCGGTTCGGTTACGGGTCCAATCGAGTGCGGGTCTATATCGGGTTAATACCACACCGGGTCGATTCGGGTCATATCCATTTCAGTTTGGATTTGTATATGGTTCGGTTAATACAATTCAGTTCCAAATCGGTTATGCTGCAGGTCGAATCGAGTTCGACTAGACTATGGGTCGTGTCATTTTTTGTTTTAGGTTAACGTTAATTCAGATTATTTTGGTTTAAGTTGACTTTGGATCGATTAAATCATTTTTGAGTTGTGCATTTAGTTCTTCTCAGAATTCAGGTCGATCAAAATCCAATTCAATGAGTTTTATATTGAATGAAATTTATGGTTATTATGCAATTAATTTATGTTGAAATCGTTTGGAATTGAAAAATGAAGAGTTGTATTCGGTTAATTAAGTTGTCGGTTACTAGACAAATTTGGTTTAGCTTAAGAAAAAGTCGATAAGATTTAATTGTGGGTCTGCATTTATTGTTTAATTTTAACTAAACTAAACTTGATTCAATTCAATCAAACTAGCTTATTATTAACTTAATTAAACTTGATACAGCTAAATCAAATTATATCGCTTAATCAGATTATCGGGTTAATCTCAAGTGTTGATTATGGGTCATTTTGGGTGGTATTATGTCGAGTACCTATCGGGTTAAAGACGGGTTCGAGTTGTAACACGTCGGGTGCAAATCGAGTTCGATTAACCACATTGTCGGGTCAGTCTCGGATGTCGGTTGTTCTCGAGTCGGGTACCGTTTGATTATTGGTCTAAAATAATCGGGTACATGTCGAGTTACGGGTCAACATCAGGTCGAGTTTTGACGGTTACTGGTCACTGCACCTCGAGTCAACCAACGGGTCGGATATAAATCGATTTCAGGCGGTATTACAAATTGGGTCAATTTTTAACAGTCCTAATTAAAATCTACAATTAAATTTATTAACTCCTTTATAAATTATACTCACCACAAATGAAATGATTAATGGAAAAAAAAATTTAGAAGAAAACCCCATAAAAAAAAAAGATTCTTTGCCCTTGATATTGTAATTTTTGAAAATATTTCCCACTTTGTATTCATGGGAATTTTATTTCCCATTATACCGTCCACGTAGGACGATACAGAAAATAAATATTTTTTTATGTTTTAGATCAAACCGTTATCTCAACTGACAGTTTGGTATTAAGTTTTTTAACAAACCGCTATCAGAGATGGCGGTTAAATCCAAAGTCCAAACTATAATTTTGAGATAAAATTTAAAAAAAAATTTAAGAGTGAACCACCATCTAAGATGGCGGTTTACCTTAATTAAAAATTTTTAATAAAAAATATTTAGAGATTAAGTCTTCCGTGAAATAATATGGCTCAAGGTAATACTGATTTATTTAAAGTATTGGTAAAATACTAAAACATTGAAAGCATGAGAGCGCAGTTGGTAGAGATGCGGAATGGAATTCATTTTCCTTGAACATCGCGTGTTCAAACCTGTAGGAGAGCAAAGGAGTTTTTTTTTTTAAAATTCCGTTGATTTACAAACAAAACCGCTATCTCACATAGCGGTTTTTTCTTGTGAACTAACCGTCACTTCAATTAGCGGTTTGCCATTAAAGTTTATAACTTTTAAATCTAATCCTACGTGGACGGTATGGTGGGAAATATTTTTTCAGTTACATAAAGTGGGAATTATTTTATAAAATACCAATATTTTGGGAATAGACTCTAAAAAAAAGGAAATTAATACTTCCTCCGTTCCAAAATACTTGCAACACTTACCATATTAGGAAGTTTCTAATTACTTGCACCATTACTATTTTTGGCAAAAACAAAACTTATTTTATCATTACTTTATTCCTACTCCACATATCACCATCAATCATATATCATCCCATTAATTATTCAATATACCCACAACCAATACCTACCTTCCATTATTTATAATTAATTTTTGTTTTTAATTCCATCATTCAACTAAATTCTTTTAAATACCGACAACTAAATTCACTTAAGTACCCCAATTAAATTCATTTTAATACCCCAACCAAATTCTTTTAAATACCCCAACTAACTACATTTACTCTACCCTTTAATACCCCAACTAAATTAGCCCAACGACTCTCTTGAAGAAGGGTCTAGAAACCCTAGAAAACCCTTCCACCTTCCCCCCTTTAAATACCCCATAACCCTACTTCCATCCTTCTTCCATGAACGACTGTTATTTCATTATTCTTTCATCCTTTCTTCCATCTAAGAGTTGCATGTTCTTCCATCCTGAAAACCTAATTCTTCTTCCATTTAAAAGTCTTCTTTAATGTTCTTTCATCCTTCTGATTTTCGTTTTTGGGCAAATTTAATGGCGACTTGACTGGAATTGGGTTTTTTTGGGTTTATTTTATCAGATTTGACTGGAATTTCGTTTTTTTGGGTTTATTTTAGCAGATCTGAGTAATTTCGTTTCTTGGGTTTATTTTAACAGATCTGAGTTATTTCATTATTCTCCAAAAATAGAGTCCTTTGACAGTGATCAAACTACCCCTCGTTATTTTGATCCTTATCTTGAATATCTTGCAAAGATGAAGAATGATTCTGATTATTATGGTGTTTCTGATGATGGAGGAGGATTTTTACTTTATCATAAAAGGATACCCCCCAAAATGAGCATTCGTGGTTGTAAAAATGAGCATTTCTGACCCTATCGTTTCATTTAATTGATGTTCTTTGTTTGTTGGGTATTTGGTTGCTGATTTACTGTTTTTTATCTAAATAATCGTTTATAATTTGATCTCATGTTGCATGTCAATTCCTGTTGCATGTCAATTTATCTAAATAATCATTTATCTAAATAATCGTTTTTTATTTAATTACTGTTGCATGTCAATTTATGCTCTGGTTTATTTTGAGTATTCGTTTATGATCTCATGTTGCATGTCGAATTTAAGATCTGATTACTGTTTATTAGTTGATTATTTATGTTGATTTATGTTTATGTTTATTAGTTGATTTATGTTTATGTTTATTAGTTGATTAATGTTTATTTAAGATCTGGTTCTGTTTATGTTTATTTAAGATCTGATAACTGTTTATGAGTTGATTATTTAAGTTGATTTATGTTTATGTTTATTAGTTGATTAATGTCTAATTTAGATCTGGTTCTGTTTATGTTTATTTAAGATCTGATAACTGTTTATTAGTTGATTATTTATGTTGATTTATGTTTATGTTTATTAGTTGATGTATGTTTATGTTTATTAGTTGATTTATGATATGGATGATTAGTAAAATCTCAATAATGATGGGGTATAAACTGATAAATTAGTGCATGATTGAGTAAGCAAGTTCATGCCACCTTAGGTTTA
This sequence comes from Amaranthus cruentus, assembly GCA_019425755.1. Taxonomy (NCBI): domain Eukaryota; kingdom Viridiplantae; phylum Streptophyta; class Magnoliopsida; order Caryophyllales; family Amaranthaceae; genus Amaranthus; species Amaranthus cruentus. Next base: position 9,913,494 of record CM033457.1, on the reverse strand, counting down.
ACCACAAAGTAGGTTGATACAAATGCACTATTGTTCTTGCCATTTCAGTTACTTTGATGGGGTTAACTTTGCCTTATTCTTTATTATCTTTGTTCTGTTTTAGTTGCACTATTGTGGTTTCTTCATTTTGATATGGCAAAAACATGTACCTCTGAGTATTAATGGCAAACCATAGATGTATTTTGCGTCCTTACTTGTGGTGACTCGAGAAGAGGTTGAACTGCTTGCTTGTGCACTTGTTTAAATGATGTGAAACTTAAACAATCTGAGGGAAATATCACAAGTGCAACGTGGGAATAAAATTGATGAATGATGTTAAATGTTTGTTAAATGTTTTTTTCCTTAACATACCACCTCAATGACTAATTGGGAGAGGTGTTCCCAAACCCAATGGTGCAACTTAAACGGAACAGAAGAAGTAAATGTTTACTAAATTTGGCATATAATCATCTAAGCCTTGAATTCTTTACAAAATGTTGTATATAATCATCCTTTACAAAATGTTGCATATAAGCTTTCGAAATTTCTATCTAGATTTCAATCTAGAATATACAAAATGTTGCATATAATCATCCTTTACAAAATGTTGTATCCTATGACTAATTAATTTCAATCTTCTTGTGGAAGAACATTGAGATTAATTAACACGCGACGTAAATATTGATTTGTTGAATCTATTAGCTCAGTAGAAACTTCAAGTTGACTTGGCAATTGACCTAGCCTGTCCAATCTGTTCTTTCCCATATGTGGTTGCTTGTAATTGTTACCACCCCTTACTTTAAGTACCTCAATCATGCATAATTGATATTGAATCCATGAGTAATTTAATAGTTTTAGATTGAATGTTTCATATGCATCATTTACTGACTTAACTAAAGCTTCCAAATCCCTTGGAAATTCTTTAAATTGAATTGATTGAAGTGCATTAAATATACCTAGATCTAAAATGTTCATGTTTGGACTAGAAGCCGGTTGACAGACTAGCCTAATATTGAACCCATCTTGTGTAGCAGCTTCATTGAATGCTTGATCATTTATTAATATGTGTGGTCTTGCATTGTCTTGCTGTATCCATATATCCCTGACTCCATTTGATGGCCATTTAGATCTGATTGCTGGTAAAACTTCAGCAATTAACTTTTGCCTTATGACATCTCGTGTAACTCTTGTAATTGCTTTTAACTCTGGTGTACCTGCTGGCCTATTGCTTGAACTTCTGATTGCCCTTTGTGTCTCTGTAAAAGGGAAGATGCCTATTTTTCCATCCCACAGTATGTCCCCATTATTGTTGATAAGAGGCCTAGCAACAGCAGCAATAAACATGACCTTACCTATAAATTTTTTGTTTTGAACACACCTATATGGCTCTTCTTCTTCCCATGTGAATAGGTAAAATCTCTGTGTCTCTCTGCTCATATAAAACCACTTCTCGTCGATGTATACCATGTTGTACATCAAAGTAAACTTGGGCAATGTGTTCACTGTTGCCGGTATAATTTGAGACAAAATAAAATTAAGCCTATTAACTTTGTGCTCATGAGACAGTTTGGGTTTGATGGAATTAGTGTGGGATCTAAGGTCTCCGGCTTTTAACATTCTATATACTTGTGAATGACCCATTTTCATCTCATTAGCAATTGCTCTAATTGTTGTTCTTTTTTCAATTGGAATTGCATTGAGTGTGTCCATGTTAAAAACATTTTTTTTCCTTCCCACCCTTCCCCTCTTCTTGTTACTAACATCAATAACACTACCATTGGCCATGGAATTTTTGGCGTTTTCCCATATCCTCCAAACTGTCCAATGTGAAACATTATATGCAAGTGCAGTTGCCTTTACACTTCATGTAGGCAAGGTTATACTTGGTGGTTGACAAAGGCAAGTTAAACTGTTGAACAATTAACTTTCTTTTTTTAATTGTGAGTTCCCTACTTTGGGTCTGAGCTGGAATGTGGTTCATTTCTGCTGTATTGCTGCTGTTTGTAGCTTGTTGTTTTGCTGATGATTCATTCATAGGCTCTATTGGTTCATGTTGTGGGTTGGATTGAGGTTGGGAATTATTTAAACGCAAGTTCAAACTGACATCAATATTCCCATATGTTTCACTTGTGTAATCTTCAAAAACATCATAATCATCTATTAAGCCTAATTGTTCAAAGTAAGAAATAAATACCTCAATGTCGGGATCGAAATTCTCATCAAGGTTTGTGTCATCCATCTTGCTTGCTTTTATAATCTTCAAAACTGTACAAACATTGTGCTTGTGTGTGCTTATGTTCGTTTCTAGTGTAAAGAACCCCCTTCCCCAATTAATTAAATGTGGCTTTTTCAGAGGTGATAATTAAGATCGGGTTAGACCCTCAAGACTATGAAGTTGAAGCTCAAAGAGTCGAGGAAAATGTGGAGAAATTAAAAAATGCTCAAAGAGTCAAGGAAAATGTGGAGAAATTACAAAATGCTCAAAGAGTCAAGGAAAATGTGGGGAAATCAAAATATGGATTCTGATTACTATGAAGCCTTTATATAGGCGGTTGAAAAATGTATTCTGATTTGTATTTTTGGTGGGGGATTTTCATTTTGGGGTTTGTAATTTTGGGGGGAAAGTTTAAACTTTTTGGGTTGTTAAATGTATTTTGATTATCATTTCTGTTTTGGGTTGTAAAATTAATGGATTCTGATTGTGTATTTTGTTTTAATTAAAATATGTATTTTTTTTAATATACTACCTTCGTTCCATTTTACTTGCAACACTTACCAATTTTAGAAGTTTCATATTACTTGCAACATTACTATTTTTAGCAAAATAATCTACTTATTTTATCCTCACTTTATTCCTACCCCACTATCACCATCAATCATACATCATCCCATTAATTATTTAATATACCCACAAGTCACAACCACTATCTACTTATAATAATTTTTTTTATTTCTACCCCACATATCACTATCGATCATACATTATCCCTACTTTTACCATACTGATTTGACGATCCTTAAAAAACGTGCTAAACCTAATGGTGCAACTAAAATGAAACGGAGAAAGTACTTAAAAGAGATGTCCTTTACTTGATGATTCAAATCCAAAATTTAAAAATCGAGTCTATTTTCAAAATGGAGTACGTATTGTTTTCTCTAAATAAGATCCTGACTCTTAAATTCAATTTTAACCGCCACACCCTTTCCCTCCGCGTATCCTATGCTAAAAAAATAATGCACTCCCGAAAGAAAATAAAAAAATTGTTAATTTTTACTTAACTACAATTGCGGAATATATCCATTTTCTAACATCTCTGTGGTCAAAAATTTAAGCGTGACATATATAAGTTCTACTTGATGGTGTGTTCGATCACTTGCAGTAAACACATGAATCTGATTATTAACATCAATCCAGCTACACCCAGGACTTTTCTTCAGTCCCATATCTTGGATTTTGGCTCTATGTTCCATCGAATCAATCCATTTTTTCGAATCCTCGTACAAATTCGCAAGAAGTACACGATACCCAATGCTATCAGGGTTCAACTCGAAAATGTGATTTGCTACAACCTCTGCTAAACTCTCATCACCATGGATTCGACAAGATCCGAGCAATGATCCCCAAATACGATCATCTGGTGTGTGGGGCATAGTAGTAATCAGGTCGTATGCTTTGTCTACATAGCCAGCACGACCTAAAAGGTCGACCAAACAAGTATATTGCTCAAGTTCGGGTTCAAGCATGTATTCTTCTGTCATACTTCTGAAATACTTGAGGCCTTCAGCAATTCTTCCGGTATGGCTACAAGCAGATAGAATTGCGGTAAATGTTTGGCGGTCAGGTCTCAAACCAATCTTTTTCATCTTATCGAACAAATCGAGCAATTCATCGACATGACCATGTAAGCCCAATCCCAACATCATTGAATTCCATGAAACTGCGTCTTTCTCCTCCATGCGCGAAAAGACTGTCCGTGAACTTTTCATGTTTCCACATTTTGCATAGGATGCTACAAGGGAATTATTCACAAGCGTATTTGTGTCAAATCCATTCCGTATCATATAGCCATGGATTTCTTTACACTGTAAATTTGAATATACACGTGCACAAATCGATAGGAGACACGAGATTATGACTGCATTAGGCCTGATTTGACGACTCTGCATCTCCGAAAATGCGCTTACAGCATCATCCCAGGATTCATTATGAGCATATCCGGATATCAAACAGCTCCAAGATACTTCATCTTTCATAGGTAACCTCGAAAATGCAGTTTTAGCCGATGATATGTCTCGGCATTTCATATACATATCAATTAAGGCACTACAGATAAATGTATCAAGGTCCAATCCCAACTTAACTGTAATTCCATGAACCAACCTGCCTTCAGCTTCAAGTTCTAGAGATGAACATGCTCGAAATGCAGCTAATAATATAACAGAATCGACATATCCATGATTCAAGCCAGCGACAAACAGATCCAAAGCTTTCCTCGAATAACCAAATCGAGCACAATTTGTTACTATTGTACCCCACATGACTAAATTGTGGATATGGAAGCCGTTAAATAATTTTAAGCCACAATCAGGAAGGACACAGTTAAAGTACATGTCTATCAGGGAGGTTCTAACTCTAACGTCTATATCCAAACCAAATTTGACAATCAGAGCATGAATTTGCTGTCCCAAGGCTAAATTCAACGACTCCGAACACAAGACAAGGACAGCCACCATAGTGGAAGAATCGGGTTTTACTCCTAATATCATCATTTCAATGAAAGAAAATAGTGCCTGCGAGTAACAATTGTTTTCGACATATCCCAAAATCATAACATTCCACAACACGTAATTTTCTCTTGCATCAGCAACAACGCTCTGAAAAAGTTGTTTCGCATACCTCAAAAAACCACATTTCATATAAAACTCGAGCAACCCACTCAAGAAAAACTCATCAGTATCCAAACCACATTTTATAAAAAATGTATGAAGCTCTTTCCCATGCATTAGAGACTTGATTGAAGCGCATGACGAAAGAGCTGAAATGCAAGCAACCCTATTTGGAAGTATTCCAAATTTACAAACCATGCATGTAAACCACTCCAATGACTTAATATACAACCTTGATTGTTGAAAACCATTAATCATAGTGCTCCATGAAACTGAATCCTTCTCCTGCATTGTCTTGAACATCCATATTGCATAATCATGTGCACCACATTTCCAAAAAGTACTTAAAAGAGAATTTGCTACAGATATATACTTGATCACATCCAACTTCAACAAATGCCCATGAATTTGACTAGTTAATTTGAAATCACAAAGACCACTGACAGCCTTAAGTAATATGGGGAAAGAATGGAAAAAATTTGGGAATGAAGCCTCATCCAACATGCTTATGTAAAGCTTGACTGCATCATCGTAAAATCCCTTGGAAGTAAGCTCTTTAATCAAGTCATCAACAGATGATTCATTAGTTATATCTTTGTTTTGAGTAAAACTGCATTTAATTGAGAAATTATGAATAGACTGATTTTGTGATGTACAATTAAGGTTTGCGCACCAGGAATTGCAGGATATAGAAGCATAATTAGTATTGTGAGAAAGAGGGAGAAACCTACGATGTTTAGGTAACAAGTGAAGCTGACTAAAGTTCAAATGGTGAGATTGAGGGATGAATACATCACAATGGGAGATAGTTGCCACCATAATTCCAATCCCATATTTTGTGAACTCAAATTATTTTTGGTATTCCATGCCACCCATATGGCTATCACCTATACAGATAAGAAATAAATTTATCAAGTTTCACAAGTGATGGAGCTAATAAAATAAAATATTTGAATTCATGAAATCACACAAAATTAAAATTACCATATAGAAAGTTATGATTTTTACATTCATGTCAGAACAAATCATCAAGATATAATTACTAATAGAGCTGCAGTCACAATTTTAAAATCCCTAATTAACAAATGTCATTTTAATAATTGAACCACTAAATCAGATTAATATGTTAAGTACAACTAACTCAATTTCCATGTACACGTTTTCAATCATAAACCCTTGTTAGTGGTAATTACTAGAATAATAACATTTGGGGCATTTCATCAAACACGTTGTAGGCATACATATAGAACAATAATTTTTATTTCAAACCAACAATTCTCCTAACATAATTCTTCATTTCAATTCTCCAAAACTTATTTGCAATGAAAAAGAGATGATGATTAAGAGAAAAGAGATACCTTTATTTTGGGTTCGGAAATTAGGTCTTGCAAAAATGGAAATAACCGCAGTACACGATTCTGTCTATTCGTGTCATTTCTTTCGATTCTTGGTTTCTATCAGTTGTAGTAGCAACAGTACACGATTGTTGGTCCTTATCAGTTCCTATCAGTAGCAGGAGTACACGATGGTTCCTATTCTTGGTAGAAGCTGTACAATGAAAATGGAGACTAGACGCGGTTGATTCGTGCGTAGCAGATGGAGAAAGTTAATATGGAGGAAAATACACATTAAGGGGGTGTTTGGTATGGGTTTTTGGTAGAGTTGGAAACGGAATCAATTACCGTTTCCCTTATAATGTGTTTGTTTAATGGCAAAAGAAACAAAAACCGTTTCTTGCCTCCAACGGTTTCCGTTATTTTGTTTCCAGGGTAAAGTTTGAGGAAACAATTACCGTTTCCGTACTTTAACACAAGAAAACAATATGGTTTTCTCTCTCATCTACTTCTCAGCGATGAAAAACCATTCTCTCATTTTTTGTTGAAGAAGAGGAGAAGACCAGAATTGCCACGAAGAGGTTCTGATCTCAGCGATTCTCAGCGAGGATCTGATAGAGCGATTCTCAGCGTTTGTTAGGGTAAAAACTCTGATTTTCAAGCTTCTACTTCTAATCTCAGCGAGGAGAAGACCAAAATTTCTCCTCCTTCTTGGCTTCTTAACTCTGATTTTCAAGCTTCTACTTCTAATCTCACTGGTATTTTTCTATTTCACTCAATTTTATCCGATTTTCATCATCTTTAGACTAAATTTTTTTCAAATTTAGGCGTTTGTTAGGGTAAAAACTGTTGAAGAATTTTTCATTATGTAATTACATTGCCTTTTGATGTTATAGTTGTTAGAAATTAGGTTTTGGCTTGTTCAATTTTTACCTCATTTTGGCTATTTCTTCTACAGAATCGTCAGTTATTGTCTTTTTGATAGGGAAATTTGTACTATTGGTGAAGTTTTTGATGTTATAGTCTGTTTTAAGAATTGAGTTAACGCAAATATTCAAGCTCCATTTCATGGCGATTGAAATAATTTAATAAATAGGGGAAGTATACTTTTTAGTGATTTTTACATCATGATTTCTATTTTCTGCTCTTCGTTTTCACCACTCCAATGGCAACTTTCTTAAATCCTTCGTTTTTGCTGTTAATCTTCAAGTTCCAGGTGTGTTTTTATTATAATTTTTTGGTGATTTTTTGAAATTTACTGATGTTTTGAATGATTTGAGTTAGAATTCTTGAAATTGATAAATTGTTTTTTGTTTAAACCGACGGTTATGGAGGTGTTTGAATTTCTGGAATTAATGGTATTTGGTTATGGAGGTGTTTGAATTAATGGAAGGATCACATAGCTCATGATAAAGCGATGCTTGTATATGTTCAAAGCAAACCACTCTCACCTCAGCTTCCAATTTTTTTCTCTCCTCTCTAGCCTTCTGTTTTGCAATTTGCTTCATCTTTTCTACCTGCAAATGATCATGGGATTTTAATTCCAAAGCTAATTCTGTTCAAGATACAAAAATGGGATGCTGAACAACCACAAATGAAGTCCAAGGATCATCAACTCACAGAAATCATTAAAAACACAGAACATGTGATGTGAGGATGCATAGCCGTTTATCAAGTTGGGGTTTTGTTTATGAATTTCATCATACGATATATTTTATTTATGTGCAATGCCCATGAAAATAAATAAGTAATAATATGTCCATAGAAAAGTTTTGGTTATATGAAAAAAGTGGTATATATTCATTTTGTGGATAGGTCTCTTCAGTAAAAGCTATTGTATATTGATACTATTGTATATTTTTTGGACTGGTTTTTCAAGGTTTCTACAATGCCTCGACTTATGCGTTCCATAAGGAAGAAAAAGCTAAAACAAATACAACTAGTTATTTCAATGGTTATTATTATTTTGATGATGTATTGGATGTGGCATATGATGTGTGTTGTTACAATAAGGGGTGTTCAATTAAAAGAAAGGAAAAGAAACAAAAAATTGCTACGAATGTTAGTTTTGAGAGGGCTTTATAGAGAGAGTGATGTGAAATGCAAGAGTGTTTTTAGACACGTTGGCTCACCATAAGAAGAATAGGTCTATTGGACAATATTTCTTTAGAAGTGGAGAAACCGTGAGCCGGCAATTTCACCTTTGTTTAAGGGCTTTTCTCAAGTTGCATGAAGTACTACTTTACAATCCCACGCCAATATTGGATGATTGTGAAGATGAAAGGTGGAAATCTTTCAAGGTATTGGTTTTTTCTAAGCCCTTTGCTAGGATTTTCTTATTTTTGCTTGTTTGTAAGTAATATTTTTCGTATTTTTGTAGAATTGTTTAGGGGCATTAGATGGGACTTACATTAATGTAAATGTGCCTTCACAAGAACGACCAAAGTATAGAACAAGAAAAGGAACAATTTCTATGAATGTATTGGGTGTTTGTGCACCCAATATGCAAATTTATTTATGTTCTTCCGGTTGGGAAAGTTGCCCATGATATGCGTGTACTTCGCAATGCTCTCTCTAGACCAAACGGTTTTAGGGTACCTCGAGGTAAGTGAAGCTCATCATTCTTTTGTGAGTGTATAAGTTTTGTTAGTTTTGGTAGGTAGTAATCCGTTTCTTTAATAACTTTGAAGGTAATTATTATTTGGTTGATGCGGGATATACTAATTGTGAGGGCTTTCTTGCTCCATATAGAGGTCAAAGATACCATTTAAAAGAATGGACGGATCAACAACCGAAGTGCCGAGGAGTTCTATAACATGAAACATGCTAGGGGAAATGTCATTGAGAGATGTTTTGGTCTGCTTAAAGGAAGATGGAGTATTCTTAGAAGTCCTTCATTTTTTCCTATTAGAACTCATGGGCGTATCGTGATGGCTTGTTGCTTATTGCATAATCTAATTAGAAAATTCATGCCTACGGATGATATAAACGAAGATGAATTGAATGAATCCAATGATGATTCCGAAAGTGATTCCGATGATGAAAGGGAATTTATTACAAGTGTTGCTACTTCGGATCATTGGACCAATTTTAGAAATAACTTAGCCCAAGATATGTTTAATGATTGGAGGGCGAGAGGTAGACATGGTCAATAGCAAACAATGTATGCTTTTTCTTTAATATATGTTTAAAGATGATATGTCTGATTATATTTTATAGGATCATTTTCTAACAATTAATTATATTTGTTTAGGATGGAGACTAGCAATCGAGGAAGAGGTAAAAATAAAAGGTATTGGACGTATGAAGAAGATGTTGTTCTAATAAGATATTTGCATGAGTTGAGTTGCGATCCGAAGTGGAAGTGTGAGAATGGGTTTAAGAATGGTTACATGAATAAATTGGAAGAGATGATCAATGGTGTACTTCCTAATTGTGGCTTGAGTGCGGTTCCCCACATTGAGTCGAGGATCAAGCATTGGTCGGAGAAATATAGTGCATTTGCAGAAATGCTATCCACCTCAGGATTTGGATGGGATGCTGAAAAGAAATTGTTGCAAGTAGACAAGGCCGTGTACGATGAATGGGTGAAGGTATGAACTGCTATTTCATTCCTCTTTGTTTGTGTGAGATGGTAAAGTAATGGTTCTTTTCTTAATTCCTTGGTGTATCATAAAGTAATGGACAAAATAGTATTAAAAAGACTGATTTATAGGATTATCTGTCTGGCTGGGAATTGTTTTGGTCTGGAGGATATTTTATATTGAGCATAATGGCCTGTTTGTACTGTTTTTTAGGGATGTGGTGATGTTAGAGGCAAGAACATGCTTTAGATTGGTTCATTATCAAAATCACTTTACTACTAAACTTGTTATTAGAAATCATTTGTGCATGTCCACGGTGTTTTATTTCTTTTTTTTCTTCTTTTTTTGTGTGCGTTTGGAAGTCATTAAAATCATTTGTAATTTGACTTGTATGGCAGACTCATAAGAAAGCTAAAGGGTTGTTTGGAGTCCCATTCATTCACTATGAAACTCTTGCGGAGATATACGCAAAAGACAAAGCTACCGGAGATGTAAGTGAGTCATTCGTTGATGCCATAGAAGGTATTGATCAAGAGATTGATAAGCAACCATTGATTGTCGAGAGTGATGAAGAAGATGATGTGAATTCTACTAATTCGGACACTTATTCTTCTACAAGTCAATCTAGAAAACGCCCCGTGAAGATAGAGGATGATCATATAACTCCTTCAAAAATGGCAAAAGTGAAGGCTTCTACAATTTATTCTTCCGCAAGTGATTCTACTACTCAATTTGGAAAACACTCTATAAAGGCAAAGGAGGTTAAGGTGAAAGGAATGAACAAGGTAAATTTGAAGAGTTTGTGTAGGAATGATGATGATGATTTGGTGGCCTCCCTTCATGATGTTTCCAACAATTTTGGGAAGATATTTGAAAATATCAATGTTAATCTTGGGACTATGGCTAGTGCATGGTCTAAAGCGGAAGAAAGGGAGCAAAGGATGGATGAAAAGGTGAACAAGGTATTGGACGAGGTGATGAAGTTAGATGGCATTTCTCCATCCGAAGCTTTAGAGGTTGCTACTATTCTCATGGCGGAAGAACATAAGCTTCGTATCTTCTATCAAGCACCATTTAACATGAAAAAACAATATGCAATTGATCTTCTCAAGAAAAAGTAGCATTTGGTTGTTGCCATGTCTTTGTTTTTTTTTGTTGAACATTTGCAACTTGAACAATACAAGTTATGTGTTAGGATTATTAATATGATGATGGACATATTATTAGTCAATGTTTGGATTGAACAATACAAGTTTTTTGTTGCCATGCCAATTTTGCTTTATATATATATTGTTTTTTTTTAAACCGTAAAATGTAGCATAGACAATATTTTTTATCTAGGTTTTTTATTTATACCCGTAAAATATGAGCATAGAAAATATTGAATTATTTATGATGTAAGATTGTTCATTTGTTATCTTAATTACAATGTGACTTTAAGAATTTAAGCAAGTATCCAACATAAAAAGCATATTAAAACCAAACAACAAGTAAGGGAAACATAAACAAGTGTTTCCCTTACATAGTTATACCAAACAAAAGATAACCATATCCCTTACCTTTTCCCTTACCCCTCTTTATCAATTCCCTTTCCATTACATATTCTATAACCATACCAAACACCTCCTAAGAGTGGTTAGTGAACAGTAACTAAAAATTAAATTGGATTAGTATGAAGAATAGGACTATAGGAGGGAGTATATTTTATGACGGAAAATAAACTTAGACGATATATAAACCTAGTGAAATGTATACATTTATAACAAATTTTATCAACTATAAAGATTGAACCACTTTTTTGTATACGATATTGTATGTTAAAGTATAAATATTATCATAATCAATACATATTAAAATCTCTAGTTTTTGCTTACTTTTGACGCATGAAACAACTATATATAATTGATCAGGCATTAATACATATTGGTAAAAATTTAAAATTTATGTTAGGTAATAATCAAAGGATTGAATTTTAATTTTATATCTAAATCATTATTTTCCCATCAGGAAAATAAATTTTAGATTTTAGTATTAGGAAACAATATCACGATTGTTATTGTCAATCCTTCTCATTTTAAATTACTCCTCTGTAGATTTCGTCCATCTCTAAACACGACTTACTTCTCCTCAATTTGAATAAAGAAATAAAAATTTTCTAAATTAGAAAAAAAGAGATCCTGATGTGATCAATCAAAATAATAAAAATAAAAAGTAATTAAAATTTAATTTTTTATAATAATAATAAATTTAAATTTATAAATAAATCATTCATATGCATAGAAAAAGTAATCAAAAATCAATAAATAAAATATTTGAGAAAATAAAAGATAAATATAGACTAATTAGAGAGAGATAATTAAAAATTAAAACTCCAATCTTTTAGATATGAAAATAGAAGAAAAATAGAGAATTTTTATGAGAAAAAGATAGAAATAATCTTCCATCACAAAAAGCAATGACCTTTAAAAACTGTGATATTTAGTTTAATGAGACATAGAAAGTCAGTATACAACAATTATTTTCTTAGTTGTAGGGATTATTATCGTAAATAATGAAGATATTAAAGACTATTTGACGTAATAGCGTATTTACTAATTAGTACTCTAGCTATTAGGAAACAATATCACGATTGTTATTGTCAATTTTTCTCAAGTTTAATTACTTCTCTGTAGATTTCGTCCATCTCTAAACACGACTTACTTCCCCTCAATTTGAATAAAGAAATTAAAATTTTCTAAATTAGAAAAAAAAATCCATATTTGATCAATAAAAATAATAAAAATAATAACAATAAGAACCAATTAAAATTAAAATTTATAAATCATAAATCATTCACATGCATAGAAAAAATATGATATTAAAAATCAATAAATAAAATATTTAAGAAAATAAAAGATAAAAATAGACTAATATAGAAGATATCACTCATTCATCGAGATTGGTTACATGCTTTACTTCTCTCTTTGATTCGAATTAGCTAAACCCAATAAATCTATAGAGAGATAATTAAAAATTGGAAAAATTATAAGAAACTACCTAATCTATAGGTCTATTTGCAAAAAACTACCTAATCTAATATATTTCTCTACAAATGACTACCACTTAACGGAAAACGTTAGTTGACCGTTAAGTTTGAGGGTTTGACCAGTTTGAGAGGTTAAGTTGTCTATGTGGCAGTATCTTATTTGTCCTCGTATTTTTAAATAATTTAAAATTAAAACATATAAATTAACAAAATAAAAATAAAAGATATTTGAAGTCATTTTTACTTATCATAACTGTAACACCCCGTAAATTTTAATATTATTTATTTATAATTTAAATCGGGATAAAATAATAATAATAATAATTTTCTTTAAGGATTATTATTAAACATCGAAAATTTAATATTTTGACCCACAAATATGTATTAATAAAGCGATGCATATGTTTAATTATTTGAGAGAATATTACTTAAATAAAGTTGAGTAAGTTAATAATAATTATAATGGTTTTGTTCTTAAACTCGAGTCAAACGAAGTTCGCTTTTAATTTTCGGGTTAAAATTAACGGGCTTCGTGAGTAAAATAGCCCAAAGAAATTGTGGGTTAGGGTTTGAGATTTAAAATAAAACCCCATCTTTTGAAGAGGAGCCGTCATCACCCTCCTTCTCCATTTCAAGCTTTGCTTCTCTCTTCCTTCTCCCTCTTCACTAGCTGCGCCCACTCAAGCCTAGCCGTGCCCCTTGCACCAGCACGGCAGCCACCTCCGCCCACACACGAAGGCAGCCACCGGCCAGCAGCAGGGGCTGCGAATTCCCCCCCAAACAGCAGCTAGTTCTGCGTTTTTTTTTGGTGCCCAGGACAGCAGCTCTGTGCTGCGTTTTCGTTGCCCAAAACAGCAGCCAGCCGCTGCCTTTGCCGCCACCAAGAGCCACCGCCGACACTTGCTCCTCCCTTGTCACCACCTCCCACACTAGACACTTGATATATCACCCCTCTTTTCCTATTTCCTCTTTGTAAGCTATCTAAATACATCCTTCTCTTTAATTTTTATTCTTAATATTGCAAGTTATATGAATGTTGATGTTGTTATTAAATTTAATTGTTGCTTTATGCTCAAATGTGATTGTGGTGAAGAGTCATGAGTTTGAGTTTGAAATGGATGAGTTAGGTCTTATATTAAGATGAATCTAAAAGTAGTATTTTGGGTAAATTCATGAATTGTAGCTTAAATTAAGTTATATCTAGATATAATTTAAAGTGGGTAAGTATTAGAAAGTGTAATTTGAACTTGAATTAGTTGGGGTTTGATGAATTTAAAAGTAGTATGTACTACTTTTGTGGTTTGGATGGTGTTTTAATGATTTAAAATCTTGCGTAAGCCTTGTTTATGCGACATGGTTGATGAATGGTGGCTAGTTGTTGTTTATTTGACCTTATTCATTGTGGTATGACTAGGATTGTTGATAACCATTGTTGTAGAGTAAATGATAATAATAATTACTAAGAAAAATTAAGGTCGTGATTGTCATTAATGAAAGTATTGTCATGGTTATAGTCGTTTGATGAGGTGGTTAGTTTTGAGCTTGGTTGTTATATTGAGATGTTCAATTGTGGTGCTAGATTTTGTGACTTTGATCCAAGTTATACGAATCGTTATTAATTCGTCAAGCTACAAATTTAATTTACTCTTAATCGTTTTACTCTAAAATCCTTGGAAAAATAATAAATCGCCACTACCATGAGTGATATGGTGGTTATTAAGTGTAATGTCATACATTACGTGTTCTTAAACTTTCCGATGAATGGTTTGACTATAACGCACAAGCGTATGGTTGTGCCCCTTTCATTTGAACATATCTTGATACAAACTTGACTAGAATATAATGTTATAGTTTGATTGGAATTGATGACGTGGTTCATGTGTGAACATGAGTTGAATTTATTGCATGAGTGCGTTTAGAACGCGTATTCGCTTGAATCGAAATTTGTTTGACTAATAGTGTAGTTGTATGAAGTCAGTGCTTCTTAAATGATGTGAAGTAGGCTTATTAGTCTTACTTTTAACGTGTATAGGTGCCCGGTTCATAAGAGGGGCTTAAGAACCTCCTTCAAAGTGACTTTTGCGACTTATTATCTTGCAGTTGCAGGTAAGTACACGCAGTAGCTAATTCTTGTATCTTGAATATGTTTTCTCTGCGTAGCAATATTATATGAGCTTTGTTGGATATGATCTGCTATTAAATATTATTAAGTTAGTGCTACAAGTGAGAATCAGTCGTAGACATAGTAGAGAATGAGTTCTGATATCGCAAGATTAGAATGTTGGATTGTAATGAGATTTAAATGGGAATAAGTCCCCTTATTTGAAGAGATATTAAGTTGGATATTTACTGTGACTCCACTGGATTGGTACCCCAGCTGGATTAGTTCCCGGAGGCATGGACCGTCTATATATGGTCGCTGTATGGGGGTATGATCATACTTTGCCATTGGGCGCCGGCATGGCCGTCACCGTCCTTGGCTGAGGTGTTACCATGTGGGTCTTGCAAACCCCAATATGGTGGCCTCTAGTCACATAAGAAGATATATGAAACTTATGAAGAGATGGAATACGGTGAAGATATCGAGAAGTATATAAAACTGAGAAATAGATGGAGTAGGTGCTTACACATTAGAGTATCTTCCCCACCTTGTTTAGTTGAATTTAATCGATGGTTACATTTACATAATTTATGGTTAGTTACTGACGTGTACTGTTTGTTTCCTTGTTGATGGCTTATCTTTGATGGCCCTGCTATGACACGTTGGTCTATGATTTTACGTTGAGCAGTAGGGGTATCATAGATAGCACTTGCAGGTTTTTTTTTGGGGTTTCTTTGCATTGCATACGGGGGGATGTAAATGAGAACCTTGACGCGTGCCATATTCTAACCGTTTTTGACAACACATGTAGTTTTTTTTGAAATTGTAACTGCGTATATTTTTGGTTTGAGGCGAGTGCCCTCCTTTTGATGTAATTAGTTCCGCTGCAAAGTTTTATTTCGCTTTATATTTCGTTATAGTATCTTGAATGGCTTGTTTAGCTGGTTATGTTTTTGGAAAACCTAAGTGTTTACATGGGAACCACGATCCATGTTTAGCATGTCGACAGAGGTTTTGGCGATGATCATTCCGCCGTGATTTTATTACAAGGCTATTAATGCCACTTCTCATGATGGTTTATTGTTTGTTTGATTCTTTTGGTGCGTTAAAATTCAAGGCAGATGCTGCCGAAATTTCCGTAAAATTTTATTTGAAAGTTTTTCTAAAACCTCTTTAAATCAAACTTTATTTATCTTTTTATTTTCCTATATTTTGTTTTAAATGTAACACCCGAATTTCCTCCGTTCTCTTTCGGTTTTGGTTCCGTTTAGAGGGTCGGAAAGTCTGGGGTGTTACAGGTGGTTACCAGAGCCAGTGGTTCCTATCTTTTCTAAACGCTTCGTGTTTTCTTTATGCTTATTCCTTTTGCCTTGAAGTTGAACTGTTTTTGAGAGTATGGGTAGACATAGGTTGGGTGCATTCATATATGCATGCATTTTGAGTATTATTGCGCATGAACTTATACGCTTATGCCTACGTTACTTGTGATGATTAGAATGAATCTTTGTAATGATTTTGCTACGATTTAATAAATGACATTTTATTAATTGTAATCTTAAGCATGAATTATGGTTGTAGGAGCAAATGTTGCAAGTATGAGTTGCGTAAAAGGCTACATTTTTTTTTTATGCACGTCCTAGTTAAGCTACGAGTTACTGTATTTACCTTATATTAGTTGATTATGTGCTTATGTTTCATTGATTAGTAGTTTATATTAATGTTATTTAGATAAGCTTATTAGTTTACCTTATTCATTTTAGTGAAGTTAATGACTAGTTATTTCAAAATAAGGTTGAATTTCATGCAAAACAAGAATGTATGTCTAGTTAGAATTCGTATACAAAGGGTGTTCTTGGTGATGAAGCATTATTTTAACGAATCATGAACATCCCTCGATTTCGAACTTTTGATTGCAGGGAAATGCCTCCGTTGTCTAGTCAACGTTTGAAGAGACGCTCGACAAACAAGGTCTTACAAGATCTAGTCATGGAACTAGCCGAGGAAAGGAGATCTAGGTCTGCGCCCGAAGTTGAGACGACGGCATCCATGAGCAAGAGCATCTCACAGAACAAACCCCTTGTGTTTACCGGAGATGGAGAACCCGCCATTTTGGAGAACTGGTTACGGGAATTTGATAAGATTTTCAACGTGGTGCAATGCCCTGAGCATCTGAGAGTGGACCAATACCAGAGATAACTTGATGAGTGACCCCCAGGAGCCATTGGAATGGAAGGAGTTCAAAAGGGTGATTCGAGAAAAATTTTACCCACCTCATATCAGAAAGCAAAAGTCCAATGAATTTTCCAAGCTCGAGATGGGGGATTTAACAGTTGACGAATACTATAAGAAGTTCATGGAGTATGTGAAGTATTGCCCTGATGACGTCCCTACCGAGGAGCAAAAGATGCAGCGTTTTGAGTTGGGGCTGAGCAATGAGATTCAAGTACATGTTGATAGTGACCGGTACACCACTCTGGATGCGATGTACCAAAGAGCTGCTCAAGTGGGGAGTCTACTGCATAAAGATAAAGGAAAGAAGCCTGAGACTAGCAGTGTAGGTGTCAACAGTGGGGACAAGAGAAAAGAGAACTTCCTGCAGCAACACCATTCCCAGCAGAATAAGAAACACGTGGGCTTTTCAAACTTTGAAAGAAATGGAAAGTCGCACCATAGAGGGTTCAACAACCAAAAGAAGAATGGAGACAACAATAGTAAGGAAAGAGTTTACTTCTGCCGCAGGTGTCCAAACAACCACCCAGGGAAGGATTGTAATGGGAATTTAGTGGAATGTAATGTTTGTGGCAAGTTGGGTCATCGTGGCTTCGAATGTTATGCCAAACATGGACGTCCGAATCAACAAAATGGGGGACAACAGAATGTCAATCAAAAGAATTTTGGGAATCAGAGGAATGGGAGTGACTACCGTGGTCAAAGCCTATATCAGCCGAAGAATGGAAACGGATATCGGTCTAATCCAAGCAGCTATAAACCCGGAGAGTCTAATGGTCGAAACACTGGAAGTGCGGGGACCAGTGCACCCTCTACTCAATCAACACCTGGGAGATTGACCGCCATCAGCACCAAGGAAGCAGAGAATGCGAAGGATGTGGTGACAGGTACATTTCTTGTGAACTCCGTGCCTGTCAACGTGTTATTTGATACTGGAGCATCAAATTCTTTTGTATCTGCATCAATAATCAAAAAGTTAGGATTAAAGGATCCCAAACCTTGTTTGTACGCCGTAGCAGTTCCTTCAGGAGAGTTATACCAATGCACTAGAGTTTACAAGAGTGTTCCTTTGACCATCGGGGGGACTGTTTTTCCTAGTGACCTATATGAGTTAAATATGTGTGACTTAGACATCATTCTTGGGATGGACTGGTTGGGTCGGTTTAAGGCAATTGTTGAATGTGAGAGGCAAGAAGTCAGACTTGTGGGACCCAAAGGAAAGAAGGTTAAGTATTGCAAGGCTACTTCGGGCATGCGAACGAAGATGGTATCGTCCTTGAAGATGAAAACCCTATTGAGGAAGGGATTGCCAAGCTACCTATGCCATATACGTAAGATTGAAGACGAGATTTTGACTCCCGAATCAGTGCCAGTTGTAAACGAGTTCCTCGATGTTTTTCCAGAGGAGATACCGGGAATGCCACCTGTTAGAGCTGTTGAATTCACCATAGACCTAGTACCAGGAGCGGGACCTATATCAAAAGCACCATATAGGTTGGCACCAGCTGAAATGGAGGAACTTAAAAAGCAAGTTGAAGAGTTATTAGAGAAGGGATACATTCGACCGAGTGTTTCGCCTTGGGGAGCACCTGTCTTGTTTGTTCGTAAGAAGGATGGGAGTATGAGGTTATGCATTGATTATCGAGAACTGAATAAGATAACTGTGAAGAACAAATACCCTCTTCCGAGAATCGATGATTTGTTTGACCAACTTAAGGGAGCAGGGTTATTTTCTAAAATTGATTTGAGGTCTGGTTATCATCAGCTGAGGATTGCGGAGCGTGATATTCCAAAAACAGCTTTTAGGACTCGATATGGGCACTTCGAGTTCACAGTGATGCCTTTTGGGTTGACAAATGCACCTGCAGCTTTTATGTGCATGATGAATCAGGTGTTTAGTTCGTGCCTCGACAATTTCGTGGTGGTCTTTTGACATATCTGGGTACTCGAAAAGATAAGGAAGAACACGAGCAACACTGAGAAGGTATTGCAGATACTGGAGAATCGCTGTATGCCAAGTTTCTAAGTGTGAGTTCCGCTCGAAAAGTGTCATTCTGGGTCATTTTATTTCTAAAGAGGAGTTTCGCTGATCCACCTAAGATTGAAGCAGGAGAGATTCCCGCACAAAGAACGGACGGTAAGGAGCTTTTGGGTTTAGCGGTTACTATAGGAGATTTGTGAAGGATTTTCAAAGATCGCCGCCCATAACCAACCCTGATGAAGAAAGAAAGAAGCATGAGTGACGTAAGATCGGAAGTAGCTTTCCAAACGTCGAAGGAGAGATTGACTATGCACTGTCACACTTCCGACCATCCGAAAGTACCCTCGTGTATAGTGATGCATCAAAACCGGGTTAGGTGTGTGTTGATGCGGATAGAAGGTTATTGCTTATGTATCCGTGCAAATCGCATGAAGTCAATTACCCGACTCACCTCCTAGAGTAAGAACCATTGTCTTTGCTCTGAAAATTTGGAGACATTACTTGTATGGAGTGAGTGTAAGATTTCGATCATCGAACTTCGCGATACTTGTATACGCAGCAAAATTTGAACATGAGGCTAAGATGGTATTGAGTTGATTAATGACTATGACGTGGAGTTTGATTACCATGAGGGTAGGGCGAACGTGGTAGCCGATGCTCTGAGTAGAAAGACCAATCATTCTGTATCTTCCTTGACTATTCCTAGAGAGTTGCAAAGAGACATAGAGAAATTAAATCTCGAGATTGTGCAGCATGGAGAGCTTAAGTCCAGATTAGCAGCCTTATCCATCCGACCCTCAATTTTCGAAGAAATTTTAACAAATCAAATGAGTGACTCCTTATTAGAGAAAACGAGGGAACAGGTTAAAGAAGGAAAAGCTGAAGGATTCACAATATTCGAGGATGGTAGCATTCGGTACAAGGGTCGATGG
Source organism: Amaranthus cruentus (assembly GCA_019425755.1). Lineage (NCBI taxonomy): Eukaryota > Viridiplantae > Streptophyta > Magnoliopsida > Caryophyllales > Amaranthaceae > Amaranthus > Amaranthus cruentus. Next base: position 9,893,442 of record CM033457.1, on the reverse strand, counting down.
TGTGTACCTTCTTGTACAGAGCTCAAGGATAAAATCTTAACAGAGGCTCATAGTTCGATGTATTCCGTCCACCCGGGAGGAGATAAAATGTATCAAGATCTGAAGCAAACATTCTGGTGGTCTGGGATGAAAAGAGATATTGCTGAGTTTGTTTCCAGGTGTCTGACATGTCAGAAAGTCAAAAGTGAGCATAAGAGGCCTGCAGGTTTACTCCAACCTTTGGATATTCCTGTATGGAAATGGGATGACATATCCATGGACTTTGTTTTGGGTTTACCGAGGACTAGGTCGGGAAATGACACATTATGGGTGATCGTGGATAGACTCACCAAGAGTGCTAGGTTCATTCCGATGAATAATCAATGGAGTATGGATCAGTTGGCTCGAGCTTACCTTAAGAATGTTGTGCGATACCATGGTGTCCCTAGGTCTATAGTTTCTGATCGTGATACTAGGTATGTATCAAAATTTTGGGAAGCTTTCCAAGCAGCTCTGGGTACTGAACTTCTAAGAAGCACATCTTTTCACCCTGCTACCGATGGACAAACCGAGCACTAATGGACTCTCAAGATATGTCTGCAGTCGAGCCTGATAGGCAAGGATCTGGGATGAGTCTGGATATGGTGGAATTTTCATATAACAATAGTTATCAAGCAAGCATTCGATGGCACCTTCGAGGCTCGATGGTCGCCGATGTCGTAATCCCGATGTTGGGATGATTTCGGAACTCGCACTCTAGGCCCGCTATGTTAGAGGAGAGACCGATCGTAAAATGATTCGAAAGACTTAAGGCCCCAGATCGAAAAAGTCCACGCGATCTTAAGAGGAGACTCGATGAGTTTGCGTAGGGATTATGTATCGTGAGAGTTTCCCGAAAAGGAGTCTGAGGTTTGGCAAGAAGGAAAGTTGAGCCAAAGTTTATGGACCTTTGAGGTCACGAGAAGGTAGGAAAGGTCGCATAGACTAGCATTACCCAAGAAGTCAAGGGTCCATGACGGTTTCATATCTCACCGGCTATATGTTCCGAAAATCTCATGCTAGACCCCAACCTTTAGACCTTGATGAGAATTTGTCTTATGAAGAGAAGCCCATCGAGATCTTAGATTCTAAGGTGCAGCGAGGAGGAAAGATATAAAGATGGTGAAAGTTCTATGGCTAACCCAAGACATGGAGGCAACATGGGAAACCGAGGATTCCATGCGCGAGAGATACCCACACCTTTTTCCTGAGGTTAGTGAGTTACGGGGTCGTAACTAAGTTCTTAAGGGGGGTAGAATGCGATAGATTTTTGCGTGGTTGCATGCATCTTCTCGTCTATGATAGCAATCCATTGCAATTTTCATGCTTTTGATTGATTGTTTGAACCAATTTGTGTGATATTTACATGTTTTCGATTAATTGTTTGAATTAAATTGGGTGATATTTACATGCTTGTGACTAGTTGTCTAAGTCAGAGTAGGTGATTAGAAACACGCGAAGTGAAAAATGAATTAATATTTTGATAGATTGAGTATCCTTTTGTCAATAGTGTTTCTAAGGTCATGACCCTTAAGTCAATTCTTCGGTTCAAAATAGATAAAACACCTTCTCGAGTTATTAGAAATATAAATGTTCAAGATTTGTACTCTTGTAACCCCAGTTTCGGGGACGAAACTTCTTTTAAGGAGGGTAGTCTGTAACACCCCGTAAATTTTAATATTATTTATTTATAATTTAAATCGGGATAAAATAATAATAATAATAATTTTCTTTAAGGATTATTATTAAACATCGAAAATTTAATATTTTGACCCACAAATATGTATTAATAAAGCGATGCATATGTTTAATTATTTGAGAGAATATTACTTAAATAAAGTTGAGTAAGTTAATAATAATTATAATGGTTTTGTTCTTAAACTCGAGTCAAACGAAGTTCGCTTTTTTAAGTAAGTTAACCCCATCTTTGAAGAGGAGCCGTCATCACCCTCCTTCTCCATTTCAAGCTTTGCTTCTCTCTTCCTTCTCCCTCTTCACTAGCTGCGCCCACTCAAGCCTAGCCGCCTTCTCACCAGACGCACACCTCCCACACACGGCTGGCGCCACGGCCCAGCAGGGTCAGACTCCCCAAACAGTTTGTTCTCAAGGCTTTTTTGCGTGGGCAGCTCTGCTGCGCTGTTGCTCTCAAAACAGCCTACCCGCCTTTTGCCGCCACCAAGAGCCACCGCTGACACTTGCTCCTCCCTTGTCACCACCTCTCACACTAGACACTTGATATCTCACCCCTCTTTTCCTATTTCCTCTTTGTAAGCTATCTAAATACATCTTCTCTTTAATTTTTATTCTTAATATTGCAAGTTATATGAATGTTGATGTTCTTATTAAATTAATTGTTGTTTATGCTCAAATGTGATTGTGGTAAAGAGTCATGAGTTTGAGTTTGAAATAGTTGAGTTAGGTATATTGCTCAAATGTGATTGTGGTAAGAGTCATGAGTTGGATGAATTTAAAAGTAGGATGTACTACTTTTGTGGTTTAGATGGTGTTTTATTTATTTAAAAATCTTGGTAAGCCTTGTTTAGCACATGGTTGATGAATGGTGGCTAGTTGTTGTTTATTTGACCTTATTCATTGTGGTATTACTATTATTTTTTATAACCATTGTTTTAGAGTAAATTATAATAATAATTACTAAGAAAAATTAAGGTCGTGATTGTCATTAATGAAAAGTATTGTCATGGTTATAGTGCTTGATGAGGGTGGTTAGTTTTGAGCTTGGTTGTTATATTGAGATGTTCAATTGTGGTGCTAGATTTTGTGACTTTGATCCAAGTTATACAATCGTATTAATTCGTCAAGCTACAAATTTAATTTACTCTTAATCGTTTACTCTAAAATCCTTGGAAAAATAATAAATCGCTACTACCATGAGTGATATGATGGTTATTAAGTGTAATGTCATACATTACGTGTTCTTAAACTTTCCGATGAATGGTTTGACTATAACGCACAAGCGTATGGTTGTGCCCCTTTCATTTGAACATATCTTGATACAAACTTGACTAGAATATAGTGTAGTTGTATGAAGCAGTGCTTCTTAAATGATGTGAAGTAGGCTTATTAGTCTTACTTTTAACGTGTATAGGTGCCCGGTTCATAAGAGGGGCTTAAGAACCTCCTTCAAAGTGACTTTTGCGACTTATTATCTTGCAGTTGCAGGTAAGTACACGCAGTAGCTAATTCTTGTATCTTGAATATGTTTTCTCTGCGTAGCAATATTATATGAGCTATGTTGGATATGATCTGATATCGCAAGATTAGAATGTTGGATTGTAATGAGATTTAAATGGGAATAAGTCCCCTTATTTGAAGAGATATTAAGTTGGATATTTACTGTGACTCCACTGGATTGGTACCCCAGCTGGATTAGTTCCCGGAGGCATGGACCGTCTATATATGGTCGCTGTACGGGGGTATGATCATACTTTGCCATTGGCACGGCGTCCACCGCCCTTGGCGAGGTTGTTACCAGTGGGTCTTGCAAACCCCAATATGGTGGCCTCTAGTCACATAAGAAGATATATGAAACTTATGAAGAGATGGAATCGGGAAGATATCAGGAAGTATATAAAACTGAGAAATAGATGGAGTAGGTGCTTACACATTAGAGTATCTTCCCCACCTTGTTTAGTTGAATTTAATCGATGGTTACATTTACATAATTTATGGTTAGTTACCGACGGTATCGCTTTGTTTCCTTGTTGATGGCTTATCTTTGATGGCCCGCTATGACACGCTGGTCTATGATTTTACGTTGAGCAGTAGGGGTATCATAGATAGCACTCGCAGGTTTTTGGGGTTTCTTTGCATTGCATACGGGGGGATGTAAATGAGAACCTTGACGCGTGCCATATTCTAACCGTTTTTGACAACACATGTAGTTTTTTTTGAAATTGTAACTGCGTATATTTTTGGTTTGAGGCGAGTGCCCTCCTTTTGATGTAATTAGTTCCGCTGCAAAGTTTTATTTCGCTTTATATTTCGTTATAGTATCTTGAATGGCTTGTTTAGCTGGTTATGTTTTTGGAAAACCTAAGTGTTTACATGGGAACCACGATCCATGTTTAGCATGTCGACAGAGGTTTTGGCGATGATCATTCCGCCGTGATTTTATTACAAGGCTATTAATGCCACTTCTCATGATGGTTTATTGTTTGTTTGATTCTTTTGGTGCGTTAAAATTCAAGGCAGATGCTGCCGAAATTTCCGTAAAATTTTATTTGAAAGTTTTTCTAAAACCTCTTTAAATCAAACTTTATTTATCTTTTTATTTTCCTATATTTTGTTTTAAATGTAACACCCGAATTTCCTCCGTTCTCTTTCGGTTTTGGTTCCGTTTAGAGGGTCGGAAAGTCTGGGGTGTTACAATAACGATTTTTTTTGTCAAAAAACGGACGTCGTTATTATCCTTATGGGGTGGCTCTTTTGAAAATCCGGTCGAAACAAGTACTTATTCGCCTTATTTCCGATACGTCAACCGAAAATGATATTTGACGTCACTTTACCCATCATAACAATTTTTTTCAAAAAACAAACGTCGTGACATGGGTAAAAATAACGTTAAATATCTTTTTCGGTTTACGTATCCAAAAATAGACAAATAAATACTTGTTCCGACCGGATTTACAAAAGAGTTACCCCATTAAGGTAATCACACACGACGTCCGTTTTTTTTGAAAAAAATCGTTATGATGGGTAAAAACGACATTAAATATATTTTATTTTTATTTTGTTAATTTATGTGTTTTAATTTTAAATTATTTAAAAATATGAGGACTAGTAAGATACTGCCACATAGACAACTTAACCTCTCAAGTTGGTCAAACCTTCAAAATTGACGGTCAACTTACGTTTTCTATTAAGTGGTAGTCATTTGCAAAGAAATATATTATATTAGGTAGTTTTTTGCAAAAACAATTACATTAGGTAGTTTTTTGCAAATAGACATATAGATTATGTAGTTTCTTATAATTTTTCCTTAAAAATTAAAAACTCAATCTTTTAAACATGAGAATACAGGAAAAATAGAGAATTTTTTTGAGAAAAAGATAGAATAGTTTTCAAGCACAAGTTGCAATGATCTATAAAAAAATGTGATAATTAGTTTAATGAGACATAAAAAGTCATTAATGTTGTAGTAATTAATTCCTTAATTATAGGAATTATTATAGTAGATAATGTAGATATAAAGGCTATTAGAGGTAATAGTGTATTCAGTAATCTAGTTTTTAGGCGGGAACTAAACTCATCAGAACATGACACGTGTCCTTAGGTGGTCTCTGTTTTAGTATTATAGACTAGTTTTTAGGCGGGAACTAAACTCATTAGAACATGATACGTGTCCTTAGGTGGTCTCTGTTTTAGTATTAGATATAGATATTTTTATTTTTATTGTTTGTTAAACGATCAGTTTTTTAAAAAAAATACAAATAAAGTTTATTTGTTTAGCCCCTCTTGTATGAGACTGTCTCACCATGAGATAAGTCTATACAAAAGGTCCGTTAATAGTTTATAGAATTAGGCTATTTAACTCAAGTATAAAACACGTCTTACGTGAGATCATCTCACAAGAATTTAGGTTATTTATATGCTTCATACTGAATTTATTAAATAGCATAATAATAGAAACTTTCAGGTTATAGGCTTCTTGTATTGAGGTCACCTCATAATACTTCATATTTTGTTCATTTTATCTATTCATTTATGTTGCTTCCTCAATACAATCTTCCCTCTATCCCTCTGAATTTGCGTCTCTTTCCATTTAAGTTTGACCTACTTATTTTACCCTTTCCCTCCTTGGCGATGGTTTCATTTTCTTTTTTTAAATCTCATAAACAAACTTATTATCACTCTCCATTTTAACCAATCAAGTCTATTATTTACATGTTTTTTGTCGTATGTTTCAATATAATTTCACTTTTTACTAAATTTCATAGGGGCATAGAGGCAGTACTCCCTCCATCCCATTTAATTTGCAACATTTTCTATTTTGATCTGTCCTACTTAATTTGCATTATTTCTATTTTTGGACTATAGCGTACCACTTTCTTCCAATATTATCCATACATTTTAACTCCTCCTAATTTCAACCAACATTTCATTCTCTCTCTTCAATTATTACCATTATCTACTTTTTAAAAAAAAAACAATAATTTTCTGTTTGGTTTAAATTTAGCCACCTTTATCTTGATTTGGGCAAATTTGATAGAACCTAGTAAAAGTCGCCGTTCTGTCTTCTAAAAAGGATGAACGACTAAAGGTCATAGAAATTGGAAAAGTGCCAAATTATGGGGCTCAATAAAAAAATAGCGAGGAGTAAATGATTTCACCATGATAAAGCACTCATTTTTTCTCTATTTAGATTTGCTTTGTCTTTTCTAGAGGGATCAAGTTACCTTTTGGATGGTCATCATTCACTAAACTATTGAACTTATTCTTCTCTAGCTTCTACTTTTCAAATCTACCTATGTAAGTATTACATCCATCTCAATTTTCTTAAAGCTTAAATTAATGGGTTTATCTATTATTTTTGTGGGTCATATTTCAATTTGGATTTTACCAACCAAATTTTGGAATCTAAAGTCTTTTTTTCAAACCCACCAATTATGACCTTTAATTGCATCAGCATCCAATCTTGACATGTGAAGCTTCTTAAAGCTATGTCCTTTTGTGAAAAAGGGGTGCTTTTAATCTTTTTTTGCTAGAACTTTTGTATTGAAGGGTGTAGGATATGATTTTGAGAAGATTGAAAAGTTTAACATAAATTCTGTTCTTTTTTAGGGTACTCTAAAGACAAAGTTTTCAGAGGTGTAAAGGATTAAATGGAAGAATTGCTAATATTCACATAAAGGAAAAACTGAAACTTGGGAGAAATGGGATCTTTTAAAGGTCATGTAGTTCCAGGAACACTGTTTTTACTGGTGGGTTTATGGCATATATGGTGCATTGTGTACAGATATGTGTGCAGTCCTAAAAAGTTTCGGATCCGGATCTGGAATCCGGTGCCGGGTTTTGATGGGAGACTCAAGTATTTGGAGTTGTATGTGGTGGTGATTGGTGCTTTTATTGATTTGTGCATAGAACTTGTGTATGCACCACATCTTAAGTACTTTGTTAATGGGGTTTTGAATCCTAATCATATGAATAATTTTGAGCACTCAGGGATGCTTATCATGTTCTTTATCTTCGGCCTCATCGCCCTCATCTCGGTGAAAACTAGGTTGTTTATCTTCCCTTTCTTGTGGATTCATAATACTGCATTAGTTCATCTTGTTATTGTTTATGTTGGTTAAATGATCTGTTTGCTGGTATTGATTGGGGTGAGTTAAAATCAGAGAACATTTTGCAAATGTTTCTGAAGTTCTTAATGATTTAGGAGATTTGATTTTGTATATGGGGAACTTCTTGCTAATGGATGTAGCAGTTTCATATGGGATAATCTGGATAATTGCTGGAATAAAAGTCAATTTAACAATAGTTGCGTACAATGTAACATAATTCGTTAGTTAATTCGCTTTTTGAATTCACGATTCGCTCAAAATAACCCTACAGTAGCCCAAAATGGACTGGAGATTAGAAATCATATAATAGGGGTTGAGTGAGCATGATGAAACTGTGAAATGCTTAAAGTATGGTTCGAGAAGCCACCAAGATAGAAAAAGGCCTAATTGATCAATTAACATAGGAAAGTAATGATGCTTTTCTTCGCATTGTCCATCGAAAAATTGTATGTTGTAACCCTTCTAATTTTTATGCTATCTTCTCTATAATCTTTGTTTTTAGAGGCAATATCAATTGACCTCTAACAGTTACATGAGTAATTTCCACATGTGAGTATTAGATATACAAATCTTCATTTAACATTGAGGCGCCATACAAACCAGAAGGTAATGATTTGGTTCCAATAGACAGTTGCTTATTGTTCACTTTTGTATTTAATGGAAATTTTTTGATTGAGGGGAAAACTCAATAGACACTCGTATTAGCAAATTAGGAGAGAAAAGAAAGGAATAAGAGGAGAAGGAAAGGACAGGAAAGGAAGGGGAGGGCAAGAGAGGGAAAAGGCTCTCCTGTTTGTTTAGGAAGGAAGGGCAGGGAAAAGAAAGAAAGATTCATTTTCCTTCTAAATCTTACCTTTTATGGAGAGATTTTGATATTAACAAAATTAAGGTACTTAAACCCTCCAAATTCCTTCCCTCTAAACCCCTTCCCCTCCCTTTTTGCTATCTAAACAAGGGGAACCTTCCAAATCCTTCGCTTTCTTTTCCCTCTATTTCCTTCAATTCAAACAAGGCCTTAAGGGTTTGGCATTGTTGGTGTTTCATGTGTGTTGTTGAATAGTTTTTGGTAGTTGACGTTTATGGTCTTAATTTAGGAAGGAGGAATAAAAGGAAGAAAATATTGTGTTTTGTGTTGTAAAACTATGACAAATTAGTACTTCATATAAGAGCAAATGATCATTTTTTATTTGAACCCGACTACACGAGGGCATCATTTCATCAATCTCCACTTTAGATGAATCACTTATACGGTGTGAACTGTGAATATAAAGCGTACTTTGGTTATTGTCAACATTATATAGTTTTTTAGTAGCGTCTTTGTTAGAGTATATAACATATTCACCTTGGCTTCTGATACCATGTCAAGGAACCAATTCAACCAAAAGCTTAAGCTGATGGATGAGGCCCCATGATATGTCAAATACTTAACATTTCCTACATAAATTATGCTAATCTCGTTGCGTATTGTGTTGTATAGTTTTCTACCGTTACCAGATGGAGCACTTTCTTTGATTGCAGCTTCAGCATTCTCTTCAGAGTACCTTTTATTTTACTTCCATTCGACAAATCACAAAGGCCTAGAAGGCTACTATCACTACATCCTGGTTCTCCTAATAGGATTGTGTGTCATAACTAGTGTTGGTGGCGCATTAGTCCCGTCAAGTTTCCCTCTTGATTTATCCAACGGCATCTCCATAACTCTCCAAGGCCTCTGGTTCTATCAGACTGCATTCACACTTTACGGCCCCATGATGCCACATGGCTGTCAACTTGAAGGAGATGACATTGTTTGTCACTCGACAGAGTCTCAAATCAGAGGAGAATTGTTTGCAAACTTCCAGTTATTTTCAATGGTGGTTGGTGTTTTTGCTGTAATTTCTGTGTTGTATAGTTTAGTCAATTCACGATATAGTCGCCCTAATCACCCTAATCAGGAGAGCTTGCAAACAGATGTTAATTTGTAGATACTAAAATAGGTAATGCCATATTCCCTTTATTTCTTCTTGTTTCATTGTTATTTTCCTTAGTTTACTGGAGAAATTAAGAGAATTTGCTAGTTTTAATGCCTTTGTTTACATTTGATTGATCTAGAAACTAGTTAATAATACAAATATGTTCACATTACACTCTTAGATTTGTTGGATGAGTCAATACTAGCACATTTTTTTTCTGTAAGCAAACTTTTCATTTACATTTGCCAAAACTTAAGATAAGGGGGTGATTAAAGTCTAGGAGGTACGTAGTTTTCCAGCAGGAAGACAAATGTTGGATCTTTGTTTTTAGTTTTGGGGAGGGATGAAGAGCACAAACGAATTAAGCCTGATTTGGTTGGTTACACTTTTAATCCAATGCCCTGGTGCAACTTTTAGGCATATAGCTACATAGAAACCCAGCACAGGTCTGGCCTGCAGAAAACCCTTTTTTCCAAGGTAACCTAAAATGTCATAAGTTGGTCAATTTCTAATAAATTTTGTTTTCCTTGTGAATTGTGATCCAGACATCCAGTTGGTAATGGTCAAGTGTCATGGACTATTACAAACACATATTCGTGTTCCAAATCCAAAAAGCATGTCAAAAGCTTGCTAACCTTTGTTAATTGATAGCTCCAGTTGTTTCGTTTAAAGTTTCATCGACAAAATCTCAGCATAACAAAAATCTAAGCATAATTAGCCTGATGCATGAAAGCTAAAAACACGAAGATGAAGCAAGAATTCAGATTTATGACGAATGTCAAGCTAATAGAACAGATTTTACAGCAGTCTACAAGAGTACACTCCAGTAATAGAATAAGCTTTATAGTTTAGTTTTCTTATACTCACTTTCATATGCATATTTGTCTCCATCTCAACTTGCAACATGCAGTGCTACTACATTGTTTACCTATTTGATTACTCGTGTACATGCTCTTTTTTAATCTTATTGGATGGATATTAATCAGGCGCATCAGCTTATGTCTCACTCGATCTTTCCGACACCATATTTTCTGAACTTCAGCAATTTGTCCCTGGAACAAACAGACTCAAGTTGGTGTGCGAGTGTTAAGTAGCAATGAACAGTATAAAATATGATGGTGCGTAGTCATGTGTTAGACAGAAAACAACTGTTTGAACCAGGTGCAAAAAACAACACTACAAGACTATTTCCTGGAAAATCAGCTATCAATTATACCACGTTTAGTAAACCAAACACGGAAAACAGAATAAAATATATCATCAAACCCTCATTTGGTCATGCAAAGGCAAACGTATTTATGCCCTTTTCATATTAAGAAACGAGAAATTTGTGTAAAACCAGCTTCTACATACCAGGAAACCGAACAATGCCAGCTTAAGCTGAGATCCCGTAGCGATTTCGAAGAGAATCAATAGCTTTCTCAAACGATTCTACTTTTTCTGTGATTGACGACTTGCACACTGCACAAGATTAGAAAAAGGAATGACGAATCATTGCAGCTATCACATACAGAAGGTAGACTGCATTGTGTACTTAGCATCACTTTTTCATAGACACGTTCATCAGTTAACATTACAACTCATAAACTATGCATAAATCTAACAGTCTGTTGATCTGCTCATGCAAAATACGGATGTACAAAGTTTACTACGCTTCTAATTCTTTATGCCTGGAAATAATTATAGGCAAGCACAGTAAAGTGTACAAAATTTGAGCTACTAATTTATTACATGCATCTACTACTAAATTATTATCTGTATAATGCGAGGGTTTCTGATGTACAAAGTTTATCATAGATGCATCTACTATATAATTATTATCTTTAGCAGTATGAAAAACTAGTATTTTGTGCTCAATTCACTTAAGCAGATGAGGTAATCTGTAGCAGTATGAGATCCTAGAGTAAATTAGATGTTCTAAACTACTTGGATCGTCTTGCAATCAACATGACTGTTTGCACACAGTAACCTCACATCAAGTTAAGTTATGGAGTACAATAATTTGGAACTAAACCAGATTACCTCATCATAACTAGTGAACTGAGCACAAAATACTAGCATCTCATATTGCTACAGATAAAAGTTTTATAAACATCATTAAAAACTGCCTCAACAAAGCACTCACATTTAAATGTTAATAATTAGTATGTATATAACCTTATGAAGTAACACATTCTCAGCATTTCCAGCTGAACATGCTCCGTAAAAGAAGGCAATTACTGAATACTGATGAACAATCAAATACTAGTATCTCTTTTCCTACATATTTTTCAGTGAAAAAATAATTTGTTGAAAATATTTCACTGCACGCAAACATTGATCAAAACCGAAACTTAAGATAATTGTTGTTACCGAACACCAAACATGAAAATCAGAAGTGGTATATTAAACATCATCTCATCAGCAGATTGAAAAGGTAACAGGACAATTGAAAATTCAGACGTTATGTTCTAGCACATCAAAGGTCAGTGACATACCACGAGCAGCGCTGGTTTGTGCATCTACTATAAACTCATCGTACGATGCCTGTTAAATATTGACATGTTCATTTATATTTAAAGTAACGAATAAACAAATGACTTTCAAATTATATGAATGAACATGCTGCATAAATTAACAGTGCAGTACCTTCATTGCTTCACAGCTTTCAGTTATCCTCTCAGACATCTTCTTGAATTCCTTGTCTGTGACATCCATTAGTTGCTGACATGCTTGTGCCTGAATCTGTTTAATTAATAAAAATTACAGAAATAGCTTATAAAGCTTTAACTCTCAAAAAGATTATACTCATCCATAGATACGAAATAAATCTAGGCAATATATGTACAACAGTGCATGTCAAAACTTAAGTGTACAATACTGCATTCGGCAGCACAAATTAAAAATGAGTTTAAAATTCAAGTAAAGAAGTTCAAAAGTCTTTGCTCTAGTCAACAAAAGGAAAACATCAACAAAAATTTGAAAATCAGAGATATTTCAGACCTTGAGGCGTTTGTGAAGGCGAGAATTTGAGGATTCAACTTCCTTGAGAATGTCAGAGTGAGAGCGTTCCACTTGACGCTTAATGGACTCCAAATGCGACGATGTCATCTCCTTCAACTCTGAAATCGAAGATGAAACCTCTTTGACTTGCGGTGAAGATTTCATCGGTGATTTACGGCGATTACTAGCGTTCATGACTGGAGGATTCAAGTTGAAATCGAAGGGTTCAATCGGCGATGAATCGATAGACTTCTTGCGAGTGTTAACTACTCCTCTTTCTGGAAGTGATGTTAGAAAATCGGCTGCTGATGGTTTCTTCGTCGCAGGTCGTCCTCTTTTTCTCATGTTTACTCGAGCTCTTTCTCTCTCTTTTGTGAGTAAAATGCTGAAATGAATCGATTGAGTATCGCAAATGGCTTTTATAAGCGAATGATCTTGAGGAGTTTTGAAATATGGCGGGTTTGTAAATTAGTAAATTTCAAAGAATTTTATGTATTTGGGCTTTGGGATGGGCCCCGGAGAAAGTATCAATATGGGCTTAGAACCAGAAATTAGAAGAGTTAATTGCATATTTTAACAACATAATTAAGCGCTAATCGGGTTTTCTTTTAATTGGAGCAACGTCGTACGAATCAAGAAAGATCTTGAGTTTGTAAAAGAACCAACTCAATTAAAAACTTAAGCTGATGGTTGAAGCCCCAAAATATGTTATATATTCTAACAAAGTTTGCTTTTCATATAACCATTTCTTCCCTCAATCTATCCTGTAAAAAAACAAATGAAAATATATAAATAACTTAGAAAAACTCTACATGGTAGATTTTTGTATAGGGTTTTCCACGTGGTAACCAAAGCTTTTTCAAAATTCACGTGGTAACCATGAGGTTTACCCAATTAAACCTACGTGACCTTTTTACCGATAAAACATTTGGAAAACGTCTATTAGTAAGGATGCTTTGGTTCTGAGATTATATATCGGAACACACTTAAAAGATTTCATTTTTCCTATTTTCTTAACCCTAATTTCTGATCTTTGGAGTATGTTTCGATGAATTTGTGTTTCGAATTTGGAGAATTGGGGGTCAGAGAATTAGGAGTTGAAAAATTAGAGAAATTGCAGAATTTGGGTTAGGGATATATGGGTTAATGTAATCTTTGGAGTGTGTTTCAATGTATTCAATTTTAGAACCAAGACATCCTTACTAATAGACGGTTTCTAAATGTTCTATATGTAAAAAAAGGTCATGGAGGTTTGATTGGGTAAACCTTAGAGTTACCGCATAAGTTTTAACAAAAGCTTTAGTTACTACGTGGAAAACCCAATACCTCTGTGTCACTTGGAATTTCCCCCAAAATATTTGACCAACTCGTTTGTATGATATCTTTTTAAGGTGTGACTAGTCCATAAAAGAAGCTCATATTCAAAAATTAAGTATATTGTTTTAATGTTTGAAATGTCAATTTTGACATTCAAAATGATGCGTCCAACATTAAGTAATTAGAAATTGAGTATTTTATATTTTTATGTATGAAGGTTGACGTTCTAATTAGTTTAGTTGGGCCTTAATTTGAGATTGTCTCGCGACTAAAATCGTCTTAAATGAGGTCTTATGAACTTTTTTCTTTTTATTTTATAATAAAATGAATTCTACCTTTGGGGATGGAAATCTGATTAAGACTGACACTAATTCTTTATTGAGGTCATCTCATCATGAGACGATTTTAATGGGTCGGCTCAAAGCCTCAAACTATTTAAAAAAAATAATCGTTTCGGGTACAAATGAAAATTCAGTTTTTATGTTTTTTCGTATATTATTGGTAATGGATGTGTCCGTCTCATGGTGAGGCGGTCTCACACAATACTTGTTATAAGGCTAAAAGTTGGAGGCTATAAGTTTTTTCTCTATAAATAAAATTAGGTTAACAATATGATTAAGGCTAGTCAAAATGTAATTAGTAACTTAATCAATTCATCTTAAATTAGCATAATACGATAAAGTGACAACAAGAATTACAAGTTTAAACACTTATAAAGACAATAATTTGAAAATAAAAATGTCACTATAACATACTCCCTCCTATTCAGGACAAGAGTCTCATTTGACTTTTCACGGTTTTTAAGGAGAGTCAAAATGGGACCCTATGGGTAGGAAAGAGAGTGTTATTAGGGGTTTTTAATTGTAGAGATTAAAAGTTAATGATTCCCACCAATTTTGTGTGTTTTTTTTATGAAAACTTAAAATTGATAATTTAAAAACCCAAAAGTCGGAATATTTTTCATTACAACCCCGATTTTACATAGTTCCGCCAATTACATACGAAAATTACATAAATACATCCAACAATTACAATAATTGTCCTAAATTACATAAACTTGAGCCGAGTACTAAATAAAATTACATAAATCCATTACGGTATCTCGCCTAGCCTTCTCAATTCTTCGACGGCCGTGACGTAATTGCAGTCGTTACTGATCATGTGAGTGCGGATTTTCTTGCGATCATTGACTTCAGTTTTTTTAAATTACCAAAATAATGTATTGTTAATTTCTTAAATAGCCGCCAATTGCAAACAACCAATTTCTCATAATCATTTTTCATCAAACTACCCACAAAATGTAAAAATCCCAAAATTAAAATGTCCAAAAAATCAATAAGGAGATCAGAATACAGGCGCCCATTTTTTTAAAAAAATTTCAGAACATCAAAACACTTTAAAACAAACCGCCAAACTAATTAAAAATCCCAAAAATTAGGCACAATTGAGTGATACACAGCAGTATCATCATGAAACAGAAAAGTCAAGGCCATAAATACAAAACACTTCGATCAAACAAACATTAATTGCAATTTCTAAATCACAATGGCACTCTCAAAAAATTTAACAAAAGAGCAAAGAGTACAAATCATGCAAAAGTTACTGGCATCATTAAATACGAAGGGGAAACCACAACTTGGGACCATTAATGCATTAGCAAATGAATTCCAAGTTTGTAGGAAGACAATAACAAGGTTGTGGAACGAAGTCAAAAGCCAAATCAGCAATCAAAGCACAGTCATAAACCTCAACAGTAAAAAAGTGGGAAGACAAGCATTTAACAAAATCAACTTTGATGAAAACAAATTCAAGGCCATCAAGTACGAACTAAAAAGTACTCAACATTCAGTGGCAAAGCAGATGGGTGTTTCACAAACCACTGTTTGTAGATGGAAGAAGAACAAAGTCATTAGGAAGCACACAAATGCAATCAAGCCAGCTTTGACAGAGAATAACAAGCTACACAGGTTAAGTTTTGTTTTATCAAAATGTGCATATGATGAAATCAGTGATGCATTCAAGTTTAAGCCATACACAAACGTAGTTCACATTGATGAAAAACATTTCTATCTCACCCGAGAGACGCAAACTTATTATCTGGCTCCGGGTGAAATGGAACCCCATAGAGAGTGTCAATCAAAGAGGTTTATACCTAAAATAATGTTTATGTGTGCTGTTGCAAAGCCCATATTTTCAAGTGATGGTGAGTGTCAGTTTGATGGTAAGATTGGCATATGGCCATTTATTACACAGGAGCCAGCTAAAAGAAGCTCAAAGAACAGGAAGAGAGGGGAGTTGGAAACAAAACCAATTCAATCAATCACCAAAGAACACATAAGGGCCATGTTAATCACAAATGTACTACCAAGCATTAGAGCAAAATGGCCAGCCAATCTGTCTAAGCACATTTATGTGCAACAAGACAATGCCAAGCCACATATAGCACCAAATGACACTGAGTTTTTACAAGAATCAATGAAAGATGGCTTTTACATTCAACTTGTTCAACAGCCACCCAATTCCCCTTATATGAATGTGTTAGATTTAGGGTTTTTTAGGTCAATTCAAGCGTTACAGTATCAAAAAGCGGCATACAATGTAACTCAATTAGTTAGGGCTGTAAACACTGCTTTTGACAACCTAAGTCCACAATGTCTTAGGTTTGTGTTCATTACTTTACAAGCATGTATGATTAAGGTAATGAAAAGACAAGGAGGTTTTGTATCACATTCCACATATGAACAAGACAAAAGCAGCAAGAGAGGGCACATTGCTAGATTATTTGAGCATTGACAAACAATTGGTGCTTGATTCACTTTAATTTTTATTCTCAAAAATAAGCACAGATACAATGAACCAGTTAGTGGAAATGATTGGGTATGCAGGAGACATTCAACAAGGGAGTAACATTGCATCAACAAGCAATGTTGTACCAGACCCAGAACAACAACAGTGAGGTAAGGAAGCAGAAAATGGAATGGGCCATACACAGATTTCATCAAAAAAATTTTGGGAGCATCATACGAACAGAACATCAAATTTCAACAAAGTCCAGCAGCCAGCACAAACCAGCAAACACACAAACCAGCTACAATCAAGCAACAAACAACCATATCAGAAACCAACAACAATCAAGCAACAAACCCTAATCTCAAATGACATTCCGTTTATTTTTGGACAAACTTTTGGGATCTTAAAATGTGGGTGTTTCAGATCTAAACAACAATGTAAAAATTTTGTGTTGTTTAAAATGAAACATTTGTATATTTATACAGAGAAATGAAAAGGCTGGGTTGTTTGCATTACTCTCAGGGAATTTTTTTTTTAAATCATGGTGTGATAAAATCGAACCATATCTTTGCACTTGAAAGTCAGAAATTAATCCAAACCCCACATAGATTCGATTTTAGGTGGCTAAATCATGCTCTCACTTAAAAGTTCATAGAGCAAATTTTAAAAATGCATTAAAAACGACTCAAACAACATCATCATCAGTCAAAAAACCACATGCACCCACAAGAACAGAAACTCACTTGAGAAAGGACCAAGCTTATCAAGCCACTCTTCTTCACAATCACTATTCGAAAATACAGCATCAACGGAGGTATATTCATGATTCTCCCAATCATAAGGGTCAGGTGTGTAGATGGGCTCACCTTCAAAGTCAAGCTCTCTTCCCCATTTAGGATCAGTCTCAACAGAGGTTGAATCATCATAATAGTCGAACTTTAAATGTAACACCCCCAAAGTAGGTCAAGTTTTTGAAAACCGTTTTAAGTAAATCTTGAGTCAAAACCTAAGTCAAGCTCTCTTCCCCATTTAGGATCAGTCTCAACAGAGGTAATCATCATAATAGTCGAACTTTCTTGAGTCAAAACCTACGCATGAGAGTGTTACCGCCACATCTATTTCTATGAAAATAAATGTAAGGCTTAACGATTAGGAAAATAACTTAAATAAACTTGAATCCGAAAGACGTCTTACAATGTAGAAAAGACTTAAACGCAAACTATGTCCATATAAAACTTTAAACTACTAAAGATAAAATAAACTGACGCATGACTCTAATCAAAGCTATAACTCTAGGTGATTCTCACTCCACAATTCCCACGTGATCAACTTAAATGCAAACAATGTACTTATAAAACTTTAAACTAATAAAGAAAACAAGGGAAAGCTCCCAAAATCAGAAAAGCTGAGTAATTCCAACTCCATCCCGTAAAACAATTTTAGTTGAAATAATTTAAGAAGACAAACTATAATTGAGTTGAAAATAGTTATAGAAATTAAAGGAATATAAAGTTGAGTTAAAGATCGATTTTATGAATATAAATATAATAATACATAAGCCAATTAGTTAAGTTGACATTTAATGATGACAACACCTATATCCAATTTTTAATTTGAGGGAACGAGAACGCCAGTAGGCCGAGGCTTTACCCCTATACCTACTTCATCAAGAGGTCGTCACCCCAAATAATTCATCAAGGCCGGAGTAGTCTCGGTAACCTAATGTCACACCCTTCTACTTGGATCACAACAAATAGTAGTAAGTCCAAAAATCGTATCGAGCATCAAAAATAATAATACTAACCTGTCAGGCAGCTATACTAACCAACAGGCACCTGTTCATCACTCTTATACTTGGATCACAACAAATATAAGAGCTTCATTCCCATCGTTACACTTTACGTGATTTAATATATTTTAATAATTAGTCATGAGCACAAAATCATATAGTCAAACATACATTATTTATTTTATTTATGAACACAAATTCTCCAAGTAAATATCTCAAGAATACCCATTTGAAACCTCATTTATCAAATCACCCCTTTTAATCAATTGGGGATAACAATAATTAATATCATGAGTATTTCTCTTCTAATCAAATCGTCTTTAAAACCATTATAAAAATGATAATATAACTTCCATAAAATAATAAAATCATAAGTATTTTTCTTTCAAATTAACCGTATCAACTTTTATTAATAAAATGGTAATACAAATTTTATCAGAAATAACAATTATAAATTCAAAGTTTGGCACAAAATAATATTCAATATAATTTGAGAATTAAACATATAAAATATAATTTCATACAACACATTTAAACAAATTAATATCACTTAGCACATAATACTAACGGGATAATCCTAAATGGATGGACATCGAAAATTACCTTGTCACGATCTTAGAAAAACGTACGCTCCTAGTTATCCTGACTCACGTATCCGCAGTCTACACGATAAAGTAAGAAGTCTCGAATTAATACCCGGATCAACCCCAAACGAAATAAATAAATTAAAAGACTTTCGGTTAAAATATAATTTATTTAAAAGACAACTCTTAAAATGATAGTTTAACTTTAAAATATTAAAGATAAAAGAATAACTCTTGGAATTATGACAACCTTTAAATAAATAACTAGAAAGATTACATTAGAAAAAGGAAAAAGAATATAAAGGTAAGAAAAAAAATAAAAAGGAATTTAAAAAAAAAATAATAATAAATAAATAAATAAAATAAAATGTTTTTAAATAATTTTAGAAGATTAAAAAGAAGGAAAGATGGGTTTAGAACCCACGAAAACAAACAGGAAGAAGGGAAAGAGAGAGAGAGAGAGAAAAGAAGAGAGAGAGGAAGAAGGACTCCGGCTTGCCGGCCGTCCGCAGCTCCGGCGTCGGCGTCACTTGCCGGTGGCATCCCGGCGGCCCTCATCTCACCGGAAAACGGGTCAGAACATATTTTTATTTATTTTTCTTAAATTTTTCAGATGAAAAAGATAAAATACTTTAGAACAATGAAATTCCTACCTTTGAGCTCTTTTTGTTCGAATGCTAAAAGAAATTTGTGAAAACTAAATCTGAATTTTGGTGAGTTAGGTCTAAAAGTCTGATTAGAATGGTATTTATAGGGTTGAGGAAGGAGGTTATAAGGTCAGTTTAGTGGTGAGAATGGAGGTAGTGGGGAGGAAGTTATAACTGCTTTACGGTTTCTTTCCTCTTCAAAAACTAATTTTCAGTTTTTTTTTTTTTTGTAAAACATCAGTTTTCAAGTTTTCTAAAAATCAGTTTTAAAGTTTTCTAAAATCAGTTTTAAAATTTCTAAAATTTTCTAAATAAAATACGTGGGATTACATTAAAGACCCAGATCTAGGGTTTCCATCATTAAAACCCACATACTCAAGCTTAAATGGCGATTTGTAAGGGGATTTAGAGATACCCAGATTCGAAGAAGATGGCGAGTTAGGGTTTTTCAGGGGTGACTTGAATGGCGACTTTATCTTCTTCAGGGGTGAGTTCTTTGGCGAGTTAGGGTTCTTAGTGGGTGACTTAGGGTTTTCCATGAGAGCAGAAGCAAGAAAGGGAACAGACAAAAGGAGGGAGAGAAGAAAAGTTGAAGATCAGACAGAAGGAGGGAGAGAAGAAGAACAGTACTAGGGTTCTTGAAGAACCCAGGTTGAAGAAGAGGGAGGTAGGGTTCTTAAAATGTCGAGTATCAGTGAGGGAGATAGGGTTAAAAAGGGGGGAGTGATGATTTAAGGGTATGTTTTAATTAGGTCTAATTATGTTAGATTAAGTAGAAGGGGGGAAATTAGTAAGGGATAAATGAGGATAAAAATGTAAATAGGTTAACTTTTTAGGGGTATAAGTGTAAAAAAACCATACCCAAAAAGGAAATGAGAAATTTAGGGTGACTTGACCCAAAATGGAAATGGGACACCTGAGCTGAATAGGAGGGAGTAATATACTTTTTGCGATATAGGCTTTTTTGAAAGAATATTGATGTCTTGATTGCATTATTCAAGTCTATACACTAACTATGTGAGTGCATTGAGATAAGAATTCTATGAAGATGCATTTGGAAACATACATTTCATTTCAAATTATGGATTTCAATTATGAAATCATAATGAAGAATTTGAAATGACAAGGATTGGGGTGTCATTCTCAAATACTCATTTTGATTAACTACTTTTATAACATTAGTGGATTTGGCTCAAATCCAAATTTAAATTCTTGTTATTGTCAAACACTAACTTTAAGTCAAATCCATATTTGCAAATGAAATCATCATTCCCAAACATACCATGAAAGAATTAATGGGTGAGTTAAGTGTGACTTAAAGTTTGGCGTTTAAGTATGTCTTAACGAAGTGCATTAAGATGTGAATTATAATGGGCATTAAAGAGGTATTAAAGTGGTGTTTAATTAAGAATGGGAATTAATGCATGAAGTTATGAAGGCATTGAAGTATGTCTTAAACATATGGCTTAATGGTGACTGTTATGCTATTAACTCAAGGGTTTAATTGTGTATACTCATTAATGTTATAATTCCTTATAAATAGGGAGCTCATAACACATCAAACAGAAACCCTTAAGCCTAAACACATAGCTCAATCTCTTCTGTATCGTGATTCTCTGTTTTGAAAGTTCTTTGAACTCCTTTGTGATAATATAAGTGAGATACTACACACCTTTAAGGATGTAGCCTACATTGAGTGAACCTCGTAAATCTTTGTGTCATTTTATTGCATTTCTATCTCTTACAAATGTTATTTTCATTGAAAGTGTAATTTATTCATCACGGGACTTCATACCTTTGATCTTGGTGATATTAGAGTTTGAAATACATTGTTTGAACTCTTATCTAGCATTGTTTTCAATTGGTATCAAAGCAATGTTATTGCTCATTATATTAGAGGTCATATATTGGTGTAACATGATTACCATGAAACTCAATATTGAGAAATTTGATAGGAGTGTTAATTTTGGCTTATGCCAAGTCAAAATGAAAGTAATTTTGATACAAAATGGAGTGTATAAAGCACTTGATGGTGTGGAGAAGAAACCAGAAGGTACAAGTGAGGCAGATATGGATGCGAAGGCTCTATCCGCCATACAACTCGGTCTCTCTAATGAAGTTTTGAGAACAATTTTGATATAGGTTGGCTATGTCTCGAATAATAACCAAACTATATGCACATGTAGTTTGCTTTGTACCATGCATTTCAGTTGCGTAATACTCGACCCATTTGAGCGATTTTTATATTTAAAGACTTGATTAACGACAAACAAAAAAAAAATTACAACTCAACTAACTAAACATGAGACATGATTAAGCTTGATCCTAAACCTGGTTTAATCATCTCTATGACTTTGTTTTATTGTAATATAATCGAAAGTACAATAAAGACTCAAATACTCAAACTAAATAAAAGACTTAATTTAAAAGACTTAAATACTTGAATTGAAATGCAAAGACTCGAAAATTAAAATAAAAGAAAAGAAAAGACTCAAGGACTCAACTAATGATCAAATTGATCTTATTAGAAAGGACCTAATCAAACTATATCATTCTCCCTTTGTTTGAAAAAAGCTTGTCCTCAAGCTTTGATGGAGAAAATTGAGGCTCATTCCTCTTTGCCTTAATATCTCTCTTGAAAAATGTTTCTTTGGGATAAATGATTAATGAATGAAATGGAGGTGATTGTTTTTTTTATGAACTTGTATGGCATTAACATGATCTTTTTATTATCTTTTTCAAAAGCGTAAGTATTGTTAAAGCCATCATGAATAGTTTTCCTATCATATTGCCATGGTCTTCCTAACAAAAGGTGACAAGCATCCATTGGAAGAACATCACAACATATTTGGTCTTTGTAAGCATCACCAATTGAAAAAGTAAGCAAGACTTGGGAATTAACAGAAATACCTTTTCCTTGATTTATCCATTGAACCTTGTATGGATTAGGATGAGGAACAATAGCTAGGTTCAATTTTTCTACCATGGCTTGTGACGCCACATTTGAACAACTTCCCCCATCAATGATCATGGAGCATCTTTTGCTTTCAATCGTGCAAAAAGAATGAAAAATGATCTCCCTTTGATCTTCCTCCATCTTGTTCACATTCAATGAACGCCTAAGGACTAAGCATTCACCCTCATCTGGTCCAAGATACACTTCTTCCATAGAGTCATCCTTTTGTTCATGTTCTTCCTCAATAGTCATTTCTATTGGCTCACAGTCCATGAATCCTACAACCTTTTTATCGGGACACTCAAAAGATATATGCCCAAATCCTTGACATTTAAAACATCTTTTTGGAGGGGGTGCAAAAGAGGTAGTCTTTGGTGGTTGTTTTGATGAGCTATTTGGAGTTGTGTTGTTGTTTGGTGGTGGACGAAAAGTAGGGGTGGTGTAAGAGGTCTCATTGGTGGTCTTTTGAGGATTGAAACGTGTGGTTTCTTTCCCTTTGGCTCTTTGTTACTTCTCAACGTTGTGTGCGAGGTTTATTAAATCATCAAGGCATGAATAAGGTTGCAATTCAACAAGATTTCGAATGTTATAGTTAAGGCCATTGAGAAATCTTACCAACGTTTGATGATCATCCTCCTTGAGGTCGCATCTCATATTCATGGTTTCAAACTCTCGACCATACTCTTCTACACTTTTGCCTTCTTGGTGTAGGTATTAAAGTTTGGTATAATTCTTTTGCATGTAGTATGAAGGCAGAAACTTTTCCTTCATTTGTCTTTTCATCTTTTCCCATGATTCGACCTTGGTTTTACCCTCCCTTTCACGCTTTGCACACTTGCTAGCCCGCCAAGTCGAAGCATATTTTTGAAGTTTTAATGCAACTATCTTAACCTTCCTATCTTCATCCGTGTTTTTGTAATCGAACACCCTTTCTATGGTTCTCACCCATTCAAGGAACTCATCTTCATCTAATCTCCCTTCAAATTCTGGAATATCAACTTTAAGATCATCTCCAAGATTTGTAGGTTTAATGACTTTGGAGCTTTGGGATTCATCATCATCCCCACCATCTCTCATGGTTTGTTTTAGGTGTAAGAAATCTTTGAGTTGAGAACAGAGGTATTTGATTGTGGCATTTTGTTCCTCAATAACTCTGTCCAAATCTTTCGGTTCTTCTTCACCACTTTGAGACATCTTTGTGAATGAACGAAATTAAGGCTAGGAGTGTAGCCTTGGCTCTGATACCAAGATGATATAGGTTGGCTATGTCTCGAATAATAACCAAACTATATGCACACGTAGTTTGCTTTGTACCATGCGTTTCAGTTGCGTAATACTCGACCCATTTGAGCGATTTTTATATTTAAAGACTTGATTAACAACAAACAAAAAAAAAATTACAACTCAACTAACTAAACATGAGACATGATTAAGCTTGATCCTAAACCTGGCTTAATCATCTCTATGACTTTGTTTTATTGTAATATAATCGAAAGTACAATAAAGACTCAAATACTCAAACTAAATAAAAGACTTAATTTAAAAGACTCAAATACTTGAATTGAAATGCAAAGACTCGAAAATTAAAATAAAAAAAAAGAAAAGCCTCAAGGACTCAACTAATGATCAAATTGATCTTATTAGAAAGGACCTAATCAAACTATATCAAGTTTAACGGAGGAAACTTCAAAAGATATTTGGAAAAAGTTGGAATCACTCTATATGGCAAAGAGTGTTACTTATCGACATATATTAAAGAGTCATTTGTATGACTCAGATTGCAAGAAGGGAAGCCTACGAAACCACATCTTGATGAGTTTTACTCAATAGTTATGAATTTGCAAAATATTGAGGCAAAACTAGATGATGAAGATTTCGATATTCTTTTGTTATGTTCACTATCGCCTTCATATAAGCATTTTAGGAAAACTTGGTTATATGGTAGAGACATGTTGAGCAGCGAGGATGTTAGAAAGATCTTGACTCAAAAGGACCTTATTGATTCTTGATTTGCTCAAAAGGTGTCCAAAGAGTCCAGTGATGCTTTGTATGTTAATGAGTCAAGTAAGAACAAAAGGGGCATGACATGCAACTTCTATAGAAAAAAAGACCACCTTATGAAAGATTATTGGAAATTGAAAGCCAAACAAACCGACGATAGCAAGTCTGCTAGAGCTAGTTTCGTCGAAGCTAGGTATGTTGAAAATGAGGATTATGATATTGGTGCTCTTGTTGTTACTTGTTACTAGTGAGTACAAGTGTGGTAATTCTTAGATGTTGGATTTGGGATGTTCAAAACACATGACAGTTAACGCAAGTTTCTTGTCAACTTATCAAAAGGTTGATGGAAGAAAAGTCACTATACTCAATGACTCTAGTTGTCCAATAGTTGGGGTTGGCGATATTAAATTATCATATTTTATGGTGTTGAAAGAACGTTTTCTGGTGTCCTTCATGTTCTAGGTTTGAATAGGCACTTAATTTCTTTTGGTTTTTGGATAAAGAAGGCTTTAGGTGCGTTGGTGAAGATGGAGTTTTGAAAGTTAACAAGGGTCCTAAATTGTTCTTGAAATGATCCATTGACAAGGGGTTGTATAAGCTAGTGGGTTCAACCTTAATTAGTTTGGCTTGAGTATCCACTACTTCAACGAATCATGGTAATGATGATACTTCTTTAAGTAATGTAGTCTTGAGTATGATTCCAGTATACCCCAATAAGTCCATAGGATGCATGGACTTGATTGGTAATTAGTTTTATACTCTTTTTTGAACCCTTTAAGGCCATTTTAGTGCATTTGCTTTGTTTGTGCACATGATTTTCTTTTTTAAGTATAATGTTGAGTAAGTTTTTTATATTATGAAGGAGTGTATTAGAGAATGTCTTTGACTTGGGTGAACTCAAGTCATATAGAGATTGTTGAAAGAATATTGGTGTTTTGAGTGCACCATTAAGTTTATGCATTGTGTGAGTGCATAGAGATAAGAATCCTATGGAACAATTAATCGGTGAGTTAAGTGTGACTTCAAGTGTGGCGTTTAAGGTGTCTTAATGCAGTTCATTAAGATGTGAGTTATGATGGGTGTTAAAGTGGTATTAAAGTGGTGTTTAAGAATGAGAATCAATGCATTAAGTTTTGAACACATTGACGTATGTCTTAAACATATGGCTTAATGGTGATTATTAAGCTATTAACTCAAGGCTTTGATTGTGTATACTCATTAATGTTATAATTCCCTATAAATAGGGAGCTCATATGCTCATAAAAACACATTAAACACCAACTCCTAAGCCTAAACCAATAGCTCAATCTCTTCTCTATTGTAATTCTCTGTTTTGAAAGTTCTTTGAACTCCTTTGTGATAACATAAGTGAGATACTACACACCTATGAGGACGTAGTCTAAATTGTGTGAAGCTCGTAAATCTTTGTGTCATTTTATTGCAATTTTATCTCTGACAAACGTTACTTTTATTGAAAGCATCACGAGACTTCATATCTTCGATCTTAGTGATATTGGAGTTTATACATTGTTTGAACTCAAATCTAACATCATTGTTAGATTTAGTAACATTACAAAATAATCGCTGATTTATATTTTTAGTGCAATAATTATTGTTTTTGTTTTGAGCTCCACTATAAAGTGATTTAGTGACACTTTATTTGCATTTAGTGACACAGTGCTATTATAGTTTATAGTGGCATTTATAAAAAATGTCACTAGATCTTATGTCGCAAACAGCTTTAGTATAATTTTTTATTATGTTGCTAAATGATCTAATAAATGTCACTATATCTACTATATATACTTTTAAAAATTAACAGTAATGACATTTAAATTAAATTTCACTATATATATCCCACTAAAATTATATTATGTTCAGTAAAAATATATTATGTTATATTGTGTTAAAAAAAGATTTAAATCATGAAACTGTTTTTTTTTTTTTTTTGAAAAAATGTGAATCGTATCTTTATTAATAAAAAAAGTAAAAAGAAATAAAAGATAAAGAAAAAAAGTCACTGAATTAGGTTATGCTATGCATCTAAATCGGGATTCTATTAACACTATTTTTTGGAGAAAGGGTGGAGATTGATTTGAAAAAAATAGTACCAACTTTGCTTAGCTCTTTCTCTATGTATGAATTTATGAAGGAATATTCAAATTTTATAGGAATAATAAACGTTAATCACCATTAATCAAAATTGAAGACCAAAAATTACATAATAATATTCATACTCTATAACCAGAGCCGACCCTACAAGGTGTAAGACGGGTCTATGCTCCAGACCATCTAAAAAGTTAGAAAAATAATTATTATATTTAGCAGTTAAAAGCCTATGTTAATATATTCAATAATTAGAAAACTATAATAAATATTTCGCCTCAAACCTTTCAAATCTCAAGTTTGGTCCTGCCTATAACATAAGCTAAGAATGAACAATATTTTACTCTTAAAATTCATACTAAAACGAATTTAACGAGATTTCACATGAATATATTATATCTTCTAATTATCTTTAAAATATCGTAGTCAAACTTCTCTCTCCTTAAAGTGAAATAACTTGAATGAGAAAAACATTAGAGTACGAAAAGAATAAAATATTGATCAAAAATCGTTAAAAATAACTATAAAAGTAAAATGGTAAGGGTAAAGGACAATCCCAATATTCTGCAAAAGGCAAGGTCCAGGTGGGGTATACTTTTTCCTAAAGAAACGAATAAGCTATACCCGGTACCCCCAAGAAGGGAGTAAAGAGGAATGTGCCAGTCAAAATACCCCTACAGCTGATAAGTGCATAAATAGGGATTGAACCTTAAACATTTTGCTCTACATACAGATACTCTATGTGTTGAGGCATGTAAAAATAACTACAAAAGTAATTTGCAAAATATTTAGAGAATATTACATAAACTTTGCAGCCACAAGTTATAGTTTGTAATCATGAATCATAGACATAATATTGGCTTTCTAAAACAATCGGCATAGGAATGAGAGAAAGACCCAAAAAGATGCATTCCATCTATATTATTAGCCAAAGTTATTATTACAATTTACAAAAAGCTCGGAATGTTCAACTTTGAAATATGGTTCAAAAACCTGAGCAAATTACTATTTTCTCCGTTTCCTCCCTTTTAAAATACTTGCATTTAATTATCACATGTTATATAGAAAAATATTACTCCCTCCAATTCACCACAAGTGTCCCATTTGCTTTATGCACTCTATCCAATGCACTTATTCAATCCTTAATATCTCTAATTGTGTATAATTAAAAATTCTTGAAAGTTGATATAAATAATCCTTGTATTGAAACGAATCAAACAAGATCTCACTTGACTATATTTTAACCTATAGATTAATAATAAAATACAAATTAAAAGTAAGAGATGAACAGTGCCCAAAAAGCAAATGGGACACTTAAGGAGAATAGGAGGGAGTATTATACTAGCAAATCTGATAGATCATAGGTAGTAGTTATTTATATTTGACTTTTTACGCAAATTCTGTCATTTTGATTATTTATATAATGAATTATAGATAAATAAAAATTATAATAAGTTAATATAGGAAAATATGAGTTTTGACGATTCAAACGAAAACCTAGTTTACTATTTTTTTACACATTTATCGCATTATATAAAATAAGTTTAAACAATAAAAAGTGTCATTAACCATTATATAGTAAATATTTCAAAATGGAGGAGGTATCGTATCACTTCTTTATTTTAGTTTGTTGGTTATAATTTTTTTACATGGTTTCTATAAGAATATCATTTGAGTCTTAATTTCTATAAAACAATTCATAATAAATAAAGCAAGATTTCACATGAAGTTATTTTAAGCTTTTTAAATTCATAAATAATCATGTTTAAATTTATCTTTTATAATTGTATGAAAACTTCACCAACAAAATAAAATCGAAAGGAGCAAAATATTACTATCAATTTAGTTAAATCAAAAGCTTTGATTAAAAGCAAATATAGAAAGAAGACCGAAGGAGTTTGAGAATTTTTAGAATATTTAAATAGATTGACATTTAAAAATTAAACATATTCTTGTAAGAGACGGTCTCTTTGAGAGATCATCTCTGAACTCTGATTGGGTCGGCCATAAAAGAAAATATAAAGTAAGAGTATGAATTAAGCTATAATGAGTTGGGTCTGAGAGGTGTCTCTCAAAGAGACGATCTCTCATAAAACTGTCAATTAATTAAAATATATATAGCAAAATAAATAAAATAGTGAAAGTATAATAGTGAACTCAATTCATGAGATAACTTTGCTAGTTGGACCAAGACTATGCTTTTTTGGTCTTAGAAGAACATACGATGGGAGAGGGAGGGTCGCTATAATTTAGTGAAGAAAAGCGCTTTTCTAGTTGCCTTCATGCTAGTAACTTTACTATTTTGGGGCGAATTCAAAATTAAATCGAATGATATTGATGTACTAATAGTGTAAAATTTCATCAAAAGTTCAGTGTCATTTATATGGTGTTGAAACTTTAATCAAAAAAAAAATTGTTTACAAATTTTCATTACCATTTAATATCACTTTTCCTAATGATAATGCGTTAGAATGAAATTTATGAAGAAAATGAGATGATTGAAGTTGGACAGGCATGACCATCAAGGTAGCCAAGTGATTTTTCAACCAAAATTATACTAATTTTCATTCTCATTGTCACCGTTTATTACCACATACCAAACGGACCGTAATTGTTGTTTTATTGTTAAAACTTGAGCTAGACAATGTTGTTACATATTAATTTTTTAATCAACTTAACCAATACACTTATTATTATCACATTTAAAGATATATACTTAACTTGTTAAATATTATCGGTTAACAACAATAATAATAAAAGCTATTCCCCATATACCCTAATTAATCATAATTTTTATATGCGAAATTTACTGGATATGATGATGATTTGCCACTGTAAGTAATCATATTTTGTTTGAATAAAGCGAAGATAAACTATGAGAGAGTGACGATGGTTCTTTACTTTTACACAGACATAGGTAAAGCCCTGGGGATGAGGGCACCAGATCAGGAGAATAAATTAAAGCTTTTTGAACTTGATGTTAAAGCCAAATTTGCTTCCTCAAAATTACCAACAAAATTGATACTTCTATTCCATTTAGGCATTTAGTAGTACGCTCTATGTTTCTCTCATTCTCTCCGTTAAGCATGATAAAGGGGCGAAATTAAGATTTTGAATCAGGATGTTAATAGTTAATATATTAACAAATTTGTTTATTACGATATATATAAAAACTAGTTAAACTATTAAAAATTTAAAATCATGTATAATACGAAATTAAATCATAGCAACATTATATTCAACAAATAAAGTTGAAATTTCGTAATTACATTTTGAAAAAAAGATCAAGTGTTTTGCGACTTTAAAATTTACTAACTAAGCCGCTGAAAAATAGTATTAAATTAAGATACCAAAAATATAGATACACACGCACTAAAAAGGATGAATGTAAAATTTTGAAAGATAAAGAATACTAACAATCATCATAACATATATTAAAAGACTTCTGAAAAGTCATATGTCATTTTTATGGAGCATTTGCCAAGTGAAATTTTTTTATTGGAGCACTTGTCATGTGTCATTGATCTATTGGAGAATCATAACATATATTTTAAAAGACTTCTAAAAGCCATATGTCATTTTTATGGAGCATTTGCCAAGTGAATTTTTTTTATTGGAGCACTTATCATGTGTCATTGATCTATTGGAGAACTTGCCATAATTGAATTTAATAGCTTACATAAATTATTTCAAGTAATAATGATAATATACTCTAATCATTGACTAAAGAATTGGAAACATTAAGATTTATTTCGGTTATATTTTTAACTTAGTAAACATACTGATTTAGTTGCAGAAATTAGTACAACTAATAATATACTCTAATCTTTAAATTGAATGAAATGATTGAAAACGTTAAGAATTATTTCAGTGATATTTTTAACCTATTGAATTCGTGCATTGCACGAGTTTCTATACTAGTATAATATAAATTATTAGTTGATTAAAAAATTATAGTGTAAGTTAGGATTTAAATCCTTAACTAATTACAAATATGTTACTCCAACCATTGATCTATTCATGATTTTCCTACAATAATCCCACCTATTGATTAACCATAGATAATCCCAACTTTGAGGGGTATTTTCCTAGAGTAAACCCGGTGACCGGATGACTTGCTATAGCAAATTTTATTAATTCAAAAAAAACATAAATTAAAATGAAATGTCGAAAAAAATGTTAAAAAAATGTTTATAAAAAATTTATGATTTTTTTATGTAAATTTTCAAATTTTTTCTCTAATTTTAAATTAATATTCAATGTAGTTTTTTGGTGAATTACCTACTATAGCAGGTCATCGGGTTACCCAAATTTACTCTAGGCAAATACCTCTTAAAGTTGGGATTATTCACGATTAACCAATAGGTGAGATTATTGTAGAAAATTCATAAAATGTTTGGATTATTGTAGCTAATTTTTCCTAAAAATGTTGGATTTTTATATTTTATTATATTTTCCCTAGTATCATATAGTAATATTAATAAGGGGGCCAAAGCAAAATATACAAGGATTACTTCTTCGGCAAGGGCTCAGGCCTCTCCAGCCCCCACGTAACTTCGCCTTTGGGCATTACCATTTGCTTTTTGACGGAATTAGGTTAGAGAATAAGACAAAAAATACATAAATGATATAAATGAGTAATTAAAATGAAAAAGGATAATAAACTTGTCAATAAAGTTTAAAAAAAAAAGTATATAAAAACCATTGCCAAAAATAAAAATGAAAAACTAGTGAGCCGTAAAAGTCGAAAATCAGGTTTATTTGAGAGGGAATTAACAACAAATACATTTTCACTTTAGTCAACAAAAAATACTTTAGGCAAAGTGTGAGGTGTCCTTTAACAAGAAGATGCAAGTTGAGCATAAGAACTCCATTAAGGCGAGCATTGACATTAGGGAGGTTCTTTCTCACGATAATTATTTGATACTATTAGGATGTCATCGTCACTTTCAGTGTATTTCGAATATTAGAATTTTTGATTAATGTATGAGAGAAGGAAGGTAAGAAGGTGGCAACTGGCAACTCATACTTATAATAGAGGATGCGGCCAAAAAGTTTTAGGCTCGAGAAAAGTCCTCTGTATCATACAATCTAATAAAAATAATGTAAAATTTCACGTGTCATTCCCATATTGATTTTCCATATAAAGAAATTTTTACTAAAGTTAATATCAATATTTCCTTAATATTTGAGTAGTATATCACAACAAAATATGTTCTTATAAATTTTCTAAAAATATTAAATTTTTGAATTTAAAAGTTACATAAATTTCAAATTAAATTTTTTTAAATATATTTGTTTTTTTTATATGTATTATAAACTAATTGACAAAGTTTCTTTATCAAAATTTTAATTTCTAACATATTTCATCGAGAAACAAAGATACATGATAATCAAAAAATATTTTGAGAATGACAAATAGTCATTATGATGACGTTAAAAGATCTCTCATATTTGGCCTTAAAAAGTATGAGAGCTTTAATTAATAATTATTAACAACCTTATTCTTTTAATAAAAAATTAATTGTGAATTACAGCCTTTATGTTTATGCCTTTTGCGAATTACAGCCATGATAGTTTTGAAAGAGACCACCATTACGGCCAAATGACCGGTTATGACCATTGACCAGCACAATTACCTTTGACTTTTCTTTTTTTTATTTTAATTTTCTTTTTTGAGTTTTTTTTCTTTTTTTCTTTTTTAAATTTAATTCATTCATCCCCAATCATCTTTCTCTCTCCTCCTCCTTCTTCTTCATCATCTTCATCCTCTCATCCCTAATAAACTTCAAACACTCCATTAATCTTCAAAGTCACCATTAATCTTCAAAGACCCAATTTCTCTCCAAAGTCCAAACCCTAGATTTCTTTCCCCTTTAAACTCCCCTTTTCAAGAACCCTAATTAAAGAACGAGCAGGATGTTAGGAGGATTGACTATATAAATTGTGGAATCTCAATCTCCGAGTCAGGGCATACGCGAAATCCTGGCACTAGCAATGCTGGATCAGTTAGGACTCGTGGGTTATCTGCTAGAACAAGGCTTTCGAATAGTGAAAATCGGGAAAGATTGCCACTGGTTGAGTCACCTCGTATATGCCCACCTTCGCCTAAACTTGAAATATCAATTGATGAAACTAATTTTGTTATGGGGAATTAGTTTTCTGGCAAAATCCCATCAATTTCTATGAGTTCTTATAATAGATCAAGAAGCAGCAGTGAACATATTATGCCTAATAGGTCTTTAGGTCCCTATGATGTTGGTGTTGCTCGTTCTTTTATGAACCGTGATTCCTTGAGACGGTATAACATAGATGGGATTGCAGAGGTATTTTATTGATTAGGGTTCTTAAAAAGGGGAGTTTAAAGGGGAAAGAAATCTAGGGTTTAGACTTTGGAGAGAAATTGGATCTTTGAAGATTAATGGTGACTTTGAAGATTAATGGAGCGTTTGAAGTTTATTAGGGATGAAGAGGATGAAGATGATGAAGAAGAAGAAGGAGGAGAGAGAAAGATGATTGGGGATGAATGAATTAAATTAAAAAAAGAAAAAAAGAAAAAAAACTCAAAAAAAAAATTAAAAATAAAAAAAAGAAAAGTCAAAGGTAATTGTGCTGGTCAACAGTCATAACCGATCATTTGGCCGTAATGGTGGTCACTTTCAAAACTTGGTGGCTGTAATTCGCAAAAAAAAAAAAACATCATGGCTGTAATTCGCAAAAGGCATGAACATCAAGGTTGTACTTCACAATTAATTCTTTAATAAAAGCACTATATATTCTAAAATTTTTATCTATTTTATAAGAAATTAATATTATAGTACTTTTATACTAATAACATGTAATTACATCTCTATTTAAAATTTATATTTATATATACTTTTATATTAATAACTTCGTGCATTACACGAGTTTTATACTAGTTACAAATAATACTGCATATAATACAGAATGATGTTTGCAGTGTCTCCTTTGTGTATTGGCAACGGACTTCTTGCTTGAATGAGCCACAAAATGAATTGTAGGAAAATAGAATAAAGAATAAAATAAATATGAGAATAAAATAAAGATATTATTTTAGAATATTATGTTTTAGGAAGCTAAGATCTTTTTTCAAATTTAGGATATTAAGATTATTTTTTGACTATTATATAGGTTTAGGTTAATATTTTGTTTCCTAATTTTAAGTTCCTAGTCTCTTGTATAAATAGAGGTGTTTCCTATCATTATTGATTAATACAAATTCATTATTCACCAGATTAAACCCAAACCGAATTCTGCATTATGATTTTCTACATGGCATCAGTGCAGTAAGGTTTTCCTGGACGGAAAACTCTATCGGTATTTTATCATTGATCATAATCGAACAAAATCGATTCAAACAAAAAAATCAAATCAAAACAAAACCAATCAAACCAAATCAGAAACAAAACCAACCCAAGACCATGATGTCCATGGCTCAAATAGAACAACATTTGTTCCAAGTTATCCAAAAATACAACAAAAAACTTCATACTTGGCCAGAAATTTCTGAAAAATTAAATTTCAAAAATTACACCAAGTGGTGTAATAAAATTCAAGCTGAAATTGATGAGCGGGGGCAACTCGATCATATCATTGTCGCCCAGAGATCAACAATAGATCCAAAGTGATAAATTTGTTATCTCTTGGATCCTTGCAAGTCTTGAACCCATCATTATTGATGCTGTTCTTGACCATACTACTAGTGCATATGACCTGTGGACATGGATGCACACTTTTCTTGGGTCACTTACGCTACCTCTTGTGAATGACCCCATCCAGCGTGAAATCGCGAAGGGGAGAAAAATAGGAGATAAGGAAGAAGAAGAAAAACCGAAATCCGAATAATCAAATCAAAAACTAAGATCAAGACCTCCGAAACCGTTTAAAAGAAAAAATTGTCAACAAAGGTACATATAATTTGCTAGGTGTCACTGATTCTACTACCACCACCAATACCAGTGTTCACAGTGAGTTGAAGGTCGAAAATAATGAGAAAGAGGAAATTAGTTCAAAAGTGAGAAGGATAGAGTAGACCGTAAATGAGGAGAGTAATATTTTATTTCCGTATTTAATTCCTTTTTATATGGAGGCACAAAATATTAAAACCCTACCCCATCAAATTCCCATGACGCATGAACCATTTCTTTACTCAACCTATGTTTTTCTTAATCTTTTATCCAAATCAAAAAATTGAAAACAAATTATGACAAATTTGTTGATTAGATCGATCATCGAAATGTGCTTTGTGAAGTCAAAAGATCAACTAGCGGATTTTCTGTTAGAGGCAATGGGATTCGAAGACTTGAAAATTATTGTGCAAGTTCAGTTCGATGATCCCGAGACCTAACTTGAGGGGGAGTGTAGGAAAATAGAATGAAGAATAAAATAAATATGAGAATAAAATAAAGATATTATTTTAGAATATTATGTTTTAGGAAGCTAAGATTATTTTTAATATTTAGGATACAAAGATTATTTTGTTTACTATTATTTATGTTTAGGTTAATATTTTGTTTCCTAATTTTAATTTCCTAGTCTCTTATATAAATAGAGGTGTTTCCTCTCATTATTGATTAATACAAATCCAGTATTCACCAGACTAAACCCAAACCAAATTCCGCATAATGATTTTCTACATGAATAACACCGTAGAGAAGATTAGTGTTCAACAGTAACATCTCTCGGAAATCTCCATATAGATTGAAGGTGACCACATGGCTTAACTATTATGATATATTAAATGGGTTTTGAGAATGGAAATTGACAATGACATAAAACCAATCACTTCAACCGATTAGTACAAATCGATTAAATTAAATGATCATGTGTTTATGTAGAGAATAAAATCAAAAAAACAATAAAAGAATTTATAACTATTATGTTTCAAGAAAAAGAGAGAAATATGAAATCAGAGTAATGTTTAAGATGTGTTTGATCCCCATGCATGCACTCCTGTTTATAGTGTAACGTAGCAATGATTCATCCAAATCCATTTACTAATTATATTTGATGGTTATTAGTTTATAATTAAGTAAAACATTAATTCATAACAACACAACACTCGTTGAAATGAAGTTTTCATGAACAGATGCACTGTTCTAATATGCTTGAACGAGCATGAGCTAAATCAATTTCCAGAAAATTTCTGACGCGAAAATCTCAAAGTGCTCGAACGAGCAAATGCCAAAAACATCAAAGTGAAGGTATTGAAGCAAACTGTTAGGCCAGAACAACAGTGCTTGAACGAGCCACAAAGTACTCACGAGCACGACTATGCTCGAATTATAGCATGACCTTGCTCGAACGAGCAACATGGTTAGGCTCCGTCATTTGGTTCTCGTTGTGACTTTCTTAGTTTATTGTTTAAGTCTTTGGATTATGTCATATATGCTCGAAAAGTCAAAATAGTCAATACTCCGAATAATAAGTTCCTACAATGAAAAGAACTTAGAAGTTTTTTTAGTCTTCACAGTTCTATAGGAGGGAGTATAATTAAGTTGAGTTATGCACACAAACTGTTTAATAATATATTCGAATGAATTAATGTACACTTGAGGTCTTTTTTAAGTCTTGAGATTTATAATATAGGAGTAACTTGAGAATTTTAAGCATTCTCAAGTATTTAAATAACATTAGCTTTTGAAATTTTATTTATTGAACCAAAAATAATATTTCGTTTACGGCCTTGAAAATCTCATTATCAGAGTTATTCTCTCTTTTTATGTAAAATTTCTAGCCTACATCAAATTTAAAATAATTTCAAATTAATTGTGAGAATATAAACAAAAATTGTACAGTATCATTACCTATTATTACTTGAATTCTGAATATTTGTGACTAATAGTGATATTTTAGTGAAAAAAATATCACTGTTAATAGCAAGTATATTAAAAGTAAGTATATTAAAAAGGGACAAAATAGTTTATTACAAAGTGCAAGAATAAAATCTGTATACCAACTAATATCATGTTTTGTTTTGTTTGATCAACATTGTTAATATAATACTTAATATCATAGCTCCAACCTAACTAATCATGAGTGGGTATATATATCAAGTATATCAAACATAGTAGTAGAATTTTTTAGGTCATCCATACTTACTATATCCTAAATGCATTCTTCAGCATGACACGTGTCGCTTTCATGTTCATTGTTTTCCCTCCAAAATTTTTCATTTAGCTAAATTAGGTAAGTAGAATAATTAAACTTGAATGCCCTATTATTTTAATCATACTTACTATATACTAAATGCATTCTTCAGTATGACACGTGTCGCTTTCATTTTCATTGTTTTCCCTCCGAAATTTTTCAGTTAGCTAAATTAAGTAAGTAGAATAATTAAACTTGAATGCCCTATTATTTAAATCAATTAACATGTCAAATGACAATAAAAAATTAGACAATATGAAATTAATATACGTATGGTCAAAATATCATTCTATAAAAAAATCAATAAAAAATTGGACAATGTATGGTCAAATTCTTTTTTATATCTTCTTTATTCTTTATTTATGTTATTTATGTTATATACATATATTGGTTTATATCATTCTATAAAAATGACAATAAAAAATTGGGCAACAACTCAAAATTTATGTTATTGATCATTCTACAAGTTCATTTAAAATAATTCAAGCCCAAAGTTTAATTTTAGAGTTTTAAAATTTGAAAGAATTAATGTAATGCAAAGACTAATTGTTCTCACACATCAAATATTATTTTCTCTATATTTATTATGTTTACCAAATATCAGAATAATTTAAAATAATTTTATTTATATTTAAGAGATCATTTAAAAATTTTTTGATTATCCGTGCTTGGCACGGGATTCAAGCTAGTATATATCTATTGATGACCTTCCTATTATTTGCTTCGTTTTTCATCCGTCGATCATAAAAAATATGAAATATTACAAGAAATTATCTTTTAATATAACATTTTTTGCTAAAAGTTATTTAATATATTTTTTTTAAAAAAATACTTTATTTGACACAAACATTTGTAAAACACTGTTATTTGATAAAAATTGTCTGTTCACTGCTTACTACGAAGATGTTTAGTAAAATTTTGTTGGCTGCTTATTGTTTATAAGAGTAGATGTGGGTTGAAAAAATCCATAATCAATGAAAAAACTACTCGTAATAGCTTTTGAGTTTCAGTCGTTGTTGCGATAACTGATACAGATAGCTCAATCGATCCAATTATAGTTTTTCTCATATGCGGTTTATATTTGATCTATTTAAGATCATAAATAATATCTTTAAGATTCAAATTTTATTTTTTTTAT
The DNA here is from genome assembly GCA_019425755.1 of Amaranthus cruentus. Lineage (NCBI taxonomy): Eukaryota > Viridiplantae > Streptophyta > Magnoliopsida > Caryophyllales > Amaranthaceae > Amaranthus > Amaranthus cruentus. The sequence goes on along the minus strand of CM033457.1, from coordinate 9,855,691 downwards.
AAGTTATAACCGATCATAATTGATCACTTTAAGGTCTGAATTGATTACTTTTAGATCAAAATTGAAATTTTTTTACAAAGAGCCAGCAGAACTCTAGATCATTTTCAAGAGCATTTCTTGAATCAAATGGCAAACATAAGTCGAGATCGACACTTACTCCGCCTTCACATCCAGTGTAAGCAAAACTACACCTACAACTTTATTTCGAAGTCTATTATGAACAAAAGTTGTAGGGAAAGAGCAATACCACTCTTATTGATTGATGATTAAAGAGTACAAGAAGCCTTATGTTCCATCATATTGCATCGAATCAGAGTATTTGTACAGTGCAATGTTTTAACATTATTATTAATAGTATTAGTGTTATTGATCATTCATATTATTCCATTGAATAATATCATTTATTACCTCCGTTATAAAATTGTGAAAAAAGAACCATATTTTTTTTTTTGAAATTAAAAGAACCATATTTAGGTAAGGTAAAAATGATTAGTTTAATGTCAAAATTAACCACTTTTAGGTCAAATTTTTTTTTTTAATTGATTTATTTAAAGTTTAGTTCAAGTTGAAATTAATACCTTTAAGGTCAAAATTAATATCTTTAAGGTAATAAATAAATTTTTTTTTTAAAGACTGGCCATTTATATTTTTCAATTTTTGACTTTTGGCCCAGCCCAAATAGACTATGTCAATATGAGACCATCTCTCATGAGTCTTGTGTTTGAATTTTGAATTAAATGTTGATTTTTCAGCTGCTTTAAAATCCATAAAACACACTTATTTTTTTAAAACAAATACAACCATTCACGAGCTTAAAACAAAAAATCAACCAAAAAATATTAGAAAACATAGCCATCACAATTTGCACATTAACTTAATCATTGTTTACTCCTTATTATCACCATCCTTATCATTATAATGTCTCCCACCAAAATTCTAAACACTCTAATCTTCATTAAATGGCATGATTTATCATGATCACATGATGCTAATCTTTTTCTTCCTATATGATTAGCATGCCTAAAAATTACACCCTACCCTCCAATATTTTAATCACAAATTAATCCCCAAAAAAATGATGGGATTGTTCTTATTCCATCAACTGTCAAATTACTCACATTTAATCAACTCCAATTTTTTGGTACTAATTTGATTATTTAGTATTAAATTTCATCAGGGGCGATAACAGCAAATCAGAAAGCGACACGTGGAAATTAAAGAATTTCTGCTACCTCAGGACGACAAATATGGGCCCATATTGTTCCCTTTTAAAAATGGGCCTGCCCCATTTGTTCTCATTTCAGTATACAATTTAACGGCTACCGTCAAGTCCTCTTCAAATTAAAGAAGGTAACGCATACATTCTGTTAATTAACGCCGTTATACTTCCCTATTTAAATACCTTGGCTTCATTTCATTAGTGCTCTTCTTCCTTTTTTATTTCTGCTCATTCTCTCGCCATTCAAAAAACCCTTCGTTAATTTAAACAAAATATTTAATTAACGAAATTTCTTGAAATTCATTTTCCAATATTCCAAGATCAAAATATTTTTTCGCGTTATTTTATTTCATCCAATTTTTCAATTTATCAAAAATTACGGGAATTTAAATAGAAATAATTCGACGTCATTCTGAGATTATACAAAAAATTGGTAAAGGGAGCAGTAAATGTTGGTTGCATTTTCGTTTTTCCGACATTTAATATGGATTGTTATAATTATTCTGCAAATTAAAGAAGAAATTCTGAAAAAGAAATACAGAGTTAGCAGATAATATTGGGAGGCAAAACAAGGAGAAGGACAAAGGCGTGCGTTGTGTTGCGTTGAAGTTGGTAAGTTTGTTTTATTGCCTTTTTCTTTCAATTGATTGATTATATTTGTCAGTTGTTATATCAATACTAACCACAACTAATCCCTATTTTTATTTTACACAATTTATTAGTTATTTTTTTTTAGAAACAATCAATATTAATAATATAATATTTTACTTATCCGTTGCGAATAATTTTAACTTTTAATTATTTTTAATAAATCTGTATTTGTCCTCTGCTGTTAGCATACTAATTGTCCAATGGGATATGCTTTAGTATGCTGGAAGTAAATAAGGGTCAAGGTAACTTATCACTCCCTCATATTCAACTTAGGTGTTCTATTTCTTTTCGTGATACTATTCATCTATCACTTCTAAATTGCATTTTATTATTAATCTATAAGTCAAAACATAGTCATGTGGGATCTTATTTGATTCGTTTTGATGATTATTAATATCAACTTTTTATAATTTTTAATCATATATAACTCGATATATTAAGGATCGAATAAGTGCTATATCGAATAAGTGCATTAAATATAGTGCATAAAGTAAATGAGACACTTAAGATGAATATGAACGAGTATAAAATAAAAAGTTATATTGATAGCAAATTAAGAATAAATGTTGGATTATTAAATTAATACAAACATAAAATTATTACAACAAATAAATGAAAGATTAGATTGTTATATCAATTTTTACTATGTATTTTATTTAATTATATGATAAATTATAGAACTACTTTTGAAAATTGGGTTCAATTCTTTAGACATTCCCTATTCTTCTCCTGCTTTTTTATACTTGAAATTTCCGTGTTACAATGGGAATGCATGAATGATGCTTTAAGAATTTAGATGTATGAATGACACAACAAAAATGTGGGGAGCTAATTCTGAATGAGAAAATGATATTAAAATATCTTAAACTTTTCAAAATAGAATAGTTGCAAAGTTTGAGAGATCGGGAAAGTAATTAAATGAGGTTTTATATGAGTTTATTTCAACATAAGGTCGCCTTATATAAGACAAGTTGTAATTTTATGTGGTAGGAAGAGGGAGTATATTTGTTGGTTGTTTGTATATTTGTAGGCCTTTGTCCTTGTCATAGAAATAGGGAAATTATAAAGTTATGTTTTATTTTTATATAATTTAGAATTTAGATATTTTAAAAAAAATTTACTTAATTATATTTATATGAAATTGTTGCTAAAATTTCATTATAATCTAAAATTTTGAAATAAGATAAATTTTCATCATCATCTCATTCATAAACACAGTTTTTTTGCTCAATCACAAAGAATGAGAAAAAAGTGGGAAGTAATTGCAGTTCAATTTTGTCTTTTCAGGTAGAATCTTCTCTTAATCCCAAAATTAACCTTTTCTTCGAAATAGAAAACGAAAAATTGTATCATGAAATTAGATATTTGGCTTTATTAAATTTTTTGAGAAACTCTTTTTTCATTGTTATGAATTTTATTTTATTTAATACTATTAACTATACTGTTTTTTAAGTAGCCCAAATACGTGGAGAAACTCTCCACGATCGAGGTTAGGGAGGGAGATTCTTTCGAGTAACTTGATGGTCTGATAAAGACATCGTTAACGAAGTACCCTTTTTTTTGAATTTTTTATTACATAAATTTTTAATTGTTCAATTTAGAGTTAATGTCGCATTCACTTTTAGATACCGTTCACAATTCACTTTTAAGTTTTATTTATTTCTTAATATATAAGCTCAAATATACTGATTTGTTTAACTCGTTTTAATGTGAATGTAAATAATTAATATCAGCTTTTTATATAAGTAATTTTTAAAAAAGATACGAGAGCATTGCCAAACATAGAAATATCACAAAATGAGTGGCACAAGCTAGAATAAAATGTGGTGTAAATTGAAAGAAAGAAGGAGTATTGGTTTATTTATAACACAGAAAATTTTAATGTTTCTTTTATTTTGATTAGTAATATCTTCTATCTCTTTGACCACAAAATGCACATGTATGAGAACTTTTTGAATGCAATGATATAATTGTAATTTGTAAATGGAAAAATAGAGTACCAATCAATAAAATAGCTAAAGACTAAAGTATCTACATACTCTAGCATAAAAGAGTAGAAGTTAGTACATACTTTATTAGTCCTTTAGAGAGTACTGTAGGGGGAGTTTTACTAAGTTTAAAATATATAGTGAGAACATAACGATAAATAAGTAGATAGGTAGATGGAATAAAAGAAAGAAACAAATTATGGATAACATTGATAAAAAAATATGCCTATTTAGTAATTTTTAAGGATTATAGGAAGCATTAAAGAAAAAGTATATTAGTCTTTTTTAAGCTATAATGAGATTGAACTCATCCAAACTTACATCAAAATAAATCGAATTGATACATATACACATAAAATATAATAAATCTCTAACTCAAATATTATACTTCCTTCGTTTCAAATAACTTGCAACGTTTGTTTTTTTCACGTTGTCCAATATAATAATTCAATTATTAATATCTCTAATTATGCATAAAAAAGTTCTAAAAATTTGATTATAATAATTCTTGCATTGAGACATATCAAATAAAATCCATTTACTGTGTTTTAACTTATAAATTAAAAATTAATTATAAATTAAGGATAATGAGTAAATAAGATAAATATTGCTAATATTACAAGTAATATGGAATGAAGGAAGTATTTAAAACATGACTAGATACTGACATGGATCAACATGTCTACTAACAAGTACAAATAAATAGACAAAGTTTTAAGTTTTTAAAATCATTCATTCATATAGAAAAATTCAAATTAAGATAAAGTTAAGTGAAAAAAACTAAATATTAAAAAAGAATTTTAAAATTTTTTATGGGATATATAAGGGAAAGTGTAGGCAAAAGCATGCACATAGAACAGAGTAGTGGACCACTTTCTAAGCACTCTTAGGCTAAAATTTTCATTCTCTTAAAATTATGTTCAATAGTTAAGTCCACTAAAACTTATTTGGTCACTTAGTTCGACATTTGAATTTTCGATTTACTTAAATTAGTTTAAAAATAATTTAAAATTAATCATAACTCGTTTTTCTTGATTTGTAATTCACGAGCATATGACATTAGTTAAGTGAAAGAGATTTCATAAAATCTGTTACATTTATTTAACATTATTTATTATTTTAATTTGCTATTAATTTATAATATATCTATTTTATGATAGTATTACTACTTTCTTTTAATCTAATACATACTTTATATTTTAACAGTTTTTTAGTTTCATCAATACAATTTAATTTTTCTTGTCTTTTATTATTAAATAGTTATCTTCTCTTTAAAAACACACAATTTTAGTTTTTTTTTTTTTTTTTTTTTATAACATGAGCTTTCCCCAGCCCTACAAACAATCTGTCTCTGATCCCGAGATTGCTTTTCTCTTTATCTTTTTCCCTTCATCATAGGAGTATGTTTGATGTTTCTGACTTATTCTTGGAAGTGGGAGGTTTGAATAAAAGTGAGAATATAATACTAGAGAATCATGTTTACAACTCTTAGGGGTGTAAATAAATAATAAATTTTTTTATTATTAATAATTTTAAATTTTTAAGAGAATCTAATCTAGAAATTGAAAAATAATTTATGTTTTATATAATGACTTTAACTTTCCAAGAAAGAATAAATGTTAAAATAATTAAATATAATTAATTTTTTATGTTTTCAAAGCAAAAATAATATTTAAATATATATATTAAATATAAGATTTTTTCTTATATACAACCCTTAAGATGTATATATCATTTTCCTATACAGGTGCTCTCTTGAGAGACCGTCTTTTGTAAAGATGACTCTCAAAAGTCCAGCCCAAATATAACAATATATATTAAAATTGGACTAGGCTTTTGAGAGCCGCTTTTCTTAAGTAAGAATTTGTGTTTCCTATAATATTAGGAGTACTTGAATTAAGAACTAGAACTAGAACTACTCATTTTAGTTAGTGGATCAATGGGTTAGGAAAATAAATAAGATACTATGAGTAAATGGGATTCATGAACCCTTTAATTTAGACTTGGGAGTTGGGAGTAGAAATGTCAAATTGCTAGGTGGTATTGTATTAATTTGGAGCATGTTAGTCTTAAATTGATTGGATTAGTATGTGAAACAATTTATGAATGCTCAAAAGAGAAGCTATTCAAAAAGCAAGAATACTACTTGTGTACTTTTGAGAATATTTCGAGTGATACGGTTTTCATAAAATATCACTATTAATAGCAATTTCAAAAGAATAGAGAAATAAGTAAAAATACGATAACCTTTCTAAATAGTACAGTAGTACTCTCTCTCTCTAACAATGCACCCAATACTTTTTAGGTGAAATTTAGTGGAAATAGAAATTAAATTAGAGAATAAGACAAAAAAAAATTAAATGATAGAAATAAGTATATAAGATGGCGAAAAATACTAACAGATACCCCTAGTAGGCTAGTTCCATGAGAGAAAATTTCACACAAAGTCAATCATTACAAATCCCTACTATTTTTGCTAAATGTCCTATTTGAATTTTAAACCAATTCATCAATCACTCATAGTTTGTATTTTGTTTTTGATCTATAAGTTAAAATATTATTTTATTTGTATCAAAACAAATTTTATTAACACTAGCTATTATTAGTAAAAAATTTAATTATTAAATTTAAAATATATAACTGATTCCAATATTTTAGAATTAAGGTTCCGATCTTGTTATATACAATTAGAAACTAACAATTGAATTGCCAATATTTGATGATTGACCATCTAACTAAAAGTCAATGAGGATATAGTTTTGATAAGCCTTGATCATAGAACATGTCTACTCCTATTCTAGAGCCTAGAAATGACCAGGAAAAGGTCTTCTTTGTTTTGGTTCCTTATTCATTGATACATTTTTGTAGTTTAGTGCTTTGGGTTTTGTTTTTAATACTATAAAAATTAATAAAAACCATTAATAATATAATTGATTTGAGAGAACATGTTAAATGGCCCCATATAATAGAAGTAGTTGCATTGTGGGTTTTGCTTAAGTAGGATGAGCTGGTTCTCTACTTGGTGTGCTATGATATGGGCCAACTTATACCTTGATAATTCATCCACTTTTTTCTATGTAATTTATTAGAGGGAAGCTCAAAATATTAATTATAATTTACTTATCCACCCCTTTAATATCAATATGGACCCACTTAATGATATTGATACATACTTAAACTTTGGACCCAGATCCATTGGGAGTAGAGGAGGGAAGATGAGCTTTTTTACTAAGTTTCTTTTGCCTCAATGACCAAGATTTTGTGCCAATTTAGGCGGTGCATATCTTTACTATTGTTTTACTCTTTTTTTTCTTTTATTTGGATTAAAGTTGCATCAACATCTAGAATGATATTGTTTTTATATCTGGATTCTTATGTTGTTGATCAAATTTAAATATTGGATTAAAGCACCTAAACTAGCAAAAAGATACTCATAATATTTCAGTTTGTCTCTTGAGAGACCTTCTCTTTGATAGACATATCTCAAGCCTAATTCATTATAGATTAATGCCTACTTACCGTATTCTTTATGTCAACTTATATTATTCTTAATGCTTACTTACTGTATTCTTAATGTCTATTTTTAATATCTTAAATGTCTACTTACATCATTTTTAACACCTATTTACAATATTTTAAAAAATATATAATATGCCGGCGCAATTAGAGATGGTCTCTCAAATAGACGGTCGCTCAATGGAATTTGTGTAATATTTCCATATCCGTAAACTTAAGAATATTTACTCCTAGGAATGAAGAGGGATTTTCTCATTTTCTTACCTTTTTGATATTTAACTTGTAAGTTCTGATGTGTTTATGTTAACCGAGTGTATAAAGTATATGTGCAAAGTAATCAATCATAAAAGACTCGAAAAAAGTCCTGAATATTAAATTACATTGATCATGCTAGTTCTAACTGTATAGTATTTAGACGTTAAATTAGGGATTAAAAAAGTTATCGTATGTTTTTCTCTGACTTGTTTATCTTACATTAGTACGAATAATATTATACAATGGGAATGTGGCAAAATAATTTAGGTCAATTTATCTAGAATAATTTAAACTATTCATGATTTTCCTACAATAATCTCACCTATTGATAAACCATGAATAATCCCACTTTGAGGGGCATTTTCCTAGAGTAAACCCGGTGACCGGATGACTTGCTATAGCAAGTTATATTATTTTTTTAAAAAAGATAAATTAAAATAAAATGTTGAAAAAAACGTTAAAAAAATATTCGTAAAAAAATTTATGATTTTTTTTTATTTAGAATTTTTTATGTAAATTTTCAAAAATATTTTCTAATTTTAAATTAATATTTAATTTATTTTTTTGGTGAATTACCTACTATAGCAGGTCATCGGGTTACCCAAGTTTACTCTAGGAAAATACCCCTCAAAGTTGGGATTATTCATGATTAATCAATAGATGGGATTATTGTAAGAAAATCATGAATAGTTTGGATTATTCTAGGTAATTTTTCCAATAATTTATTGTTCAATTTTAAGCCTTTTTGATACAAATATAGGGCTGGATGATCAAAGATCAGTGTTTGGTAAATTAGCTTAATGCAACAAATTACTGTTATGAATAAGTTATTTTTGAACAGTGCTCATAACAACGGATTCAAAAGCAATTGGTCAAACCAATTAGTAAAATGATCAATTGGTCAAATCACCCACTGTAATCAGCTATCAATTATTTTCCAAACATTTTAATAATTTGTTTTATTGATGTACTCGAATGATCCCATATTTTGAAATAAAATATTCTAGAAAAATATCTTGTTATTTAGTACTACCTCCTATTCAACCCATTAGTCCCATTTTATTTTTCACACTTGCCGAGACAACATTTTAACCCTTAATATCTCTAATTATTTTTAATTAAAAATAGAAAAAGTAGATATTAATAATCTTTATATTGAGACGAATCAAACAAGATCTCACATGACTATATTTTAACTTATAGATTAAGAATAAAATACAAATTAAAAGTGATAAGTGAATAGTGAAAAAAAATCAATAGGACTAATGGGTAGAATAGGAGGGAGGACTAAAAATATAATTATATACTTCTACTAGTTATTTTCTATTTGTGGTGTGTGAGGTGTTGGTGTGAACTATGAAATCTGAAATAGTGCTTAACTTGGTATCAATCAGCTTCTTTTTTGAAATAAAATTCAGAGTGGGTTCCATATTACTACTATCATATGGAGTACTTCTATATACTAAACTATTCTAGTATACTATCAACTCATAAGGAAAGATTCCTTCCTTTCTCTTTTGGCATGTTTGAAGTTTGAACCCATGCTTATTCATAGTTCCGAATTGGGAAAAAAAGGCCTATGATTTTGATTTATTCATGGAAAAATTACGTATGAATAATTCAACATTTTCGTGAGTTTTTTACAATAATACTGATAATCTACTATAGTAGGTAATTCACCATAAAAATAAATTAAAAATAAATTTAAAATTAGAGAAAAATTTTTACAAACTGACATAAAAAATTCTAATTAATAAAAAAATCATAAGTTTATTGAACATTTTTGAAATAATTTTTTCGACATATTATTTTAATTTATCTTTTTTTTTCATAAACTAAAATTTGTTATAGCAAGTTATCCGGACACCGGGTTTACTCTAGGAACATACCCTTCAAAGTTGGGATTATTCATGGTTAATCAATAGGTGAAATTATTGTATGAAAATCACAAATAGGTTGGGTTATTCTAGACAATTTTTCATTTATTCATTTGATTATTGATATATTAGTGTTAATTTTCATAAAATGATTTTCCTAACTTATTCACTTAGTGTATAGGTTTAAGACAATATATTTGATAGTTATTTGGAATTTTTGTTGAAGATATCTTCTACAATAGGTTAATGTTATCTCAAAAAAAAAAACGGTTAATGTGTTACTCTATCAATTTCTTTTTAAATTTCCCATTTGCTTTTGACTTACTATTCATCAATCACTTTTAGTTTGTATTTTATTCTTTATCCATGTATGAAAACATTGTCAAATAAGATCTTGTTTGATTCGCCTCATGTTTATTAATATTTAGTTTTTATAACTTTTAAGTATACACAATTGTTAAAAAAAATTAGTGCATTGATAACGTGAAAAAGCGAATGAGACATTTGAAATAAAACAGAGAGATTAATATTTTAGAAAATATTTTAAATGAAATTCAAATAGTTATCAATTTATAATTCTAATTCTTAATGTGGTTGGAAAATGCAGGCCTAAACATCAAAGCCAAAGTGTGAAAATTGAGTAAAAATGTTAACATGTATAACGTGTGCAAAGCAAACAGACGATAGAGAAGAAGAAGAAAGAAGTGGGAATGCCACACCAAATACTAAAGAATCTGTTAAAGGCATCACAGCCCAGGTTTCATCTTTTTTCTAATTTTTAATATTATTATTATTATTATTATTATTATTATTATTATTTATTTGTTCTTAAAGTTTTACTCTGCTTTGCCTCTAGGATAGTTGCAAAGAAATAATTTATGTTTTTTAGAGAAAAAAAAGATATATTTGGTAATAAGTGGAGATTGTGTAGATGAAATTAAAAGAGAAATAAGATTTATGAATAATATTAAAAAAAAGTAACATATTATTATCCAAAATAGAAGTGACGCAAAATAAGAGAGTCAAAAAATGCTCAACAAGTCTTGTACGAGATCGTTTAGTTGTTAGACGTAACTATATAATCAATCTATTTTTTGATTATTATAAAATTATAAGTGATTATTTAAAATGATAAGTGATAACTTTAAAATTGTATGTCAATCTTTTAAAATTGTAAGTGATCATTTAATTAACTGAAAGTAACCGCTTTAAATTTATAATTAATCATTTCAAAATTATAGCCGATCACTTTAAAATTAAAATTGTTTACTTTAAAATTATAAGCTAAACTAAATCAATCCAAAAATAATAAGAAAATTTGATATTAAACATATGAACTTTGCCTCATTTACTTCTAAACGTTCGAACTTACGTTTATATTTTTAAAGGCATGAACTTTGGGGGGTCTCCGCTTTTAAAGATATAGCAGGTTTTGATAACCTGGAACAACAGGTTACCATCTTCATCACCTTCTTCAAGCTCCCATCAATGGCTTCTCATGGGGATTTCATGGAGTTAAAGAAGAAGACAAAGCCTCCTCCTCCTTACTCTAACCATTAGAAGACCATAAATTTGAAGAGTTCATGAGATAAAAATTTAAGAAAAACGAAAAAAAATTCTATATAAAATTAGGGTTTAATTGAAGGAACTTTGAGAACTCAAATGAACAGATTGAACCTGAACTAAAGGAATATGGTGGTGAATGGCGAGTGAGCAGTAGCAACAAGATTTAATTGGAGCAACAAGATGAAATGGAGAAGGAATTAGAAAACCCCATTTCACCAAAAAAATTGGAAAAAAAAACCAAATTAATGAAAAAAGAAACCCATTACCCATTACCAAATCTGAGAAAAAAAACCAGAAATACCAAATCTAAAAATACCCATTCAAAAGTTATACCCATTTTAGAGCAATTACCCAGAAAAATACCCTCTAAAAATTACCCAGAAAAATACCATTTTAGAGCAATTACCCTTTAATCTTCAATGGCGGTGGGAAATACCCTCTTGATTCCATCGATTTCTGTTTCTTTTACCCTGATAATTTGAGCAATTACCTATTTTAGATCTCTAAAAATTAGTACAAACCCAGAAAAATCAGCTTAATTTTGGGTTGATTTTAGTGAGAGATTGAAGCTTTTAAGGATTTAACAATGGAAGTTTTTAAGATGAAGATGATGAAATGGTGAATGAGATGAAGAAATGGTGAAGAAGATGAAGATGAAGATGAAGATGATGATGATGAAGATGAAGATGGTGAAGATGAAGAAGTAAACAAGTTTATCTTTTCATCCGGTTATTTTTAAGATGAAGATGATGAAATGGTGAATGAGATGAAGAAATGGTGAAGAAGATGAAGATGAAGATGAAGATGAAGATGAAGATGATGAAGATGAAGATGGTGAAGATGAAGAAGTAAACAAGTTTACTTTTTCATCCGGTTACAAGTAATCCGTATCTTTAAATGCGGATGACCCCAAAGTTCATGCCTTTAAAGAATAAACGTAAGTTCGAAGAAACAAATGAGGCAAAGTTCGTATGTTTAATAGGAGTATCAAATTTTCCAAAATACTCCCTCCACCCCTTTCTTATTGTCTACTTTCTAATGGGCACACAAATTAAGAAAAATAGTAGTGGATTATTTTAAGTGATTATAATAATTGTAAAGATGGTAGTTGGGGTATTTAAGTGATTATAATAATTGAAAAGGTAATAGATGGGGTATTTTAAATAATATAAGTTGGGGTGGTTGGGGGTATTTAGATAAAAAATCTTTGCCAAAAATAAAAAGTGAATAATTAAAATAAACTAACCAAATAATAAAAATGGACAATAAAAAAGAAACGGAGAGAGTAATAATCTCACCATAAAATCATCTATCTACATAGAAAAAGTATGCATCTGTGTTTGGCAGCTACTTTTTCCTTATTTGTGAATTGATTTTAAAGCCCGATTCCCCAGTTTGTACTGTCACGTGCTATTTGGGGACATGGGGAAGCTAAGAGGGACCAAAGAATGTTGCAGGCCAGGGGATAAAAAGTGATTACTTTAACATACTACTCCGTCATTTGCATTTGCTCCTTTTAATTTTGCTAGAGCATTTTTTTAATATAAAGTCATTTCTACTCGAGATAAATTATACTTTAATTAATGATATCACTATTAGTCGTAAATATTATGGAACGGAGGAAGTATGTTTCTTATAATTGGTTCTTTTAAATAATATTTTTCTCCGTTTCATATTATTTGCACATTTTTCATTTTTATAATTTCATATTATTAGCTACATTTTTTTTTTAGTAATAGAATAATCATATAAATATCTATTTTATTTTTATTTTTAAACTAATGTATACCTCATTAACTTTTTTCCCTCTTCAATTAAGAAAAAGTAGAGGGTATAATTGTAGTTTATATGTTGCGTCCACTTTTTCTTAATTTTTGTGCCCATGCAAATATAGCAACAAAAACAAAACAGAGGAAGTAATTATAATTGTATAAATGTTTAAAGTGTGAATTTTAATTTTTATGATGACGTCTTAAACATTTAGCAATTTGATGAATAACTAGTCTTTGAAGGACTGTCTATTTGAGAGACGTATCTCAAGCCCAACCCCATTAAAGAGATTAATGCCTACTTACATTATCCTTCATATTTACTCACCGTATCCATAATGTTTACTTTCAATATTTTAAATGACTACTTAAATTATTCTTAATGCCTATACTCTATAAAAATATATAATGGGCCGACCCAATTAAAAATGGTCTCTAAAAAAAGTCCTCGCAAGAATTTGGAGGGAGTATTTTGAATTCATTTATCAGCGTTGGAAGTTCATTAATCTCTTTACTCCTCTCAATTTCTACCATTTTCTATTTTGAATTGTGTGAGTCACTTAATTTTTCCTAATTTTTATTTGTCGCTACCCTTTTACTAAAATTGCCACCCCTAATTTTTTTTAATTTTTTTTTTACGATTTTCTTTTTTTTATTTTATTTATTATAAATATTATTATTATTTGTAATTGTTATTTAAATTTTATTATAAATTTTTGTTTAATTTTTTATTTATTTATTTTTTTTTATATTAATTTAATAATTATAAATTTTAAATAAATTAAATAAATATACATTTAATAAATTAAATAATAAATAATTAATTACTAAAATGCCCTTAAATTCAATTTTAATTATAAAATCAACCATTATTATTTCTAAACTAAATTTCTCAATAATAAATAAATTAAAATATAAATATAAATTTTAGTAAAGAAAATAATTTTTAAAATCGAAAAATAAATTTGATCACACGTTTTGTATTGAACTTTGATACATAATCACTCCTTTGTCCGAAACTTTTGATACGAAAATCACATTACAACAATATTTGTAGCATTATAACCTAGACTTCAAGATCTTTCCAATGATATAGTATATGCCCAATTCCGATAACCGAGCGAGATATGACGATCATTTGAAGTTTATTTGTGCTGAAATTTGATACATGTTCATTCTTTTGATCATAACTTTTTATAGAAAAATTGTATTAGTGCAAGGTTTGCGGCATTAGAAACTAGACTTCAAGAGCTTTCCAACGACATATTATATGCCCAATTTTGACAATCGAGCGAGAAATGACGATTGTTTGAAGTTTATTTGTGCTGAAATTTGATACATGTTCCTTCTTTTGAACATAACTTTTTATAGAAAAATCGTATTAGTGCAAGGTTTGCGGCATTAGAAACTAGACTTCAAGAGCTTTCCAACGACATATTATATGCCCAATTTGAACAATCGAGCGAGAAATGACAACCGTTTAAAGTTTGCAGTAATTTCTAACGACCAGGCCATGGTCAAATCGCACAAAATGTGCGATTGGACCATGGTGGAATCGCACATTTTGTGCGATTGAACCATGGTGGAATCGCACATTTTGTGCGATTGGACCATGGTGGAATCGCACATTTTGTGCGATTCAGCCATGGTGGAATCGCACGTTTTGTGCGATTGGATCGTTAGAAATTACGCAAACTTTAAACGGTGCATCTCGACCGATTAAAATGGGCATATAATATGTCGTTGGAAAGCTATTGAAGTCTAGTTTCTAATGCCGTAAACCTTGCACTAATACGATTTTTCTATAAAAAGTTATGATCAAAAGAATGAACATGTATCAAATTTCAGCACAATAAACTTCAAACAATCGCATTTCTGCCGATTGTCAAAATGGGCATATATATGTCGTTGAAAGCTCTTGAAGTCTAGTTTCTAATGCCCCAAACCTGCACTAATACTGATTTTTCTATAAAGTTATGATCAAAAGAATGAACATGATTAAATTTCAAGACAAATAAACTTCAAACAATCGCATTTCTCGCATCTGAATGGAGATATAATATATCATTGGAAAGATCTTGAAGTCTAGGTTATAATTCCTCAAATATTATAATTATACAATTTTTTTGTGATTAATTAATTATTATAACAATAATAAAAATTATAACAATATTATATTAAATTAATTAAAATTATTATAACATTAATAAATTATAAACAATAACATATTTCAAAACAAATAACAATAATAACATATAAAAATAAAAATATTTATAAACAAATAATAAAAAACAAAAATAATAAATTATAAAATAAAAAAAGAAAAATCGTACAAAAAAAAATTAAAAAAAATTAAGGGTGGCGATTTTAGTAAAAGGGTGGCGACAAATAATAATGCCCTAATTTTTTTTCCTTATTTGGTAATGGTTGAGTAGAGATCATTGATTGATTGATAGACAGAAGGACTTGAATATTTGCAGATGGATAGAGTAGACCATATGTAGCTAGCTAGGTAGCACCGCAGACCGCAGTACCAATCAAAGTAGACCTCCAAGCTTCCCATTAAAACTTGGGGTTGGTGGTCCATTCATAATCAATCCCAATTTTATAAGTCTTGCAAAAGGTTCCAACTTAGACGAGTAGGTTTTTTTTTAAAAAAAATATTTTTTTTAATTTTTTTTTAATGGGTTTTGCCTTTTTTGGTTGGTGCAATACAAGTGGGTAGATAATAGGATTAAGATTTGCCACGAAAAATATTTGAAATCCATTAATCTCTTTAGGATTACTTGGCTGAGAAGTTTTGTACTTCTATGTTTTTATTATCCTCAAGTGAAATCTAACGACAAAAGAAACCCAATTTTAGATTGAAACCGTAAATGACTATTTTATAATTCCTTTATATATCTATAATGTATAATTATTACTAAAATAAAACACTGCTGACATCATTACTATTTAAAAATGTTTACATGTCACGACCTCAAGAAAACATTTCCCTCCAATAATCAATGATGTTGTCATTGTTTTTATGACTACTTTTTTATATTTGACTTTATTATTCACATTAGTATTTGAAAATCATATATATTATTTTTTTCAAATATTTATAAAATCTTTTAATTTTATTTAATAAATGAATATTATTTAGTTTATTTAGATATTTTGAGATGGTTAAAACATAATATACTTTTATTAGGATTTTTTGTTATTTATATAATAAGTTTCTTAAATGACATGCTTAATTCTAATAAGGTAGTGACTATTTTATGTAAGTTAATTATATTTTTCATGACAAAAATTATTTTTTCGTTTAAACTTTTATAAAATAAATTTACATATTTTTGTGTTAAATTTGATTTTGTAATTAATGTCGGAAAATTTAATAAAACCGTGTATCGCTTGGGCACTATCTAGTTAATTTGCTATACTTATTTACCCATCATATATTACATTATTACTTGTTAAGTTAATGTTTATTTTACTTCTGCGTTTTTTCAAACTCTTACATCATTAATTTTTTGCACTTATATTTTAAGAAGTTATAATGAAAACTAATTTTTTAATTTTTGTGCAAAAGCCCATGTAGCGGAATACTTTATGATTATTCATTCACAAAGCTAAGATGTGATTGGAGATAAGTTTGAAATTGAGTTATAAAAAATGGCATTTTACATAATACTACTCTAGGAGATATATTTATGATAATTTAATCATTTTCGGCCCATCTTATATAACTCCGTCTCACGTTAAGACGATCTCAAAACAAGAAGCCCATAAGTTAAACGAATTTATTATTGAGAAAACGAATTTATTATTGAGCTATTTAACCTAAGTATGAGGTTGACTCACGGTGAGACTGTCTCATAAAAAAATTGTGAATCATTTTTTAATTTTTTATTTTGTGAATATATTATTTAGGAAATTTGTTAAACTAATCACAACTATGATTCATCCACTATAAATAATCCCAAGTATATCAATTAACTCACAATAATCCACATTATTTGAGTAACTTTCTTATATACTCTAACACGCTTCAGTACAATATAATTTGCTTTTAGTGGGATATATTTAGCGACATATAATTTAAATGTCGCTATTTCAAATTCATACTAGTATATATAGAGGATTTAGTGACATTTATTAGGGTCTAAGGAGGATGATAGTCAACAATTGTCACTATAGACTATAGTAACAATTACATATGTCACTAAAGGCCAAATAAAGGGTCATTAAATAACTTTATAATAGAATCTAAAATAAAAACCAATAATTATTACACTAAAAATATACTCCCTCCTATTCTACCCATTAGTGTCATTGATGTTTTTCCACTATTCACTTATCACTCTTAATTTGTATTTTATTTTTAATTTATAAGTTAAAACATAGTCATGTGAGATCTTGTTTGATTCGTCTCAATACAAAGATTATTAATATCTACTTTTCATAATTTTTAATTAAAAACAATTAGAGATGTTAAAGGTTAAAATGTTATCTCGGCAAGTGTGAAAAACCAAATGGAACTAATGGGTTGAATATAAGAGGTTGTGAAAAACCAAGTGTGAAAAATTCCAATGCAGCAAAAAGTGAAATTTGTTGTATACTTCCTCACACGACTGCTTTTTAGACTAGAAGCGTGGATGCAAATAGGTCCTCTTCATACCTGACACTTGATATTCTACTTTTAAATGAGGAGTGGTAGAGATTCGAACCCATGACCTCTTGTCATGTTGATTTCAAATACCATGTTAAGGAATCAACTCAACCACAAGTTTAAGCTAATGTTTGAGACCCAATGATATGTTATTTAATCTAACATGATTTTCAATAAAAAAAATTGATAATTTTTTGAGAAATCAATAAAATTTTGAATTATTATGTAATGTTATATGTTATTCCAATCACATGGAATATTTGAGTTAATCAATACTAAAATCATTTTGAATGAATGAATCAAGTTGGGATTATTTTTGACAAAAAATCATTTTATTTATAATTAGTTAAAACTTTAGCTCCTTGTCTAAAAATATATGGATCTCTTTCTACCAAACATAGCTGTAAAAAACCGTAGAAAAGCAATGCCAAATCGTTAAAGATTTGCAAGTGTCTTCAAGATGACCCACTATTGAATTCTTGTCCACCATTTATGTAGCAAATCATCTAAATACTACATCTTGAATAATGCAAAAAAGGAAAAGCCTTGGATTGGTCGCATTTACATTGATTTTTTTTATTGTGACATAATAGTGGATCAAAAAAGTAGGAAAATATCATTAGAGAAAATAAAGAGCAACTAAGTATTGGTTGAAAAATATTTAATATTATTCTGTTTTTCATATTTAATTATTTGATTTTTTACCATTTATGTGACAACTGACAACTTACTTTCTCCATATTTTAATATTTGTATCACGAAATAACAATCCTAAATATAGGTATTAAAATACTACCGAGTGAAAATAATGGATTGAAATAGAATATAACATAATTCACTTGATAATTTCCCTTTGGAATTTGTAATTTACTTGAAATGACTTTTACGTAAAACCAACAAAAATTTGCCTTTTAATGTTACGCAATTCAAGATGAAATTAGTGAATTAGATAACACTAAAATAGACTCTTAGATCATCCCTATTGATTCCAAGTATTAAACCTCTGTTTTCATTCATTAAAAGATGAAAAAAGAAAAAAAATTGTGAACATAATTAATGTAAGGAGTGCCTCTATTCTTATTACTTGAAGATAATTCATTTCTGGAAGTAGTGTAGGTTGCAAATTTGTACTTCGTCCGTTCCATAATACTTGCTACCGAGTGTGACAAGTTGTGCGGA
Source organism: Amaranthus cruentus (assembly GCA_019425755.1). NCBI lineage: Eukaryota > Viridiplantae > Streptophyta > Magnoliopsida > Caryophyllales > Amaranthaceae > Amaranthus > Amaranthus cruentus. Next base: position 9,837,014 of record CM033457.1, on the reverse strand, counting down.
AAATATGTCATTATCAGTAGCAAGTATTATGAAACGGGAGGAAGTACTATCTTTAAAGCTTGAGCCTTGCAGTTACAGCTTTATTCATGTATGATTTATTCAGTAGGAGTATATACTAGGTCTGAAACTCTGAATAGCATTGCAGCTACTCTTACACTTTTTTCTGTTTTATTTTATTTAGAAGATTTCATTTATCAAATAATTTAATACGTTATTTTGATCATTTATATCTTGACTTTTGTATACTTAAAACTCATAAAAATTAAATATTATGAAAATATGCGATTAGACAATTCAAATAAGATTCCACTTGACTATTTTTCTTACACATTAGCCGCAATTTTGAATAACAAAAAATACTTGTATAGCAAGTATTTCAGAATGATATAGAAGTAATAGTTTAAGTGAGGCTCTTTTAAGTTTTAACAATACAGTGAGTCTGAAACAATTTCTTTTTACACAAACAGATTCATGGGAACTGAGAACAGAGATAAGTTACTCTTAGATTGTACTATTTACCTTTGGTAATAGTTTCATCTACAGTTACAAGTCTGTTTGACTCTCTATGCACCAACTAGTAAACCACAAGGGAAAATGGAAAAATGATGTATTGGGCTTGTGAAAATTTCAAAATCGAAATAGCCTAGATACACAAACTCATGGGAACTGAGGAGTAAATGCAATTGACTTAGTTTTTGTTGTTGGCCGCATCTTCATTTGTGGGTACGAGTTGTTGCATTTGTTCCCTCCCCAGACGCTGATCAATTTCCTATGAGCGGGATACACCGTATTTGATGATGATGATGATGATGATGATTGACATAGTTTTTGTTACACCAAATCTTATGTTTTTTCCCACATATACCAAGCATCATTGGAAATGCATCTCTAAAGCTTTGTTTAACTTCGAATTGGTACATAATCTGTTCCATAACAAAACAGGACTATATGCTGATTTTATACCATTTCCATGAAAAAACAAATAGGAACCCTTAATTGAATATAAATCTACAAATTTTGGTGTGTTAAGTGTTAACTTTGCTCTAATCTTGTATGATGGCATGTCATACAGATAAAAGATATGGCATTGAAAATTTCGGGAACTTCTAAACAATCGAAGCCATATACGAGTTCTAGTGACTTTAGGCGAGGCGAGAGATCATATGTGGACTATGATAATGACAGTGCTTCAGAAGGGGGCAGATACTCTTACATGCAACCTGGAAGCTCAAGCTCCACACCAGCATGGGATTTTACTAGCAACACACACCATCGCGGTGTAAGATCACACTCTAGGTTTGCTGGCGGGGGCTATGGTGGCGACAGAACTCCTATAGGACGAGATTCTATTGCTGCTAGTGATTTCGTTTTAGAGGATGAGGATGAACCCAAAGAATGGATGGCACAAGTCGAGCCAGGCGTGCATATAACATTCGTTTCACTTCCTAATGGAGGAAACGACTTAAAACGAATTCGATTCAGGTATGAAATTAAGTGCAGAAAGTGTATGTAGTCTTGTTAATTTCGTGCTCAAAACTAACATCATCGGGGGGTGGTTCGTTGCTGCAGTCGAGATTTGTTCAATAAATGGCAAGCTCAAAGATGGTGGGGAGAGAATTATGATAGAATCATGGAACTTTACAATGTTCAAAGATTCAATAGAAAAGCTCTTGAGACACCAGCTAGATCAGATGATGAGGTTATCATTTACTATTACTCCTTGCATTGTGAATTGTGATCATCAATGATCTATTAGTTTTCATATCAGCTTGTCTTGTATGAGACCGTTTATCATAAGACAGATTCATATAATTAGCCCATTTTTATAGTTGATCACTTTAATAGACTAAATGTACACGCACCAGTCCAATAGAGATAGTTTCACCATGTGACCGTCTCATTTATGAATGAAGTTTGGCAAACAACTGATAACTGGTAGCTAATAGCTGATTACAATGGCTGATTTGACCAGATGGTTTTATTGACCAGTCGATTTTGAATGAAGAGCTTGTTCGGAAACAGCTTATTCATAACAATTGACTGGTTTGGCAAACAAGTTGCTCATTCATTCCTGTTAAAGTGCCCATGTGTTACCACATGTGAGTTGTCCCACATTGGAGAAAAATAAGAGTATGTATGCATCACTTTATAAACTCAAAGAGTAACTCCTACTATCACCAATTGGTTTTAGTAGTGAACCTTCTTTGGGTTTATGAGTGGACTATTTCTCCTCCTTGTTTGGGTTGCCAGGCTCATTTTCTATATTCTATCAATTCCGAAAAATTTTCATTTTGGGTTACTAAATCATACTGTGATGTGTTGTTTACAGCCTAGAGATTCCACTTTCACAAGAGTTGGATCAGTAATGGAAAGTCCTATGACAAACAAGGAATGGATACCAAGAAATTACTACCAACCAGCCAGTAAATCATACTTTCATCCTGAGAACACAGCAACAGGTTCAAGTGGTTATGGCATGGGGAGGCCGAGTATGGATCCATCGCGAATAACTACCTCATCTAGAGACGATGAAGTATCAGTTAGTAACGCGAGTGAACTTGAAACAGAATGGATCGAAGAGGACGAGCCTGGGGTTTATATCACCATTAGACAACTTGCTGATGGCACTAGAGAACTTCGTCGTGTCAGATTCAGGTTATATACTTATAATCTGTTCTTTATCGGTGTAACATAATTCGCCAGTTAATTTACTTTTTGATTTGTTATTTGCGATTAGCAAGGATGTTTAGTGAGTCATGTTCTTGATTCTTGAACTTCTACTAGATTTCTAACATGACGTATGCTTATGCAGCCGCGAAAAATTTGGTGAAGTTCATGCGAAAACTTGGTGGGAGCAGAATCGAGAAAGGATACAAGCTCAATACCTTTAACATTAATTTTTTTCTTTTTTTAAAAATTTTTTTTTTTTGTCTAGAGAATTAAATCTACAAAGAAGGCAATTATCTGGGTTTTGACTAATATAGTGATTCCAGGATCAAATTACATATATTACAAAGAAGAATGCTTATACATATTTACTGCAGTTGCACTTGATATATCTTCTTTGTAATGTGCTCATAATTGTTGAGATAGTTCTTTTAGCTTGATGGTTAAAGATGTAAGTAGACGTGTTCGTTTGGGTTATTGGGTGGATTTTGAAATTGGTGTTTCATGTTGGGTTATAAAATACTCCATAGATGTAGACCTCCGGCTCTCACTATTTGAGGATAAAATTCACTTTACTCCTTCGACTCTCTCTCTAAAGGGGTATGGGTATGAATTTTCTGTTACCTCTCCTCACTCGAAACTATTTTTCAAACGATTTATTGGGTTGATGATGATGAAACCTCTGAAGGTGTTAATCTCCAGAATAAGGCTTAAGGAAAAGAGTGATAATACAAGTGTGATAATACATATAAAACCTTTGACTCAGATGTCGTCTGTGCATGTAATTCTCAAATCTTATGGATTACGCAAAAGCTTCGAGATCTTGGAGTTGATATCAAAGGTATACCAATTAAGTGTGATAATACAAGTGCAATTTGTATTACTAAAAATCCGGTACAACATTCACGCACAAAACACATTGACGTGATCATGTTGAAAAAGGTAATATTACTCTATCCTTTATTACTACATAAAATCAATTAGCTGATATATTTACAAAACCTTTAAGTCCTGATAGTTTTGCATGTATTCGTATGTAATTTGGAAAATGATGTTGCATGAAATATGGGTTAGTAAGGGTACAATAAATACTAAATACTAAGTATGTATTTAGGGGGAGTATTTCAATTCATTATTCTAGTAATAGGGTTGAAAATTAAATATCAATTTCTTATAAATATATGTTACATATATAAAATGGGATTTAAAATTAAATACCTTTAATTAATAAAGGCTATTTAATTGTCCTTAACTAATATTGTGATTTTGGAAATAGTATTGGTTCATCAAATTAATCTTTACAAATTAGTTCATGGATCTTGTCCCATTTCAACTAAGTCATAAATTTCTCTTATAATCCCCTCACGTCACTCAAACACCACAAACTGGTCAAAATTTAACTCACACAATACTTTTTTTCCCAAGTTGTCAAATCACAACTTTATGGTGTACAAATCTATTGTACTTCATTTCTTTTTCAATCCTTGTGAACCGTCTCTTTCAATATTCTCGCCAAAATTTATGTTTTAGTCTATCTTTTCAAAAAATCTTTTCTTTCCCTTTCAGGCTTTCAAGAGTACATCCATGGCTCCCAAACGAAAACTTACTCGTTCTTCCATCAAATGTGAAAAGAGAGAATCCTCAACATCTCAAGGGCTTGAAACCCCAAATCCATCCATTCCTTCCTCTCTAACTGTTGTCGAGGTACCTAAATCATGGTTTGAAAATCATGTGGCGTTTCGAAAATAGATCAATGTCTTTAAACGTCATTTTGTTTCTTTTGTTGAAACATTGGACTACAATTTCTTTCTCTTTGAGGATTTTGAAATCATTTATACTTTTATTGAGTCTACAGCAGGTAAACTCTTAGACCCAGGTTTTGTGTCTTATTTCACTTTAGTCAAAATTTTCTATTGCAATCTATCTTTCATAAATCTTGATGGTTTTCCCGCTCTAAAAAGTTATGTTAAAGCTCAAGAAATTGTGATTACGAAAATCCTAATCATCAAACTGTTCATATTTTCTAAACATGTTGATGAATCTACTCCTAATTTAATTGCTTTTGAAAACACTAAGGATATGTTTTTTTGTCTTCTCACCCTGATTTTTCTCCTACAAGAAAGTTAACACACAATGGCTTAACTTTGTCTAGAAAACTTCACCATAGTTTAATAGCCCAAATTGTGTTTTCTAAAGATTTTTTCGGTGAGTTAGTCTCTGATTCACATTTAATTTTGATGTGGAAAATTGTTGCTCGAAAACCTATTGATTATGCTTCTTTAATCATTTCTATTATGAGGTAGAGATGGTCATTGGCCGGTTTATTCGTATCCGAACCGCAAACCGATTCGGAAAAGTTTCCTACCGGCCCGAACTGACCAAGAATCGAGCTTGAACCAGCTCAAACCGGTATGTTTGGCTTGTTCGGGTTGGTTAAAAGAAAAATATTCGAACCGGACCCAAACCATTGAATCGATTCGATTCGAACCGATGAACCGCCGAATCGGTTCAAAAAGCCCGAACCGCACCGGTGAACCGAACCTAACCAATTTGAACCGGTAAAACGGTCGAACCGAACCGTTGAACCGATCCTTCCAACGGCTCTTTTTTTGAATCTTGAAATGTTTCGTGATTTAGATAATAATGTTAGTTTAACCACTGATACTTGGAGCTCTTGTATTGATAAGCCTTATATGTGTGTTACCGTCCATTGATAGATGAGAATTGGTACTTGCAAAAATGTATTGTTGCTTTTGAGGTAATGGAGGAGAAACATACTGGTTTGAACCTCAACAATCGTATGATGGCCATTTGCAAGAAATATAATTTGCGTGATAAAGTATATTTTATTTCTGTTGATAATGCAACGACAAACACTAAGGCATTAGAATATTTGATGTATGAATCTTCATTTACTAAGATTTTAAAAGGTGAGCTTTTACATGCACTACTACAAATCATCACTTGTGCCACAGTAGCAGTCTTGGCACAAGTAAGAATTTCCCATGGCTATGATGTACAGCCACGGGAACTTAAGTTTGAGACTACCGTGGCACAAGTGATCGTGACTAGATTGTTGCCACGGGAAAATTATGGTTGTGGCATAAATTCTTTTTCTTGCCACGGTAGATCCCGTGGCTAATTATATTCTTTTGCCACAAGCATAACCCGTGGCTAATCATATTCTTCTGCCACATAAAATGAATTATTGTAAATTATACTCGTCAACCAGGTGCACAACACATGGCTACAAATTATTTATACAACTAGACTCGTAAACAAGGAAATTTAACTAGCAGTATGGATTTAATGTTAACAATCAGTAACATTCCTTCCACACAAATGACTTGGGTAGGATTTGAACCCAAGACCTTCAGGTTGGTATACCAACACTCCAACCACTAGACCATCAATTATTTAGTGATAATCTAAGTAATGTTAGTATACTTATAAGTTATAACATAAAACTCCTACCACTTAGTATATTATTATTATTATTATTATTATTATTATTATTATTATTATTATTATTATTATTATTATTATTATTATTAACTAGTTGAACAAAATCAGTTGCAAAATTACTAAAAATTAATTTGTTTAACTAATATTCCTAAATGCAACAAAATTAGTCGTATATTAGAATAATATTACCCGTATTAATATATATTACTTAGCTAACACTTATTAGTTATTAGTATATCACTATATTATTAGTCGTATATTACTATATTATTAGTCATATATTCTTTTTTTGTTTCAATTTAAAATTCAGACAAAAAATTAATTTAGTAGCAATTTAATCGGAAATTTTTACTAACGCTTGTCAGTCGGAAAAATAGTCAGAAATTTCCGACTGTTTTGAGTTAGAGAAATAAAAAACATTTTTCTTGTGTTCTTGAATTTAAGAGGATGATAAGATCTGATTTTCACTAAATAAAAAATTGGAAAAGTCTTGGAATAAGTTAGAAACAACTTTTTTCTCTTTTGTTGAAAATACTTTAATCTTACCTAAAGTCATTGGTTAACGTCTAGTTTGAGTATTTGGTAAGTGAAAAAAGCTTCTCAAAAATAATTTTAACTGCTTTTATTTAAAATACATTAAATTGAATCATTGTTTAAAGAATTTTTTCTTATACTCCCTCCAATTCATCATAATTGTCCACTTTCCTTTTTTTGGTAAAGTCACTCTAATTGTCCACTTTCTATTTTTGACAAAAACTTTTTACCTAAATACCCCCAACTACCCCAACTTATATTATTTAAAATACTCCACCTACCACCTTTTCAATTATTATAATCACTTAAAATACCCCAGTACCACCTTTTCAATTATTATAATCACTTAAAATACTCCACTACCATTTTTCTTAATTTGCGGGCCAAACCCAAAGTGGACAATTATGATGAATTGGAGGGAGTATTAAATTAAAAAACAAGGGAATATAATGACTTATTTTCTAATAAATGTAGAACTAATTAAGTTGGATGAAGATTTTGAATTTAAATATTTGATACTCCCTCCTATTCAGCTCAAATGTCCCATTTTCATTTTGGGTCAAGTCACCTTAAATGTCTCATTTCCATTTTTGGCATGTTTTTTTTACCCTTTTACCCTTATTTTTCTTACCTATTTACTTTTTTAACCTTAATAAACACACTTAATTTTTCCTATTATCTCAATAAAAATCCAATTAACTTACCTAATCTAAACCCTTACTAATGATTCCCTCCAATTTACACTCATCTCACTACCCCATTAAAAACCACTGGATTCTTTAAAACCCTTTCCCCTCCCCATTCAAGAACCCTAGATCTGAGTTCTTGAAAACCCTTTCCCTTCCTTCTGTTCGTCTTCTTCTTTTTCTTTCTGGGTTGGTCTTCGTCTTCTTCCTTCTCTTTCTGTGTTCTGTTCGTCTTCTTCCTTCTCTTTCTGGGTTCGACTTCGTCTTCTTCCTTCTCTTTCTGGGTTCGACCTTCCTTCTTCACCATGGCTGACAACCCTAAATCCTCCATTCCTTCACCTGAACGTGAAATTTCCTCGCCTGATGTTTCCCCTCTAAAAATCCCCAAATCTCCACTCTCAAACCCTAAGTACTATGATGATGATTTTTATGACTCTTATGAAGAAGATTACTCTTCAGTTGAAACGGATCCTAAGTGGGGTAGAGAACTAGACTCTGAAGGAGAGCCCATCTACACTCCAGAGCCTGATTGTTTTGAGAACCCAGATTATGAATATATAGCTGCTGATGCTTTGTTCTGTAACAGTGACTGTGAGGAAGAAGAATGGCTTGATAAGCTTGGCCCATTTTCGAGTATGTTTCTGTTCTTGTGGGTGTGTTATGGCTGATGATGATGTTTCTGTGATTTAGGGTTTTGTCGATGCTTTTTTTTTTCTCTTATGCTCAATGATTTTTTTTTTGAGAGCATTTAAAAATTGCCACTGAAAAAAAACGAACTTAAATTAGGGTTTGGATTTTTTTTCCCAAAACCAAAGCGTAAAAGATGTTTTGTTCGTTTTTTTCCTCAATGATTTGCATGTTTAATACTCTGAGAGTTTGCAAAATAAACAACCACTTTGTCATTACATTAACCATGAGTACAATGTTTCAATTTAAACAACACTAACATTTTTACATTTGTTGTTTACTTGTGAAACATCCCATTTTTAAGATTCCCAAAAAATGTCCAAAAAATGCATGATTTCTGTTCTTCAATTGGTAAGTGGTTCTGTTCTTGGCTGTGTTGTTATGTGCTGTGTTGGCTCCCAAAAATATTTGTTGTTGTGCTTTGTATGTTCATTCACTGGTTCACTGCTGTGTTGTTCATGGGTTGTTGGCTAGTACTTGTTGTTGGCTAGTACTTGTTGTTGGTTCTTGTTGTTGGCTGTTGGTACTTGCTGTGTTGTTCACTGCTGTGTTGTTGTTGGCTGTTGGTACTTGCTGTGTTGCCTCAAAACCTCCTTCATACCCTATCATGTCCATCAATTCATTCATTGTTTGTGCACTAATTCTTGTGACCAAATGTTGTAGAGAATCCAAAACTAATTGTTTCTCTACACTTAAGTTGTCTGGCAGTGTACCCTCCCTTGCAGCTTTTGTTTTGTTCATGTGTGGGATATGATAATCAATCCCCCCTTGCCTTTTCATTGTCTCAATCATACAAGCTTGTAGTGTAATAAAGACAAATTTTAAACACTTATGCCTTAAATTATCAAATGCATTGTTCACAGCATTAAGTAACTGAGGTACATTGTAGGCTGCATTTTGATATTGCAATGCCTGAATTGACCTAAAAAATCCTAAGTCGAGTACATTCATGTCGGGTGAATTAGGTGGTTGTTGCACTAGTTCAATAAAAAAGTCATCTTTCATAGCTTCCTCCATGAATTCTCTATCATTGTGTGAAATGTGTGGCTTTGCATTATCTTGTTGAATTAAAATGTGCTTGGACATGCCATTTGGCCACTTGGCTCTTATTGTGGGTAAGACATTGGTGATAAGCATTTGTCTCATGTGTTCCTTAGTGATTGACTGGACCGGTTTGGTCTCCAACTCCCCCCTCTTTCTGTTCTTTGAACTGCGTTTCGCAGGCTCTTGAGTAATAAATGGTCATATTCCTATCTTACCATCAAAAAAGACATCACCATTAGTCAAATAAATTGGGTTTGCTACTGCACACATGAACATTATCTTTGGAATGAATCTTTTGGATTGACATTCCCGATGTGGTTCAACCTCACCGGGAGCTAAGTAGTATGTTTGCGACTCTCGTGTTAAATAAAAGTGCTTCTCATCTATGTGCACAATGTTTGTATGTGGCTTAAATTGAAATGTGTCATTATGTGCATCATATTTCAACTTAGATAATGCAAAGCTTAACCTGTGTAATTTGTTGTTGTCATTAAGTGTTGGTTTTATCGCGTTTGTGTGCTTTCTTATGATCTTATCTTGCTTCCACCTACACACAGTGGACTGAGATACCTCCATTTGCTTTGCCACTGAATGCTGAGTTCCCTTGAGCTCAAATTTAATGGCCTTGAACTTCTCCTCATCAAATTGAATCTTGTTTGCTGCTTGTCTCCCGACCCGTTTGTTGTTCAATGTGATTGCTGTACTGTTGTTGTCCAATTGCTTTTGTACCTCTTGCCAAAGTCTTGTAATTGTCTTCCTGCTTACTTGGTACTCAGCTGCAAGCTCATTAATTGTACCTAGCATCGATTTGCCTTTTTTGTTTAATTTGCTCAACAACCTTTGAATGATTTGATTCTTTTGTTGACTGGATAGGTTTTTTGTTCCAGCCATTTTAAGTGTTTGTTTTAATGTGGATTGTAGTTAATGCTCTTGGATGGTGCTGTATTTATTGCTACTGATTGTCTTCTGTTGGTTTATGTTGATGAAATTATGGCGCCATTAATTTTGGCTGAATGCTGTCTTACTGGATTTTCATTTTGGCGGTTCTATTTTTATTTTGGCTGAATTATGAATTCTGTTGGTGTGTTTGCTGAAATTATGGCGCCATTAAGTTTCTGTTTTTTTGGACAAAAATTTTGGTTTTGTTTTTAAAATGGGTTTGTACAATGATGATGGTTTTTTTATTTACTGAAATTTTGGTTGTTTAACATACGGTGGCAATTTATGAGAATTGTAACGCATCGAATTTTTTATAACGTGTACAATCTGAAGTCGAGGATCGAAAAAAAATCCGCACCCACATGATCAAGAAAGATTTGAACTACACCGAGGCCGTTGAAGATTTGAGGAGGCTTAAAGAGATTAAGTAGTTTTGTCTATGTAATTTTATTATTCGGCTTATGTAATGTACTGTAATTTAATTAATCGTCTCGAACTATGTAATTTTCGGCTATTATAAAAATATTTATCGACTTTTGATGGACAAAAATATTCAACATTTTATTATTCCACCCAAAATATTCAAATTTGGAGGGAATCATTAAATTACTAATCTTTTCATTAAAAACCCATTATATCACTCTCTCTCCTACTCAAAGGGTCCCATTTGACTGTTTCTTAAAATCCGTGAAAAGTCAAATGGGACATTTGAGCTGCATAGGAGGGAGTAAAATTTTTTTAATTTTTTTAATTTTCTCTTAAAATATACTATTTTCGTGGCAAGATCAAAACATGCGATAAATTCAAATTTAGAAGTCATAATTTATAACAAATCACTCAATAGCTATTTACCCGTGACCTATAATTCTTTATTTGCCATGATTAATTGGTGACACAAATTTTTTGTCGCGATAAATATTTTCTTGTGACATAATTTTTAATACAAGTTTTTGTTTGCCACAAAAAAATTTCCCATGGCAAGATTTGTGGCGCAAGTGCTTATTTTCCACGATATTAATTTACCCGTGGCACAAGTGTTTGTTTGCCACGGACCACGATATATATTTACCCGTGGCATAATTTGTGGCACAAGTGCATCTTTGCCACGGTATATATTTACCCTTGGCAAAAAATTTGGGTATGATTGTGATATTGTCTTGAAACCTATTTTTCCCGTGGCAAGATCAAAACTTGCCACAGATTTTGAATTCCCGTGGCATAATTAGTGGCACAAGTGATGATTTGTAATAGTGATGTTAGATGTAGTGTGCATGTACTTAATTTATCTGTTCAAGAAGGTGTAAAGAAATTATCACCATTGTTAGATCCTATTAGAATGGTAATTAGGTGGACAAGGAAAGAGGGAAAGTATAAAAGAAAAGTGAAAAAAATGTGTGTGGAAGCTGGGTAGCCAAAGAGAAAATTTAGTCTGGATACACCAATACGTTGGAACTCCACCTATAAGTTATTAACTCAAACTATTCAATATCGTGAAATTCTGACTTATTTATATAACAATCGTATTGATGATCCTACAACTATATTGATTACAAATGCCCATTGGAGCCTTGCTATTTTAGTTCATAAAATTCTTGTTGTTTATTATCGTGCTACTAAAATATTTTGTTACGTATATCAGCCAAACATTCATCTAGTTATTTTAGAATGCATAAGAATAGTACATGAGATTACAAATAATATGAATGTTGATGTGTTAAAGGATGTGCTTCAAGATATGATGGAAAAATAGTTATCATACTTTGAAAATACTCCTTATATTTATGGTGTTGCTTGTATTATTGATTCAACTGTTAGGGTAGAAGGTTTACGAAAAATTTTACAATTTTATTATGTTTCTCTTAATCGACCTACTCATGATGTTGATGGTTATATTAAATCATGTAAAAGACTTTACATAATCTTTACAATTATAATGCTTCTATATATAACTCAGGGACTTCAAGTAACAATGCACCATTTGAAGGTTTATGATCGAGACTTTACGTCCTTCAAATGTAATACCGCAAGTGCACGGCGTAGCTTAGTACGACGGCAAGTACGGGTCGAATCCACAGGGAGTGGAGATTAAGTCAATAGCTTCTCAATCGATTAGTGAGCTCAAAAACGTATAAAATGGTGTTTGGAGGTAGAAATAATTATAACGAGAAATTAAAAAGAACGGAATGAAAAGCGAAACATAAAAGTAATTAAGAGCACAATGAACTAAGGCAAAGATAAAGTGATCAATTAACTAAAGAGGCATAGGCTAGGCTTTCTCACCAAGGTAGTCCTTACTAACTTCAACCGAAGGTCATGGTTTGTGGATTGTTATGAGGAAGAACGTATCTTAAATACTAATGTTCTCTCTCGAGCAATAATAGCTTCCTAAAACATACTTAACCGCCTATTCTCATGGAGCTAAGCATAGATTAAGACATGGAGTACACATTCATTATTTCCAATCAAAACATCTACCTATTCTCATGGAGATGATTCAACTTTTAAGCATAGATTATCGTTAAAAATCGACTCTCGCCCTCAATTTAACGACATTAAACAAGATAGCAAAACCTATGTTAAACCATAAACAACACAACCATTGTCATAGGTAAAGATAGCAATTCAAAATACATACATGGTGATTATGCCTAACCTAAGCCAAAATAACTACTCACTCATATTCATATTAAAATTATAGATTGCAAATAAGTTAAGAAGCATGGATGGATAAGTTGAACTAGAATATCTTAACAAGATGAATGCAATTAGTTGAAGAACAATCAAACATAAACATATAAAAGTAAATGCAAACAATAACTAAATAACATGAATTGAATTCAATGTAAATAAAGGTAGAAATTACTCTTTGATGAACAAGATGGTTTGATGATTCAAAGCATTAACTTCCAAAAGCTTCAATGAAAATACACCAATGGTTGAAGAATTCCTAATTGCAAAGTATTACACTAAAGGATAAGCTAAGATTGTGTTTGGAAATTAAAGACACTTAATTGTATTGAAAGGAAACTATGCTAACACTAATTCTTAAATTGAAAATGAAAGCAAAGCTAAGAATACATAGAATTTGCTCTAAAGTGAAGGATGAAAACTGAGATGCTTGAACTCCTCCTTCTTCTTCTCTATTTATAGGCGTCAAAGCATGTGGGGGTGGTGGTGTCATGATTGCTCCACCACCCCTATGGTGTAGGAGGGAGGTGCCACCCCTAGAGGATAGGGTAGGGTGGCAAGGGAAGCTTGACAGCAGAAATAAGAAGCAACTAAATCTAATTGGACCCAAATGCTTTTTAAAAGAATCGCGAAAAGCTGCTGCCGCCCATCTCTCTCGACCCGAGCAAGCCCGCTCGACCAGGTCGAGCGAGCATCAGGTACACAGGTCAAAATCTTCAAAAATAGAACAGTCACCAAAAAATAGCTCCGCTCGACCCATCGAAAATGCTTATGTCGACATTCTAAAGCTACTGAAAGTGAATAGTACTTTCGCTCGACCCGAGCCAAAATCGCTCGACCGGTCGAGCGACCTTCAGGATGGTCCTGCTCAGCTTCTATCTCTAATCCAAGTCTTTTTGATGCTCGAGCAAGCTTGAATCAACCTAGTTTTGGCTTAGTGGGCTTAGAATGATCTACTTTAGCTCCTTTTGGCCTTGTTTCCTTGACTTGGGTCATCAAGGCTTTTATTACTTTAGATTTCAAAGTTAAGTGAGTATTACCTGAAATGTACTTGACGAATATTACCTGAAATGCACAAAAACACCAAAATACCCAACCAAGCGTAAAATCCCAAATAAAGCAAGCATAGTTATGCAAAATTCCAATATAATAAAGCTAAATAATGGGGATAAAATATGAATAAAATGCAGCTAACAGTGTACAAGCATATAATCCATTTATTTCTAATATTTTCAATAGTCAGCATCGACTCTGATTAGGCTATTTCAACAGCAAACAATTACAACAAAAAAGGTACGTAAACAAAAAAGGATACGTAGGCAACTTAGTATTTATACTAAGTCCAACTGCATTCCCCCTCTTTTTTTTTACTCTCTATTTAATACGTTAATTATGTACTATTTATAATTTTGTAAATTATTTAAGGAGATAATAAATTAGTTTATTGATCATTATTTATTGCATTTATTTTTTTTATTGGTTATTATGATAAATATTTATAAATATATAAAAAAAATTGAATTTGAACGAATTATTCAGCATCGAATCGAACCTTAAATCGGTCGTGAACCGAACCTTGATTCGACATGAACCGAAAAAAGCTCGGTCGAACCGAAACTGGTTCACGATTCGGTGAGCTCGAACTGGGACCGAATTGGAACCGGTCATGAGCGGTTCAGGTTCAAAAAAGTTTGATCCGAACCGGTGACCGATTCGAACCTGAACCGGTCCGAATCGAACCATGGCCATCTCTACTATGAGGTTTTGTAGTTCAAGTTTTCGAAATTTGGCCTTCCCATATGCAAATCTTCTTTCCCTCATCTTTGATCATTTTAACCTCATCTCTAATCTGGAAGAGGTTGACTATTATGGCCCTCGAACTTTTTCAAACAGTGTTCTGACTCCTTTGGGGATCTTTAAAGTTGGTGGTAAATATGAGTTATACTCAAATTTATCAGTGACGGAGAAGTAGGAGTTACAGAAATTGCATGAGAAAAAGATTGTTCGCTTGGAGCCTCATTCTAAAAACAATCACACTACCCACTCTTGCCTTGAGTCACTTGACTCTGAGGTTAGCAACATCAATCTATCTCTACTTGAATTGCATGATAAAGCGTCCACTCTTACATTTATGTTAAACACTTTTATGAAAGATATGAAGGAAATGGTAGTAGAGGAAGTGCCTGTAGAAGAGGGGGTTGAAGAGGAGTATGCTGAAAAAGAGAAAGAGGTGTCCAAAGAATGAGAGGCTGCTCAAGAGGGCAATGAGGCTGAGGAGGAGGCAGGAGGAGAAGAACGAAGAAGAGACTGTTGTTGTTCCCATTGCACAAGCACCACCACTACCAACTGTTAAGGCTACCTTATAGTTGAAGTGACTACTTCTTCCCCTGGTAAACCGAAGGCTTTCAAGAAGAGGAAGACCAGGTCCAGGAAGTAATTTTTAAGATGTTGGTTTGACGAACATTTTTTTATTTTCGGCAAACAATTTAGTTTTTGAAACATACAATCCCAAACATGTTAATTATGTTTCTTTTTGATGAAAGTCAAAAAGGGGGAGAATTATTTTGGTTTGTAATAGTTTAGATTTTATTTTGCTTCCTAGCTTAATTTTCTTAATTTTTGCATGCTGCTTGATTGCTTGATTGTTCATATTTGCTTGATTGTTCGTATTCATGCCATTTCATTTCATATTCATATTCATGTTATTAATGTTCATATTCATGTTCATAATTCATGTTATATTCATTCATGATTATTGTTCAAATGCTTATTGATGATCATGATACTTTATTGATGATCTTAAAATGTTGATATGATGTTGATATGATATTAAAATATAATATTGATAATGATAATTGTATCTTTGCATGAATTATGGTTGGTTATTCAGTTACTTGTTGTTTTAGATAATGGTCTATTATTTTAAAATCCATGCATGTATTGTTATTAGTTTATATTAATGTTATATCATGTTCACTGTTCTGGTTTGAAACAGATTTCAAAGTCTTGAAATTTTTGCTTAATAATAACTTAACATGATTTATAAATATCTAAGTAATTGTTCTTATCATGTTTTTTTTTTTAAATCATGTTCACTTAGTAATAACCTAGTAATATGTATTAGGAACATATGGTTTTGACTTTCATCATGGAGGAGATTACAAGCTCAACTCCTTTAGGTTTAGGTGATGATATTTAAAGCACATATTAAATTAAATAAAATAAATTAAGTAATTATATTTAGTTGTTTAAATAGGTCCAAAATCACATTAGATATAAAGTGGTGAATTGATAAATAATTTAATTCCAAAATATGTTGAATTAAGTTTGAAATAAAATGACTTAAGTTAATTGTCTTCATAAGATAAGGTTAAGATAAGGTTAAACTTAGATTAAATTTAAACGTTTGTTTTGTTAAGTAATTATATATAATTACACGTTTTATTACTTGATATTTTGATTAAATAATTTGCTTGATAAACAAGTTAATACTAATTATAGGCTTTCCTATAAGTATGGAGTTATTTTTTAGTTCACCTAAAAAGTAGGAAGAATAATTCAAATTACGCTAATTAAAACTTAGGATCTTTATGTGGCTTATGTTTTTCAGTTGTTTTTATTTGAATTATTAAATTTCAAATGCTTTGTATGAGTATTAACGTGACAACATATCAAAGAATTGGAATAGCTAAAAATAGTATCAAAAACATGTATTGAACAAGTCTTAAGTGGAGCGTCAGTTTTACTTGTTGCTAAAGGTTTTGAAGACTGATTCAGATTGACCACATTTGCAAAATAATAGGATGAAGTTCCGTTGGTTTGCAAGGCTATGTTGAGGTGTAAAATATATATAAGAGGCATCATTCAAGGATTAAGGGATTGCAACACTACTCACAAATTAGCTTTCTACTTACGTTAAGATTTTAATAAGTGTTGTAAAAGTAGGCTATTGATAGCCGAACCTCGTTAACAGATCCCTTATTCTTATTTAAGTATATTTTCGCATTTAGTTTATAGGTCTATTATTCGACTTAAAATAGTTTCAGAAAACTGTTTTGAAAGGTCTTCCAAGCTCTTGTGCTTACCTTCTAGAAAAAAGTTTTAAACGGGCATACTCTCTACTCACCTCTCTCTAGAGAGTATCTAATCTCCTATCAATAGCCAAAAATGAATCTAAAAAAGCTTTCATCATATATTGACATTATTGTATTTAGGGATGGTCATGTGGCGGGTCTGGAGTGGGTCCAACCAAATCCGGATAACTTTTAGAGATGCAGACCCGGATTCGGACCCTAAGGGTCCAAAGTTTTCAGACTCGGTCCTTAACGGGCCTTTAATGGGTCTAAAAAAAGTCTCTTTGATTTGTCAAATTTGCACCTTTTGTAAGTCATTATATTTTTTGTATATTTGTATGAGATTTATTATCGTATTTTCAAATATTTAATACTAATTTAACATCTAAAGTCGCATAGTGTCATCCATACACGCTTTAATTCTATTACAAACACTAGTTCGAGTCCATAAAATAAGGGTAATTGTTAACATGTAGCAATATATATATATATATATATATATATATATATATATATATATATATATATATATATATATATATATATATATATATATATATATATATATATATATATATATTCTTTATATTATGATTATGATTATATGAAAAGAAAATAAGTGTTAGGGGCAGAAGTCATATGCAGAAGACAAATAGAAATAGACAATTTAATATTTATAAGGTTCCGGGTAAGGGTTTAATAGGCGGGTCCAGGGTCCAGATCTCAGACCCGAACTCGGACCCTCCAATTAGTTTTTTAGATCCTGATTCGACTCGGATCCGATGGGTCTCAACAAGTAAAACCCAGACCCTTAAAAAAGGAGGGTTTGGGGCGGGTCCAACAGAATACTAAACCCATGACCATCCCTAATTATATGAAACTATCTCTTTCTAAATTATATCTCATATATAAATTAAATAGTCCATAGTACGAAATACATCTATATATATTATATAGGATTTAGATCATGTGAAAACCAATTAAAATGGTGAAAACTGAAAACAGGGGTACATAAAGCTCAAATAGAGTACATATTTGGATGACAATTCTGTAAATAATTAGACATTTGCTAAAAAGGGTACATATACGCTTAAAAGGGTACATAATCAAATGACATTTTTGTACATAATATGAACTTTTTTCTTCACAAAATATATGTACACTTTATAAGATAATATGTACCCCTTTTGCTACAATATGTATGCCTCTGTCTGGTTTTCAGTTTTCACCACTTTAAGTGTTTTCACTTGATCCTACCCCTATATATATATATATATAAATTCATTATTTTAGTGTAATTAATCATCGATCAATAGAGTGTTTTATTTCACTCCAATTTTATGTTAATGGCTTTTAGGAATCCTGAAAAGCTGGGTAGGAATTTGCATTAGTTATAACTTTATAACTAAGATGCCCGCACGTAGGGAATTTTTCTGGTCAATTGATTTTTTTGTAGGTATTTTATTAAAAATATTTTTAGGCCACAATATCTTATGAGTTATGACAAACATATTAGACGGCCAGTGATTATTCATAAACCTAAGTCAAATTTAAAATTTGACCGTCCGACTCGAACCAATCGGCAAAGTGCAAACATGTAATTGACTCGAACCCATTTTTTTTATTTATTTTGAGAATTTTTGAATTTTATGTAAACATTTTTGAATTATAGTCTATATATATTACTCATAATTGTTGAGTTGAATATTTCTCAATTATGACTTTACAAGTTTTTTTTTCAAATATAATAAATCTTTAATTTTAGGTATTTATAGTGATCAGAATAAAATAATAATAAATTAGAGATTTGTTAGATCAATCTTTACCGATTGAAAACCGATTACCGGACCAATATGACATGTCCATCCATAATACACTTGTACCGTTGAAGTTTATGTGAAACCGAAGATCATATTGGCATATTGTGATTACTGATTTATAAACTAAAGTATTTACTTTGGTCAAAAGCCAACAATGATAAAAAAAATTGTTCAATAAAACAAATCTAAAGATAAAAATAATTATATGTACGTTTTTTCGTGTGATCTGGTGCTAAATTTCAAATTTAATGTTATGCTAGATAATATAATTAGTATTTATATATAATAATAATAATAATAATAATAATAATAATAATAATAATAATAATAATAATAATAATAATAATAATAATAATAATAATAATTAAAATTACTTATAAATTAACTATTAAAAGTTGCTTTATCCTTATTATTAAATTTAAAAATTGAAAAAGTTTTATCTTAACCTTATGTTGATTATGTTAATGCCCTTTTTTATAATTGTCTTATAGTCCATTACTTGGTTTACTCACTACAACAAATTTAACTTTTTACGACACTGGATTTAGTGGCATAAAAAAAATGCCACTAATTCATATTATTAATGTAATAATTATTGGTTTTTCTTTAAAGTTCCACCATAAGGTGATTTAGCGACATTTTATTTGGTCTTTAATGGCATATGTAATTGTCACTATAGTACATAGTGACATTTGTGAAAAATATCACTAGATCCTATGTCGCAAAAAGCTTTAGTGTGAGTTTTTAATATGCTGCTAAAGTGTCTAATAAATGTCATTAAATCTTCTATATATACTATTAGCAACTTGAAATAGCGACATTTAAATTAAATGTCGCTAAATATATCTCACTAAAAACACAAATTATGTTGTAGTGACTTTTGATTTTCGGATTTTACTTTGTTGATTGGTAAAAATATACTAGAATAAATAAAATGAGTCGCTAAGTAATATTTATGAATATAAGTCGACTACTAAAACCTAAACTCTTTTTTTTCAAAATTACAACAGTTCAAAATTGGCTTCAACGTAAAAAGATAGCTCAATTCCTAGATAAACGGTTTAATTAAAGCGTAAATTTTTATTATTAATTTTAACACTTCTAAATGAAACGGTCTCACAAAGAGACTATATATATTGAACTTATTGGACACTTACAGTCTTAAAGTTATCTCAAATAATCCTAAAGGAATCAATTAGAGAAATGAGTTGATTATATGAGTCCTGTTACAGTGTATAACATATTCTGGCACCTTAATCCATCAGCTTAAGCTTTTGGTTAATGTTAATTTCTAGACATAATATCAGAAGTCAACGTGACAGGACGACATGTACGTGTTTGAATCTCAACCATCCCTCATTTAAAGTGGATATTGTTTAGCACCACGTATGAAGATGTTGGATTGTTCAACGCTAGGTATGAGGAGAGTCTATGTTGCATACACAATTTTAGCGCAAAGGGTTATTGTGAGAGGGGGTACTGGAGTATATAACATATTTTGGGCTGTAACCATCAACTTTAACTTTTGACCAGAGTGTAATTTCAATTAGCTTATAAGTTGTTTTTTGATTGACTTGCTAGCTAGCAAAAACAAATACGATACCTCTAAGTTATGAAGCTCACGTATAGATGTATAGAGTACAAGAAGTTGACAAGTCCATCTAGGAGTTAACTAAGTCGCTATATATAATTTTAATAGGTGAGCACAAAGTTAAACATCTAGACGTGATTCTACGAGCATACCACTACAACAAAATAGGTCAATAGTTAACAAATGATCATGATGAGGAGATCAATAAGCTTCAACATGTTGGTGGTGGTGATTGCGACAATGTTGTTAAGATCGATGATTCTAGACGCGGCTTATGGCTATAGTTACACTCCGTCGACCTCGTACACGCCACCGGCCATATCGTGGCAATCAGCTCATGCTACATTTTATGGGGATGAAACCGCTTCTGAGACTATGGGTTAGTTTTTCTTTTATTTATTTTGTTTTTCTAATAATCCTAGCCATATAGGTTGGATGATCTCTTTATTTGTAGAGAGTCTTGGATGAAGTGTGAAGGGAATGATCAATGCCTTCATTATAATAGATCTTGAATATAATTATATAAATTTAACATGTTTTTTTAAGAGTTTTAAATTAGAGGCTATCTTTTAAAGTTTTAAGTTGTGAATTAAAAACAATTTAACTTTTATGATTTTCTTTGGGTAAATTACCATAAGAATCTAGGCATTTCAATATGCTACCTTTAATATACTCCATTTTTGTGTAAGATCTTTTTGAGTTATAAATTTCTTAAAAGTTATGTACCTGATATAAGTATTTTAAAAGACAAATATCTCGTCAAAAGCTGAGAATCCAATCAAATTCGTAAAAAAGTTGTATCTTATAGTAAAGTATTGTTTAAGATTGTTTTTTACAAATGAAATATAAAGTTATATTCTTAAAACATTATAACTTTCAAAAGTACGTGACTCCTTCGTTATCATTTTTTGTTTCCAGTTTCCAATATACTTGAATACTGAAGACCAAAAATAAGAAATCAAAAAAAAATTGTCGCATTTTTGTTGTCAGTTATCAGAATTATCATATTTTGCAATAAGTCAAATATATCATATGACTTTAAAAATCAAAACACCAAAAAATAAATTTATACACTAATACCAAAGGAGCCTGTCTTTTATACGAAAAACACCAATATCTATGATTTTTGTGTTTAAAATGAAAATAGTATGCTTCAAAAATTTTAAAATTAATTTTTGTTGTATTTGTTTTTCATTAAATTTAAACTTGCTATTGAAAAAAGAAACAATTTTCAATTTCTTTAATGGTAGCTGGTTGAAACAGCTTATTGATATGAATAATTTGTTTTTAAACAAGCTGCTCATAGCAGCGGGTTCAAAATCAGTTGGTCAAACCAGTTAATAAAATCAGCTGGTCAAACCAGCCATCATAATCAACTATCAGCTATCAGCTGTTCGCCAAATACCCTCATTATATAATATATAACTATCATAGAAATATATATGAAATATATATATATATATATATATATATAAACTAATAGTGAAATAAATATTGAAATTCATATTACCTGTATGGGCTAATAACTGCTGCTGGTATCTAATATATATAGTGCTAAGTGTTAACAATTACCCTTATTTTATGGACTCGAATTAGTGTTTGTAATAGAATTAATTTTTTTCAATAGTGAAATTCATATTACCTGTATGGGCTAATAAATAGTGAAATAAATATATATATATAGTGCTAAGTGTTAACAATTACCTTTATTTTATGGACTCGAATTAGTGTTTGTAATAGAATTAATTTTTTTATTATTTGTCTAATATATATATAAACTTTAAACAATAATATTTATCAAATGCATAATTTTTTTAAAGTAACAATAAATTAATTTTTTATTATTTGTCTAATATATCATTTTTTTCTTTTAATTAAATATATCAAATTCTAGGTTAAGTATATAAAATTGCTATAATAAATTATGTAAATATTTTACCTAATTTAATTCCTATTTAAAAAAAATAAAATTCTAAATTAAATAAATATTGTCATGTAATTAATTATCATCCACTAATATAAATTCATTTGTTATGACTCCTCTAATAATGACATCAGCTAGTCTCTTGAGAGACCTCTCTTTGAAAGACGAGTCTCAAGTCCAGCTCATTAAAGATTAATGTCTACTTACCGTATTCTTAATGCCTACTTACATTATCCTTAATGCTTACTTACCGTACCCTTAATGTCTACTTTCAATATTTTAAATGTTTACTTACATATATAATTTTTAATGTTAACATATAATATTTAAAAATATATAATGTAATGGCCCAATTAGAGATAGTCTCTTAAAAATATTGTCGTCTCTCACAAGAATTTGTATAATGACATTTATATATCATTGAAAAAGAATTCTTACTTGAGACCGTCTTTTGTAAAGACGGCTCTCAAAAGGTCATACAACTCTAAATATATAGATTTGAATGAGACTTTTAAGAGTTGTCTTTATAAAAGGCGGCCAGCCGGCCATTCAAGAGTGCACCTAATCATTGAAAATAATGTACAGGAGGGGCTTGCGGGTACGGAAACTTACACGACAGCGGGTATGGACTAGAAACAACAGCGCTAAGCTCAGTGATGTTCAACAACGGAAAAGGGTGTGGAACTTGTTATGAGATCCAATGTGTTGATTCAAAATGGTGTCTTAGTAATGCTCAATCCATTAAGGTTACGGCCACCAATCTTTGCCCTCCAAATTGGTCTAAGCCCTCCGATAATGGCGGGTGGTGCAACCCCCCTCGAACCCATTTCGATTTATCCAAGCCAATGTTCACCAAAATTGCTCAAGTCCAGGGTGGCATCGTTCCTGTTAACTATCGAAGGTACGGTATTGCTATCTAACTATATATTTTAACTTAACATACATGTTTAGGAGTGTTCACCGCTCTAAATCCGGACCGGAAGACTAGAATCTCAAATATGCTAAGACTGAAGTCCCGGTCTAACTCGGATTCCTTCTAGTTAGACTGGAAATAATTTTGATACCAAAAATAAATAAATAAATGAAAGATTTTAAAATAATTTAGCAAATTAATTATTATAAATTAAAATGTTTGAATTAAAAAATCATTTTGTGTTGGAAATAAAATATTTAAAGCCCTTTAAATAAGTATATACATATCTCAAAAAAACAATAAAAAATAAGTATATACATGATAATCGTAAATATTATTCCTTTTCAAAATCACTTTTGTACATCCGGTCCAACCTGAATTTTTTCGAGTTTAGACCAGACCAGAATGGTGAATAAGTAAGACCCGGTTCCGGTCCGGTCTCAACCGATTTCATTCTGGACCGCCGGTTTGGTCTCATTTTGCACACCCCTATACATATTATGTTTAATTCAACTAAAAGTTTAAACTGATTATTGAGATCTTAATATGTATTATATATTCTAACAAGACATGTGATTATTTTTGGACTAAAAATTTGGATGCAAGACATGCCCTACTCATACCTAGTATTCCATTTTAAATTAGGAGTAGTTGAAATTTAAACTGTGATCTCTTGTCATGTTGGCTCTAATACTAAGTCAAGGAACGAAATCAACCAAAAGTTTAAACTGATAGTTAACTTAAGGTCTATTATATGTTATATATTCTAACAAGTTAAAATTTTTTTATTGGAATTAGTGAATAATCGTGATTAAAATAATGATATTCAATGCATTTAGCACGGGGAGTTATGTTAAAGAAGCAACTCAATCAACAAAAAGCTTAAGCTGATGATTGAGACTCTAGAATATACCTTTCACACAATAGCCTTTTAGGCTAAAGATGTGAATGCAACACATGTCTTCCTCATCTTGCACTAATATCCCATTTTAAATGAGGATTGGACTTCTTATTATGTTAGCTCTAATACTATGTAAAAAAAACCAATTCAGTTAAAAGCTTAAGCTGATAGTTAAGGCCTATGATATGTTATATAATCTAAAATCGTACTCCTTCCTATTCACCTTAAGTGTCTGATTTCCTTATTGGGTCAAGTCACCCTAAATGTCTCATTTCTATTTTGGGTATATTAACTTTACCAATTTATCCCTATTAAATATAACTTTTTTACATCTTTATACCTACTAACCCCACTTCACACCTATAAAAATTTAAAAACTGTACACTTTTCTCTTATATATGTGGTCCCATTTGACCACCTAAAAAATGGTAAAAAGTCAAATAGGACACTTAAGAAGAATAGGAGGGAGTATAAAATAATTGTCAATAAAATTTAATTGTATTTACTAACCTAATAAAATAATATATATGCAATTTTTATGTAGGATATCATGTGTAAGGCAAGGAGGAATCAGATTTAAATTCCAAGGGAATCCATATTGGTTGCTAGTTTATGTGATGAATGTTGGAGGAAATGGAGATGTATCCCAAATGTGGGTTAAAGGTTCCCAAACTGATTGGATCAGCATGAGTCGTAATTGGGGTGTTTCTTTTCAAGCATTCTCTAAATTGGGAAATCAAGCCCTTAGTTTTAAGATAATGAATGAAGATGGCCAAGTTATCATGGCTTACAATATTTGCCCTTCTTATTGGTCTACTGGTAAAACTTACCAAGCTAATGTTAACTTTCATTAGTTTAATTTATTACTACTATAATCCATCTTGGACCCCTTATATTAGTTTAATTAATTGTTTGTTACTAATTTGCTCCTTTTTAATTGAGATTAAATGTGTAATAATTTAAGTATTAGAGGGGGATGATTATGTATATCATAGGCTTGTAATTTGTAGCTATGG
Organism: Amaranthus cruentus; assembly: GCA_019425755.1. Lineage (NCBI taxonomy): Eukaryota > Viridiplantae > Streptophyta > Magnoliopsida > Caryophyllales > Amaranthaceae > Amaranthus > Amaranthus cruentus. The sequence goes on along the minus strand of CM033457.1, from coordinate 9,812,066 downwards.
TATATGGAGAATTGGAGAATGGAGATGATTATATTCTTTGTCAGGTACTCTCTTGAGAGACCGTTTTTCGTAAAGACGACTCTCAAAAGTCCAGCCCAAATCTATATTTAGATTTGTAACAATATAGATTTAGAATTGGACCGGACTTTTGAGAGCCGTTTTTACAAAAGACGGTCTCAAGTAAGAATTTGTGATTCTTTATTATTTCTCTTGGGTTATTATCAAACAACATAATTTCAAAACTACTTGGTTAACTCTATCCACCGTCTCATTAATTTAGAGGCTTCTATGTCAATTTTATTTCATAGATCCATAGATTCTTGCTATTCAAAAAATAAATCAAAATACTAGAATATTAAAAAAAATCACCATTGATTAAACTTATAATATTTGCTCTATATTTACTCTCCTATAAAATATTATACATGCATTGCGGTAAGTGAAATAATAAAATAAAGAAGTAGGCCGCCCCTTTGATATGGGACCTTGTCCTGCAAACTGCTTTCCACATGCTAATCGAATGCCATATCTATGGTGTTAAATGTGTTTTCATCTTAATATTCATTTTTATAAGAATTTAAGAATGATAAGGTTTAAGTAATCATTTTCAAACTCTCAACTAAATTTTTTTTAATAAGGGTTTTTTTAAGTAATCATTTTTTATAGGATCAATCCCCAACAACAGCCACCAACTTTAGTCATTTTCATTTAAACAGCCGCGAACTTCGTTTATCCCCAACAACAGCCACCAACTTACAAAATGTGACATCGAAACAGCCACTTTACCGGATGACCTGCTAATTGACCCTTGACCATGCCTAATGACCTTTGACTTTACCTTAATTTCACTAATTAAACCTAATTACCCAATTATCCCTAATTAAACCCTTCTTCCCCAACCTTTCTCTAACCCACCTCAATCACCTCCATTTCTCCCCTTCACCACCACCACCACCACCACCTCCTCCAATTCTTCACCATAAATGCCCAAAAAAATTTCAGTGGTTTTACCTTTTAAAGTTTAATCACACACTCGGCACCATTGTTATGCAAGCAGTTCCATCCCCAATTTGCCAAATCTGCTCCATAAATCCACTTTCATGGAGGATGCCTATGCTAGATCTGCTACTGATTTGCCTATTTACTTCAACTAATTTGATTTTGATATCAGGTCTTGGAATTTTTTGCGGTAGACCCATCAAAAGGTCTTAGTGATTCCCAGGTATTTCCACTGATTTCTCAATTTGAATTTTGTGGAAGGGTGATTTTGTTTGGTTGTTTAAAATTTCTTAGAAAATGGTGAAGAACTGGGTTCTCTTGCGTTCTTCCTCATGTGAACTCCTCAGGAATCTTTCTGGTTGTGGGGAGTGACGAAATTCATCTCTCCCCAATTTGAAGAAGGTAGATGGATGTTAATGGAAAAACAGAAGATGGGGAATTCCAACCATTGTTATACACCAATTGTAATGAAATTGGGTCTTCTCATACAAAAAGGGAGGTTAATTTGAGAACCCAATCACTTTCATCGAGGATTCCACACATTGGGTCATCAGATTCAGAGCAACTTCCGAGAACAAAATCATTACAAAGAAGTAAAACAGCTCCAGCCAAAGACATTGGAGTTTTTTTGGGCATTTATGGTGAAGAATTGGAGGTGGTGGTGGTGGTGGTGGTGGTGAAGGGGAGAAATGAAGGTGATTGAGGTGGGTTAGAGAAAGGTTGGGGAAGAAGGGTTTAATTAGGGATAATTGGGTAATTAGGTTTAATTAGTGAAATTAAGGTAAAGTCAAAGGTCATTAGGCATGGTCAAGGGTCAATTAGCAGGTCATCCGGTAAAGTGGTTGTTTCGATGTCACATTTTGTAAGTTGGTAGCTGTTGTTGGGGATAAACGAAGTTCGCGGCTGTTTAAATGAAAATGACTAAAGTTGGTGGCTGTTGTTGGGGATTGATCCTTTTTTATATAAGGGTCAAGTTGGCTCAATATCAAGATTAAATAAATTAATTTGTTAAACACTAAGGGGGTGTTTGGTATAAGAATAGAAATGGAAAGGGAATGAAATTAGAAAAGATTGGGTAATAGAAACGATAACGGTTACTTTTATAATCTGTTTGGTATTTACATGAGTAATGGATTCGAAAAAGTCAAGTAATCTCAAATGTAAAGCCTAAGAGTCAAGTTAATCACCACTCTTTCTAGCCTTTTTCTTCAATTTCTCTCTCATGAAACTAAGTAACCTCAAAGAATTTGTTCGACAAATCCATGGTGATTGCAATTTTTTCTTCGTCAAAAAGATCTTCATTTTCTTTCATATCTTGTGTTTCTTCATAATTCAATATTTTCTTCAATAAGATCCATGGTGTATCAATGGCGGTAGCCAAGTTCTTATGGGGAGGTGATGTTGGTTGATACGCGTGAGGAAGTTCAGAAGTATGCTGGTTTAGGACTGCTCATATCTGAGAAAAGGGGAGAAAGAAAGCAAGGTAGACATAATAGAAGAGTTTGTTTCCGGTGGTACGTGAGCGGTAACATTGTAAGGGTATTTGTTACCTTTAGGTAACGGTTACAATCAAACAATTCTCATACCAAACAATATTTAACGGATACACTTAAACGATACCGTTACTTGATCTAAAAAATCCGATACCAAACACGAAACTAAATTCTAATTTTTTTTAATAAAATCGTAATTTCCAAACACAACCTAAATAATTTTAAAATATATTCCTAAAGTTATTCGTTAATGTTAGAAGTAGACAAAAACAATAAATACATTGAGATTTGAGAACATCAATTCTATCTCAATAAATAGTACATGAATAGTGCTGTAATGTTTAGTATAAAAGCAGCACTCGTGTATCGTAAATATATGTAAAAGAAAAAAAATACACTCATGTACAAATCTGATATCAATCTCTTACACTACTTTTCTCCTTATATTCTCCCCAAATTTAACGATCAAAGAATATTTGAAATTATTATGAAAAATCCGGCATGGAATTGGAAATAATTTCATCAGATGTGTGTCTTGTAAGTTTCTAGATTTCTAGTAGTAATAAACTAATAATCATACTATAATATTCATTATCATAGATTATACTAGATAGTTCTTCAAGACTTCAACAATTCAACATTTTATAAGGCCTTTAGTAATTCGCAAATTGCTTTCCGAAATTCAATTTGGCGCTCTTTTGTTTGACAATGGCGCTTCAACTGCAATTCCACAAATATTAGGGTTTATTCTCTGTGCTACAGACACTATTTCTCTTTTTTCTCGTTCAATTGTAATCCAAACATCCAACCCAGAAATTCCCTTTTGTTGATTGATCAACACCAAATCTAGGGTTTTTGATTTCAGATGGCGATTACTCTAACGGAAGGAGCAATTGAGGCAATATGTAATGGCGATAATGATTTGAAACCAGTTCTTCAAGTAGCAGATATTCGTCTTGTTAATACTCAAAACCCTAGTAGTGCAACTGAGAGATATCGGCTTCTGTTATCTGATGGTTTGCATTTGCAACAAGGAATGCTCGCAACTCAGCGAAATGAACTTGTTAAATCTGGTGTTTTGCAGAAAGGTTCTATTGTACGATTGCTTCAATCAGTCTGTAATGTTATTCAAGGCCGAACGTTAGTCTTCTTCTTTTACTTTTTCTCTTTAATTTTACTTTCTTGTTCTGTATTTCAATTTAAATGCTTTTAAGGGTTACTTTCGGGTACGAGTAAATTTTAATTTGTGGGGGGGTTGCTGATAGAATTTAGAAAATGGGCCTGGGAACAAGAGGAGGAGAAGAAGTAGTCCACTCATAAACCCGGTTCACTGCTAAAACCAATTGGTAATGGTAATAATAGGAGTTACTCCTTGAATATATAAAATGATGCATACTCTTCTATTTTCTCCGATGTGAGACAACTCACATGTGGGTGACACATGGGCACTTCAACACTCCCCTCACATGTGAGTGTCCTTTAGAATTTTAGCCCACCAGAAGGTTACAAACCTATTGGGAATGAACATCCAATTAAAGGCCCCTTAACCAGTGGTAAAATTAAATGCCCAATATAAAGACCCAACAACAAACCGGGCTCTGATACCATGATTGTTAGACGGTAAACAAAATTTACCAGCCAAGATAGAGGAACTTGCAAGTTCTGCATGATGTTCATTAGACGGATGATCCTGTCTTTGAGCACTAACAAGACACATCAGTTTATTGAACTGATCCTCAGAAAGACCCACCTGACTAGCATGTGTATCATTTTCATTACATGCTATGGCTGCAATTTTTTTGTTTCTTGTGTATACATGAAGTTTATAACACCTACTAATTGTATGTCCACTAGTCTTGCAATGATCACAAAAGAAATTTTTCCTTGAATTATTACTTTGTCCTTTTGATGATCTTTCTCTATCTAGATAATGTCTTTTGGCAGTGACGAAGGCTGTTGGTTCTATGGTGGTGTTATTTTGCTTACTCAAATGTTTATGCATTTCTTCTTGAAGTAAAATGCTATAAACCTGTGAAGTGGTAGGTAGCTTGGGCATCATTAAAATATTTGACCTTACATGTTCATACTTTCCATCCAATTTCATCAAAAAAATGAAGGGTTCATTGGTCAGATAGAATTTCTAAAAACTTGCTAGATTGGGTACATGAATTACAACAACTACAAATAGGTAAATTTTGTGCATTGTCCATTGCATCCCATAAACTCTTGGCTTTGGTGTAAAATTCAGAAATAGACATACCTTCTTGTACAAGAGTACTTAATTGTTCTTGTAGATTATACAATTGAGTAGAAGAAGCTTGGCCAAATCTTACTTCCAAATCCTTCCAGATTTCTGAAGCTTGTTTATGATACATAATGCTTTTATACACCGAATTATCAACGGAAGAAAAAAACCAACCTATAATCATATTGTTAACCCGTTCCCAAGCCATATATTCAGATGATGTTGTCGCAGGCTTTGATAAAGATCCATCAACAAAATTCATTTTGTTCTTTGCAATAAGAGCAACAACCATACCTCTCCTCCAATCTCCATAGTTAGTCCCATTAAAAAGGTTGGAAACCAGTTTATTATTGGTTTGGTCTGAAGGATGCAAGAAATAAATGCTTGCTGGGTTTTGTGTTAGGTCTATGATTTTTTGATTTGATTCCAAGGTTATTTGTGGAAACCAGGTTATTTGATTTGATTTGATAGAATTTAGTCGAATATTTCCAATTTTGTTAACCTTTACTTTGACTCCATTAGGTATAGTGATAACAAGATTTTGAGAGGTGACATCTTTAACATTCAAAAAATGCTCAATTTTATTACTCATATGATCAGATGCTCCACTACTAAAACCAATTGGTAATAGTAGGAGTTACTCCTTGAATATATAAAGTGATGTATACTCTTCTCTTTCTCCGATGTGAGACAACTCACATGTGGGTAACACATGGGCACTTCAACAGTTGTTGATTTGCTTGTTGATTTGGGTTGATGTAAATTGGAATTGGATTCAAGATTCTAAGTGTTTTTATTTGTTTATAGTGTTGCTCTATTGAATTTTGATGCTTTTTTACATTTAGGGAATTCAATCCATTTTTAAGAAGCTAGTTTCCCTTGTTGTCTGAGGTTTATGATGACAGTAATTTGGAGTTTTACTTGTTATTATCTCTCTAGACTTCAGATTTTCACAAAAACACTATACCATAGATCTTGAATTGAATTCACCATGTAAAGGTTGTTCTTGATTGTGCAAACGTCTTAGGGACATTGAATTAGAACCTCCATGGCTGCAGCTGCTTATGATGAAGATGATACTTGATAGGGATTAGGGACTTGGAACTTCAATATTGAGGTAGAGTTGAATATTGGTTGGTCGATTTTTGTGCTTCCTCTTCCTCGCTTTCATATCTGCAACAAGCATCAATTTTTGTGTACAAGCTTTCTTTCCTTTTCAGTCTGTCTCTATTTCTTCGCTTTTGTTATTTGAAGACCTCTTAGAAATATAAAGCAGAGGGCATTTAGTGAATATGAAGGCAAAGGTGTCATATTGTGAAATTTATTGTAGAAGATGATTTTAATTTCAATTAAAATTTCAGATATAGGTGATTTCCTCTGCCATGCCAAACTCTAGCAATGCTTACAAATTGTCATGCATTCTGGTTTGACACCCTTTGTTTGATGTGTAGCATGCATATCAAATATTTGTGGTCTAAATGTGAAAGTCTAAATAGTAATTGAAATGAGAAAGGATTTACATTCGTGACCATTCTAAGCCTTCTCTATTTTAGTGTGCTGATTGTTAGCTTGTTGCACTTTTTGGCTAAAATATTTTCTGTGTGATGGTGCTTGTCTTTTGTTGTTTTCAACCTTGATTTGGGTTTTTAATCAATGTTCTGGTGTCTTTGGTTCATTGAATGGTTATTTTTATGCAGAATTATAATTATCATTGAACTTGAAGTAGTACAAGAGATCTGCCCCACAATTGGAGAACCAAAGCAATATGTGAATGGTGGTGCTAGAGCTACTGCTCAAGTGCCCTCCTCTGATGGTCAAACTGGGGTCATTTCTGGGAATGCTCAGCAATCAAATATGCATCCACCAGTATCTGGTTCAACACTTGGATCTACTGGACCAGGGGTTATTTTACAGCAGCCGAAGCTGGAACGTGGTGCTCAAATGCAATCTTATGGCGGTTCTGCTAGCAATCCAGTCTCTGGACATTATACCACAAATAATGGATCTCCATTGCAACCTAAATCAGAATTTGGCTCTGGTGGCTCTGTAAAATCTGCAACTCCTGGTTCATACGGAGTATATAATAATGCCAGCACAGATTTCTCACGTGCTCCTTCAAATACTTATGCAAGGAATCAGCAACCTTCTTATCACCAACCTCCTTCAATGTACATGAATAGGGGCCCTATTGCTAAGAATGAGGCCCCTCCTAAGATAATTCCAATTGCTGCCCTAAATCCCTACCAAGGTCGATGGACTATCAAGGCAAGAGTAACATCAAAGGGTGAACTTAGGCACTATAATAATCCCCGTGGAGATGGGAAAGTATTTTCCTTTGATCTTTTAGATTCTGATGGTGGCGAAATTCGAGTTACCTGCTTTAATGCTGTGGCTGATCAATTCTATGATCAAATTGAGGCTGGTAAGGTATACCTGATATCCAAAGGGAGCTTAAAACCTGCCCAGAAGAACTTTAATCATCTCCCCAATGATCATGAGATCGTATTGGATATGACATCTATAGTTCAACCTTGTTTTGATGATGACGCTGGAATTCCTAAGCAGCAATTTCATTTCCGGCCCATTAGTGACATTGAGGGTATCGAGAACAATGGTATTTTGGATGTGATTGGTGTAGTGTCTTCAATAAGTCCGTCGTCCTCGATTATGAGAAAAAATGGAACCGAAGCTCAGAAAAGGACTCTTCAGTTGAAGGATATGTCTGGCAGAAGTGTTGAAGTGACCTTGTGGGGAAATTTTTGCAATGCAGAAGGACAGACCTTGCAAAATATGTGTGATAATGGAATTTATCCTGTTCTAGCTGTCAAATCGGCCAGAGTTTATGAATTCAATGGGAAGGGTGTGGGAACTCTTTCAACTAGTCAGTTATTTATAGAACCAGATTTTCCAGAGGCTCAGAGGGTGAAGGAATGGTTTGACAGGGAAGGAAGGAACCTGCCATCTGTTTCAATTTCAAGAGATACTGCAAGTTCGGCTACTAGGGCCGACGCTCGTAAGACTATATCGCAGATTAAGGATGAGAAGCTGGGGACCTTTGAAAAGCCTGATTATATTACTGTTTGTGCCGCCGTAACGTTTATAAAGATGGACAATTTCTGTTATACAGCATGTCCTCTTAGTAATGGCGGACGTCAATGCAACAAAAAGGTTACAAATAATGGAGATGGAAGATGGTGGTGTGATAAATGTGATCAAGCTGTTGGTGAATGTGATTATAGGTATATACTTCAGTTGCAATTACAGGATCATACAGCCACAACCTGGGCAACAGGGTTCCAAGAAGTAGGTGAAGAAATTTTGGGCATCAGGGCTAAAAATTTGTATTATTTAAAAAACGAGGAACAAAATGATGAAAAAGTTGCAGAAATCAGTCGTGCAGCGGTTTTCAACAAATACATATTTAAGTTAAAAGTCAAGGAAGAGACTTATAATGACGAGCAACGAGTTAAGTCTACTATCATGACAGTAGAGAAGCTAAACTTTGTTGCAGAGTCAAGGCTTCTATTGGAATCAATGAGAAAAATGAAAGTAGGTGATTCTGGTCCAGCAACTGTCAAATCTGAGAATTTCACTCCAAACATTGGAGCAAATAGATCAATGGGTCATGTTGGAATCGGCCAGCCAATGGTTTCAGGTGCTAGCTATGGAACAAATCCTGGCCTTTCTGGTCGAGTAACGGGCATGTATCCAAATAACACAAGTCAGTTTGGGAACCAGTATAGCAGCAGGTATGTTGGTGCTTCTTCTGGGGTGCCAATAACATGTAGTAGCTGTGGTGGTGCAGGCCACAATTCATCGAATTGTCCTAGTATCCTCAGTACTCCAGGCGGTATTATTATGAGTCATAATGTGCCCGGTGGAAGCAATTCGGGACAGTGCTTCAAGTGCCAGAAAGTTGGGCATTCTGCCAGAGATTGCCCTGGATTAAGCTCTGTCCCTCCAGCTTATGGTGCATCTGGTCCTGGTAGATATTGTGGTGTTCAAAGACAACATGTTGGCAGTTTCTAATGATGAGAAAAATGGGAGTAGTTTGTAGTTTGTAGTTTGTACAGATGTGTGGGACCGAGATCAGTGATTTACCTTAAGGTTTACGGTTTGACATTTTTTGGGTCTGTACAGCAGTGTACTGGAATCTAATAAAACTGTTGGTTTGTCATCATCATCCAATAAGATATGCAGCTACTTTCTTTGTAGAATAGTTCAGCTGGTTTTGTTTGCTTTTTTTCATTTTCCCTTGATTTTTTTCTTGATTTCCCAAGTTTGGCTTGTTTTGTTAGATAATTTTAGTTTTCCTTTTTCTATGTACTTTTGTGTAATTCTCTTTTGGTATATATTTATAAGATATTATAGTTGTGTTTGAAAACGGTTGGTAGCTAAGTAGAGTAACTTGAAAAGTATAAGAAAAGAACAAACATTGTAGTAGCATTATGTGCGATCAAATGGGCAAATCTAAATGGAAGAAAATAAAGAAAAAAACGATAACAATAAAACTAAGAAAAATTTACTTTTATATATTCAGGTGGTCTTTTGAGAGACCGTTTTTTGTAAAGACGACTCTTAAAAGTTCAGCCCATATCTATATTTAGAGTTGTAACAATATATATTTAGAATTAGACTGGACTTTTAAGAGCTGTCTTTACAAAAGACAGTCTTATGTAAGAATTTGTGTTATATATTCTACCAAAGGCCATTCTCATTTGAAATTCTCTTTTGCTAATGATTTTCTTTTAAACATTCTTAGTTTTTTATTTTTCCTTTATTTTACTATTTGGAAGCTAAAAAAAAGTAAAGGTGAAGAAAAAATCAATTATTTCCTCCTCCCCACCACCAATTATAAATAGTCTCATATAAGACTTGAGACTTGCTTAATATAATAAGGGATTAGTTTTAATGAAAAATATCACATTGCAATTTAGCTATTTAATAGTGCTAACTATAACTTGATAACATATCTTAACTTTCGTGATATTTTTTGTGGATATATTTAATTAAGAATCGAAGGAACTAATATATAAATATAACTGAAATGTCTGCATTACTTTGTAACATGTGCCGCCATAGAATAAGATAAATTTTGGATTGAGTCTACAAAATGAGGAGAAAAAATCAAATATATAGATGAAATTAATAGCAGAAATTTAAATTATTTTTTAGTGTAATATTCATTGAAACAATTAAAATGATATATATAACAATTTGAACTTTTTGTGCAAATTTATGGAATATCTTATTTTACAACTATAACTATTTAGTTTCTTGTACAAATAAATTAAATATATTATTTTTTAAATATCAAATAAGTGTCGAATCGTACGATCTATTTTAACTGTATAGAGTATTTATTTTTTCCTTTTCCTTGGTGAAATTGCAACAAAAATACAAAATAGAAGTAAACTCTATATACTGGGTTCAGTTGTATGAAGTAGAATTTAATTTTGCATCATCCAAGGTTCTGGTTTTCTCCCTCCATTTATCTTTAATCTCTTCACTCTTTCTCTCGATCACTACTCTCTGACTTCATAAGTCAGTGCGTGAGTTCTTGGTAGAGAAAATTGTTTGCTTCCTAGATATCTGCAAAATATATAGTCATTTGGGAAAATAACGGGATAAAGAACGAAAAAGAAACAGGGTAATTCCTTTTTCTCTGCCATTTCTTCCATTTTATGTAAAGTTTATTAATTCTTTTGCCCCTTTTTCTTCTTTTACTGCAATGTGTTAGCTAGATATCCAATTGGGTATTTTTGAATCTTCTTAAAATTGATGGGTCTCTAGGAAATTTTTTATGGTGTAATTTTGTAAAATCAAGAATTCTGAATAATGGGTATGTAGATATGGGTTTTGACTTTTGATGGGCTGCTGTTGAAATACATTACTAGATTGGATTATTGAAAGTTTACCTCATTCCTTAAACTTGGATGAGAGAATCGAACCCATGTCACAGCCTCACAGGATGAGAGAAAACAGTCAACAATTACACTTTTTCTTACATTCAGTGAGGACTTATGTTGCCATTCTCCTTCTTGGGCAGTAAAGATTTGTAGATTGCTTAAGCATTTTGGGACCCACATTATGTCGAAAGATACTAGCTAAAAAGGTCATGGGTCAATGAAATCTTGTTATCTTAGATAGGTGGGTTGTTTTAGTCTTCATTTCTAACTTGTGTCTACCTTTCAAGTTTGGTATGTGAGTGTAAGTTGTATAAATCCGACCCCAAATTTGTTCTAAGTGGAAGCCACTTTTGCTGGCATCGGAGTGATGGGATGTTGTTGTTGTGAGTCAGTTACTTATTCATCTAAGCCTAATTATAAGTAATTTTGATCTGTCTCCATCTATAAGTTTGTGTTTCTGGGTAACATGTTGGATTTGTTGTTTGTTTTTAAAATGACGATTTTGATAAAGATTTGGGCATATTATGTTGTAGTTTGTGTTGTGTTTTCCTCAACCAAGGTTTGTATGCATAGTGTAAAAACAAGGCCGCATTAGCCGCGTTGTAAAGGTTTTCAAAATAAATGAACCGATATTCCCTGCACTGTGAAGGTGTAAAAGAATTGCATTTTAGGTCGTATCAAGGATATGTTATTGTTTTGATCGATATTTTGGCGTCACGATAACTGCATCACTGTTGCATTACCGCAGTCGCGACCGTAACCACATTTTTACACTAAGTCTGTAAGTTATGGATGTGTTAATGTAGGTTAATCAAGTCCTAAAAAGATGAGGAGGGCAGGAAGGCTGAGTTCTCTCACTTATAAAGGCGTGAAGATCGTCCCTCTGTGTCTTATGATTATACTATTAAGTGGAATTTCAATCTATTTTGATGGGATTTTCATACCCTTGAAAACACCCATTGATGCTAAAGACAATGTTATCTCCTTCCCTGAATGTGACATTGATTTTCAAGACTACACTCCTTGCACAGATCCTAGGGTAATTCACTTTGCTTATCATATTTCCAAGATTTTCATATTTTCTCTGTTCTGAAATACTTGCTACATTACTATAATTGACATTATTCATCGTTTAAATTTATTTTTTTCAAGGAACCAACTCAACCAAAAGCACAAGATATGTTATATACTCTAGCACGCCTCCTCACACGAGAGCCCATTGGGCTAGAAGTATGGATGTAGCTTAGGCCCTCCTCATACCTAGTGAGAAATATTTCACTTGGATTTGAGGGGTGGTTGAGATTTGAGCCCGTGACCTCTTGTCACATTGATTTCTGATATCATGTTAAGGAACCAAAGCTTAAGCTATGGTTGAGGCCCCAGAATATGTCAAATCATCTCATTATAACTAAAAGAAAAGAGATGACATTTTCTAGCCATTGTAAAATAGTATAAGTAACTATTATTCTATCTCTTTTTATAGAGATGGAACAAGTATGGTTATCAAAGGCTTACTTTCTTGGAACGACATTGTCCACCAATTTTTGAAAGAAAAGAATGCTTGGTGCCTCCACCGAATGGGTATAAATTACCAATCAGATGGCCAAAGAGCAAGAATGAGTGTTGGTACAGGTAATTGTGCTTGTCCATGTAGGGGATTGTGAGGAAGTCTTTGAAAAAGGAGTGTGTTTTATTGATGAGATCATTGTTATGACTTTGTGTTGCAGAAATGTGCCATATGATTGGATCAACGAGCAGAAGTCTAATCAGAATTGGCTGAGGAAAGAAGGCGAGAAGTTCCTATTCCCTGGTGGAGGTACTATGTTCCCTAATGGAGTTAGTCAATATGTAGATCTTATGGAAGACTTGATACCACAAATGAAAGACGGAACAATTCGGACTGCTATCGACACTGGTTGTGGGGTGAGCTTTGCCCCTTTGATCATTTCGCCATCTTTGAATATCCATGGAATAATTGATCTTAAATTTGTAACTAGATTATTTGTGGATTTTTCTCGACCTGAAGGACTCTTTGGCCGCACTCTCCTTTACGGGTATGAGTTGCCACCTTCTTTTCCTCCCCAGACCCTGATCATAGTTTCTATGAGCGGGATATACTGGGTAAGATGATGATGTTGATGATGATATATTTGTAATGGCTTTGAAATCTTCTTGTATTAGATATTAATATTGTGAGCTTCGTGCCATGAAGGTGGCGAGCTGGGGAGGTGATTTGTTGGAACGGGGGATTCTAACTATGTCTCTGGCCCCAAGGGATAATCATGAGGCACAAGTCCAATTTGCCCTGGAACGTGGTATTCCAGCAATTCTAGGTGTCCTTTCAACACAACGGCTTCCATTCCCTTCTAATTCATTTGATATAGCTCATTGTTCAAGATGTTTGATCCCCTGGGCCGAGTTTGGTATGCTGAACATTTAATATTCCTTATTGTGTAAAATTTATGTGCTCTAAGACTGAAATCGAGGGTTTCAATTCTTATACTACTCTTTTAGGTGGAGTGTACCTCATGGAAATTCATCGTATAGTGCGTCCTGGTGGGTTTTGGATTCTCTCCGGACCTCCTGTCAACTATCAAAACCACTGGCGAGGATGGAACACTACAGCTGAGGAGCAACGAAGGGACTATGAGAAACTACAGGAGTTACTTACTTCGATGTGCTTCAAGCTGTATAAGAAAAAGGATGATATTGCTGTGTGGCGGAAGGTGTCTGACAATAGCTGCTATGATAAGAAGCTCGCTCACTCCGAAGCTTACCCTCCTAAGTGCGATGACAGTCTAGAGCCTGATGCAGCTTGGTACACACCTCTTCGCACATGTGTGACAGTTCCGAACCCAAAGCACAAGAAATTGGGCTTGAAATCAATACCCAAATGGCCACTGCGATTGACTACTGCACCAGATCGCCTCTCTGGTGTTCATGGTGCTAATGCTGGTACGTTCAAGCAAGACGAGAGTAAGTGGAAGATCAGAGTGAAGTATTACAAGAAACTGATCCCGGCCCTTCGAACTGACAACATACGCAATGTCATGGATATGAATACATTGTATGGGGGTTTCGCAGCTCGACTAATTGAGGATCCCGTTTGGGTTATGAACGTGGTGTCCTCATATGGCCTTAACACATTGCCTGTGGTTTATGATCGGGGGCTCATTGGCGCTTATCATGACTGGTAAATGGTGACAAAAACTTTCCCTTATCATTAGGAATCACCCTTACCTTGTTAATGTTTCTCTGTTCGTTATATACGTTTCAGGTGTGAGCCATTCTCGACGTACCCTAGAACATATGATCTTCTTCACGCAGATGGCCTCTTTACTGCTGAAAGCCACAGGTAATTCGTTGATTGTGCATTGTTTTTTCTTCATTTCATCGCTTAAATCACCAAAGCGAAACAAAAAGGGAACAAAACACAGACCTTTCTAAAGCAAGTAAGATATTGATTTGTCAGGTGCAATATGAAGTACGTGCTTTTAGAAATGGACAGAATCCTACGACCCAATGGATATGCTATCATTCGGGAAAATAACCACTTTGTGGATAAGGTTGATGCTATCGCAAAGGGGATGAAATGGGAATGTCGTAAGGAAGAAACCGATTATGATAATGACAATGAAATGATATTAGTTTGCCAGAAGAAACTCTGGTACTCTAAACAGTCTTTGAAATGACAATTGAGCTCTTAAGTCATATTCATAGAGTTTTGTAGTAGAGTTTGTTTTAATACTATACTTAGGCAAAGCATATAGGTGATTCTTTGTGGATTTTGTAGAACAAAGTAGGGGTTTTACACTGATATTTGTCAATTATAAGGAATAGTAGATACAATACATCTTATCATAATTTTGCTTAGTTGTGGATTTTATATTTTCAAATATTGTTTTCTTATATACACTTCATTTTGTCGATGAAAAAATGTGATAGTATATAATCTCATTCAAAAGTAGCAAATCTTACAAATTCAAAAACACAAATTAAATATCTACTATATAGCCTGAAGACCTTGTGTTTTTTTTTTATTTGATGTGTATGCTTAGGTTGTGAATAAATATTTAACAAAACAGGATTAGAGTAAATCAAAAAAAAATAATTTTTGTAAGTGATGAAGGAGGAATGTTGTACTCGAAGGAGGAGAACAATATAAAGATATCATAATCTCATTTCTTTCATACACTATCTATCATTATATTCTCTTTCCTTTATTTAATAGATTAAAACACCAACATAAATAGGTTAAAATACCAACTTCAAAAGATTAAAATATATTTGTTTTCGAGTTTAATTTTTTTCTAATGAAATATTAGGCATGCGGCCTATCAAAAAAGACTTGTCTCTCGAAGAGACCATCTTGTTTGAAAATTAGTAATTGATCAATAGTTGGAGAGAACATTTCCCTCAAAAGGAATGTTTAACTGGGATGTGGACCAGCACAACCAGGTTACTTCTTACTACAAACCCTTTAGACAACAAAGTTCTCAAACAGAATCATATTCTTCAATCTTCATACAGTATATACTACTCCTATCATATTGGTAAGATAAGTTGGTATGATCTATGATTTCGAAGAAAATTAGGTAGTATCTCATACATATACTTGCACCAAACTTATTGAGCAGTATTCAATAAATTATGCGGGATATAAATAATACAAAACAAAATACATGCTTAAGAAAACGAAGTAAACCTGCTTCTCTAAACCCAGCTCTGAAGCCCCAATTACACGAAAAAGGGGATAAATACTCAAAATCACAAATACACAATTGTTTGTTTTCCTTAAGAATCTACATCATACTTCCCACCAAAAGCTCTTTAATGTACAAACCAACTAGTCAAAGAATCCCACTTTTGGAGGACCTGAAACAATGGGAACCTTTTATTGAAGCGATTGGTAAACAGCCTTAAAGAACAAATATGAAATGCTGAATGAGATAAGGATACAGGTGTAGTTTACTGAGAATCTCCATCATTAACTTGAAGCATCCCGACTGTAGTACTGGTCAAGGGTCTTTGCTGGAATACGATGGAGAAGCTCACGGGGGAAGATCCTGAGGAGTGTCCATGCTAGATCGAGTGACTGGAAGACCGTACGGGTATCATATGCTCCTTGGGACACAAATTTCCTCTCAAATTTGTCCAAGAATTCCAAGTATAGCTGAAAGATTAAAATAGTAAATAGCTGGTTGACTCTAGAGTTTACGCTTAGAAAATTAGTGTAAGGAAGCAGAAAATACCAAATCCTCCGAAGATAGAGCTTCCTCACCAACGACAGCTTTCATGGCCTGTACATCCTTCCCGATGGCATAATTTGCATACAGCTAAAAACACGGAAACAAGTCACTAACTAAAAGAATATTGCACTTTGGACTTTTGGAGGCTCAAAAGCAAGTCCAAAACACCGACAAACCTGGTTGGAAACATCAGAGTGATCCCTACGAGTCATGCCCTCACCAATAGCACTCTGTATTCATAATCAGAAAGAAAATTCAGTCGGGGCTTGAGAAGGCTTTGAGCATTTAAAATTCATTTAATATTGAACAGTTCAACAAAATTTACCTTCATGAGACGGGAAAGTGATGGCAGAACATTAATTGGTGGGTATATCTGTGCATGACCATCACAAGTTATTAAAGATGTAGTCAATGTTTCCAAAATCATCAACCTAAATCATTACATCTACAAAGGTTTGACTATCAATGGTTACTCAATATGAATGCTTTTTAAGTTTCGATTATGTGCATACTTCCTAAAAGTGCCACTAATATATACAAGGCCATATGAGATACTTGCCTGACGATTGTGCAACTGTCTGTCAATGTAGATTTGTCCCTCAGTAATATAACCCGTAAGATCGGGAGTTGGGTGAGTAATATCTAAAACGGAGAACACAGAATTAGTGAAAAGTGGGAGAAGTTTAATACAAAAAAATGAAATATAGATCTATCAATACCATCATTAGGCATAGTTAAAATTGGAATCTGGGTGATAGATCCCTTTCGTCCTTCAATACGTCCAGCACGTTCATAGATGGTTGCCAGATCAGTGTACATGTAACCTGGATAACCACGCCTTCCAGGCACTTCTTCTCGGGCAGCTGATACCTGAAGAAAGAGTTAAATTATTATTCATAATTCTGCAGCAAATCGATAAAACAATTGCATTGCTTGATTGCAATACATCCTAAAAACTACATCATATTTACATCTAAAAAAGTTCTCCATTTTCAACCCCGCATCCTAGGCTATTCAAAATATCAGTAATAGAACATGAACAGAAATTACATATATTGTCCAGTTTGTTTGTACAATATTATTATATCTTAATAATTGTGGATCATCAAGTCCATGAATCTACCAATAACATGTCCAAAAAAACCTATGCAAACATAGTACCAATATAAATTACAAAAACCTTAGAAACACATTTATCTATGCAAGCTAAAAATTCATCATTTTGGAATAAACAATCCCTTGAAGTTAGGTTTATCCAAAAAAAAGCTTTCTAAACATTTATGAGGCATCATGCCAGTTCCCCAAGTTATAATGCTTGTGCATTTTGTTCCAGATTTAAATAGTTCTCCAGTATTTTCCTTCTCTTCCCTCTTGCCCACCAATATCCATTTTCCCCTCCTTCACCCTAACCCTTTCTTCCTAAACCCCCCTTTTGGTTGCAAATGGGTATATTATGGCACATCCTAAACGTTTGTAATATCAATTAATTTAACAGCTATGCTTAATCAGTGTGCTTCAAGTGCCACGTGTAGTAGGCTAATATCAATTAATTCCATCATAGAGCATTCACTTTTTATTCTAAGATGGTTTGTCAAGAATAGGGATAATCACCTTCATAAAAATGACATTGATGTTAACGAGCACTTATCTGCCATGTCCTCATGGGAGTCCAAATATCTTGACAAGAAGTTTGAGCTACAAAGTTTCATATTTTTATATATATTAACTAATTCTGTAACCTAATTTGCTATTCAAATCATCAGTTATTGTTTTATTACTATGTTTATACTGTTCTGTAAAGTTGGGCATTGTTCTAGCTATAAGACAATCCAAATTACTAGTGAGGTTTCCTAGAAAGCTTTGCAACCTTCTTTTAGAGCCATTGTTTCTTATCATTTTGGGCAGTTTCTGGGAAGACGCTAGTCTTGTCAAGTAGTGAGGAAAGATTCTAAATTAGATTGAAGTGTGGCACCATATAAACCACATGGCATACCTCTTTTGTCTCAAAGCTGAAATAAAGGCATATGAAACCTTCTCTCTGGTCTCTCCATAATTTTACGATAATTTCGTCCACTGATCTTTAACAGAAATATTATTATCTCTATGTTTTCACAGAGCAACATATCTGGATTTCCCAACTTTAGTCAGGTCTATGATTTGTTTCTTACTAGATTTTTAGATACTGTAAATTCATGGGTTTAAGAAGCTAGTAAGGGATAAGAAAGCTAGTATAGAATAAAGATAAGGTTGCCTTTCATCAACGAGCTGCAGCTTGTTGCTGTTGGACCGCCGGGATGGGCCTAGGGCTAGCGCTGAAAGGCAGGTTAAACAGTCATCCTAGATCAACATTTTGTTTGTTGCAGGTGGCCAGAAATTGAACTGGCCAGCATATTCTCCAGGCCCTAAGTTACAGCAAAAGGCTAAGGAATCCTACGGGTTGAAAAAGTAATTTCCTAAAAATTACTTAACCTAGCTTTGCTTATTCTGTTCATAATACATGAAAATTAGATAAGACTTTTTTTCAGCAGTTTAGCCGAGCAACTTTTGTTTTATGTTTTAAACCCAAAACAAAAAATGAGAAACAGTCAAAATAATGGAAGGTCCCTTGACATATTATTAATGAAAACTAGTGAAATTAAAAGTTTACATTATTTTAAAAAAAGAAAAAGAAACCAATATTCCTCCTTTTCCAACTATTTACCTATGGGCTTTCCTTGTGGAAGGGGAGTGGGGTAGGGGCTGTTTGAGGAGGGGTGGGGGTGGATTCTTTCATTAGTCACGAGTCTCACGACAATTAACCTTCGAACTAAATGAAAGACAAAAAAATTGCAACACACTTCAACAAACAATTGTCTGTTCGACAAAAAGATGCTGATTTTAGGCACCTGGGAGCTACGAGTGATGGTGATATAACTTTGACTTGTACAAACTCAAGATCATCACATCTATTACTTCTCTGCATAGGAAAGCTAAATATTGTAGGCAACCTTTTTGTCTCCAAAATCAACCAACCATAAATCTCAAAAAAGTTTTCATCTTTCATACTTCCATCAAAGCAAATCTAGTGTCTAGAGCAACGATTACTAAATGGAGGCGCATAAGACAAACACATTAAGCATCTCAAAGATAATAATTTGAATATGATGATGAATAAAGTGTTACCTCACGAAGCGCATCCGCATAAGAACTCATGTCAGTCAGGATAACAAGAACATGCTTCCCACATTCATATGCCAGGTATTCTGCTGTGGTGAGAGCAATACGAGGAGTAATAATACGCTCAATTGTAGGGTCATTGGCCTGCAATGGGAACAATTGAAACCAATCAGAATGAATAATCTCATCCAGCATGAAGGGTAGCCACAAAAAATCCAATCTAGATTAGACATAAAGACAATTATGTACCAGATTTAAAAAGAGAGTAACTCTCTCCATAGAACCGTTCTCCTCAAAGTCGCGTTTAAAGAACTGTGCAGTTTCCATATTAACTCCCATAGCAGCAAATACAATGGCAAAGTTGTCCTCTTCACCATCCTGAAAAATATACGATAAAAATGTGAAGAAAATCTAGTAGGACAACATTGAAAGATAGAAATAAGCCCAAATTGAGGATATAAATCATAGTCATCTATGTTACTCAAACTCTTCACTTCACCTCAATTATTCTTGTCGTCGCCTCGACACTTCAAAATTGGCATAAAAATGACTCTTCAACACTTCATTTTGAACCAAAATAATGCATTGGTTTTAAACAAAATGGCGGAATGGGACACTTGGAGATGATACTAAGTTGGACTAAGTAACATGCATCCTCCAAGGAAAAAAAGGCAAAGAATGAAAGCTCACATTTTCTACCCAATAATAAAAAGACCATAACCAGAACAAAAACAAAAACAAATAGTTTCATGTAGACAAAAAATAGAGTTTCCAGATAAAATAATGGACAAAAGTAGAAACGGCATTACTAGCCAATCACTAAAAATAGTTTTTGTAGTTGAAAGGCAAACAAAAACGAAGATGGAGTACGAAGACGTGAATGCTTTGATACATGAGTGGGCATACCTTGATTGATAGAAATTCGAAACTAGGATCTAAGTAAAGGGTTAAGAGTCGCAAATATTGAGAACATGAATCGTAAGGAAAATAGAATATTAGAAAATTGGAACTCAGAGACATAAAAAGAGGGAAATGAGGACGAAAATGACCTAAGAGTGGAAAAAATATGAAAGATTCAGGCTTACAGGTTGAGAAGTAGAAAATGGAAATGAATGGAGCAAAAGAATTCAAGTGGACAACAATTGTAACTAATATATTGGTTCATGTAGGCGACCTTATCTTTTGAGATCTAGGCTTTGGCATTATTGTTGAAAGACAAACAGATTTTTTTGCAGAAACCATACCTCCAAAAGGTTGTCAGACTTTTCCAACCGCTTCACAAGACCTGCTTGACGACATATCTGAGCAGCAATCTCATTGTGAGGAAGACCAGCAGCAGAAAAGAGAGGGATCTTTTGTCCTCTAGCAATAGAGTTCATGACATCAATTGTGGAAATGCCTGTCTGAATCATTTCTTCAGGGTAAGTTCTTTCACTGGGGTTTATTGAACTCCCTAGAAACAGAATAAATGTCGGAGTATATTAGACAAAATTTCATTGACATACAGCAACATGAACAGGACTTGAAAACCACATACCAGAAATATCCAAGTAAGCCTCAGGAAGAATAGGAGGGCCATTATCAATTGGTTTACCAGATCCATTGAAGATACGCCCAAGCATATCTTGGGAAACAGGAGTTTTCAAAACCTGGTCAACAAAAGAATATATTTAGAGCCCAGTAATTCTGTTGCTTAAAAATAACGAACATAGACGAAACGTGACAAACAAAATTGAAGTATAGACGGTAAAAGCAATTGTCAACAAACCATCTTGTTTGACTCTACTACTTTAGACTAACAGAGATCAGCTAAAAAGCTTTCCCATGTAATCAAACTACTATAAGAGTTTGTTACCAAACATCTTAGAAATCACAGGAAAATCAATTATTTAGATCAAATACAAATACATGTATGCTTCTTCCTTCTACATAGACATTTTCAAAGAGAGAAAACAATGAAATTAATAATAAGCAAAGCCTAGGGGACAACAAAAATTGCAGCAACAACAAAACAAGTTAATTTCTCACAGTGATCCTTAGGAACTAACAAGATTTCATCAAAAAAAATAGATTTTCACGAGAGGCACTTTAAATCACTAACAGTGCTAACCTCCCCGTTTACTTCCCCGAATTTCTCTTTACTCTTCTCTTTTAGCCACACCATTTTTCACTAACTTTTCGTATCTACTTCATTAAATTTAAGTCACCTCTCTGTAACTTAATCAAATGCTGCCCAAATTTCATGTTTCATACTATTTGAGATGGCCCTACTTATTATTTATCTAACGATATGCTTATTTACATTTTTTGTCATTTAATGAGTTAAGTATCATAAATTATATCATTTAAAGTAAAATATTATAAATATTAAAGAGTTAATAAAAAAAGAAAGATATGAAAATTAAGTGGAGAAAATATAGAAAATTTAATTTATATTAATTCAAGAATGAAAAAATATGACTAATGGTATAATAGTTTTATATTATTAATTTCTGTATTTTTCAGAAATCAAGATTTCCTATTCTTACAAAAGTTGAAAAAACAATTGATCTTGCTAGAAAATGACCTATGTCACAATCTTAGTATGTTGCATCATCTAATGTACACCATTCTTTTTGGCTGAGAATATGGCAAAAAAGTGAAATTTCGATAGCAACCTGGACTAAAAACATTTTTTAAAAAAAAACATTATTTTGCTTTACAAATGGCATTGGTTTATTGCATAGTTGTTAGAAAGCCATCCATTTGATGTGTTTACCCAAACTTGGGCAGGGTTTATTTAATAGCTGAGTAACGCATTTGCCTCCCAAATGATTTGGTGTCCCCCATATTTCTACCATTGCTCAAGCTCTTAATACCACATTACTTCATTTAGCTTTTGTATGAGCCATTATAGCAAATATTTGCAAACCCCAAAGCCATATCAGTTTGTTCTAAGTCTTGAGAAAACAAGAAATAAACATGAGGATATAAGAAATGACTAGAACATAATCATTCATCACCCACAATACCCTACTCAGAAGATGCAACAATTATCTTGTAAGTGAGACAAAAAGATACAGAACAGAAATGAAGAACCAAGTGCTAGAATCTGAAAAAACATGTTAGTAAAAATAAAGCAACCTCAATTCCATATTGTAATCTCAAGGACAGAACAAAACCCAAAATTTTTCAGGAACTATACTACTGTGGATTAAAAATGAATTTCCAAGTCTTACCTCACCAGTGAACTGGACAGTAGTGTATTTGTTATCAATTCCAGATGTTCCTTCAAAAACCTATCAGAAAGATAAACGACATCACTTGTTAAAATTCCTTTCAATGAGTTTACTTCAAATTTCCGTTCATCAGATGAGCTGGTTTTAAATTTTAACATTCATAAATGCTTGTTTCATATTATCAGGATTAGTGACAATAGGTCAATTGAAACCAGAGTCACAAACTGATCAAGATAAACTATTTTTAAATTACAGACATGAAGTACCTGTACTACAGCCTTCTCACCATCAACTTCTAAAACTTGACCTCTACGAGTGGACCCATCTCCCAAACGAATATTAACAATTTCTTGAAATTTAGGTCCCTACCACAAACAGGTGAAATTCAAAAGGTTAATGTATAACAATAAAAGATCAAAGAAAAAGATGAAAAGTAACCGGAAAAATTAATGAGATTAAGACCAAAGACAAAAAACCCACCTTAACTTTGTCAAGAATAACCAGTGGCCCGGCAACTCCTGAGACTGTTCTGTACTCTGCAGAAATCAATTAAAAAAAATTAGCAATTCAACATGTTTTATCAAACGTAAAACCGGTGCTACTATATGGATCAAAAAGTTAGGCTATTAAAAAGGATCATAGTAGAAAGACGGGAATAGCAAAAACTCGAATGCTTTGATGGATGAGTGGGCATACCTTGAGAAATAGAATTCGAAACAAAGATATAAAAATGGTTTAGGAGTTGTAAATATTGACGAATAGATAAACGAGAAACATTTAAGATGGTTTGGGCATGTGCAAAGATAGGATATTAGCAAACCAATAAAAAGGATAGAAAGTTGGAGCTTTGGAGACTTAAAAAGAAGACATCTAAGATCGAAGATAACATGGAGCACAGGAGTGGGAAATGATGAATGACCTAGATTTACAAATTGAGAGGGTAGAAAATCGGAATTAATGGAGAAAAAGAATTATGTGGACTACCATTGGAACTGACATATTGGTTCATGTAGCCGACTCCAATCTTTTGAGATTAAGGCTTTTGCATTATTGTTGTTGTGAGCAATTCACAACATGTTCACAGCTCTAAGAGCATAACAAAGATTAATTTCCATCACAATTATTACATCACAAAACTCATTCAGACCACGAATAGAGCATCGACGACACTGAAAGGCCATTATGCATTACCATTGCTACTCAAAACACTTTGAATCGGATCAACATAACTCACAAAACCTCACATACTTATATATGACCTTACTCCACTTGGACATTCCAAATTCCACCAAAAGATACATGTATAGAGAAATTGCCCAACATTGATCATTAAGCCTTTCTATATGACAGTCAACTAAAGGCAAAACAGCAGCAAAGCTAACTAATTCAAACAGAATAAGTCAAATCCATAGACTACTAGCCGACATTCCAATCACAAACCTCATTTCTTCAAAATCAACCATGTAGTGATACTAATTGAACTCCCGAACCAACTAAACTACTCTATCTTACCTCACCAGCCAAAAATAAAAAGAGCTTAACATCCACACCAAACCCATAATTGAACATTCTATCTAACAGAAATCAATCACTAAAGAAGTCATCCAATAATTAGATCAAGTTAATGTCATTAATCTAACAATAACCTCAGATAATCTTCCTACTGAACACAAAATTTCACAACTTTGACCGATATACACTTCTGCAGCACAATCCATCAACGAATTTACTTCAGAAATAACAAATAATTAAGCTAGATAAAATTGTCATTGACAATGTTTGAAGAACTTACCCATTCCAACTTCCAAATTACCATCTTCGCCATCGAAAATGTTCTGAGCACCCATCGTCAATCAAATACTAAATAAAAAAATTGAAAATCTGCAATCAAAATCAATGAATTAACAACAACTTATAACAATGAGGCAAAAAACAATCATAGTGATGAAAATTAAGCAAATTTTTCATAAACAAGAATTGATAACTTACAAGAAGAAATTAAATAAAATGATATAATGAATAGATCTGAAGAGGAAGGTACCTGCGATCAGAGGAGAGAGAAAGAGAGATGATTGGATGAAGAGAGGAGGGAGATGAAGACACGAGAGAACGCAAGGGTAAGGGGAAATTGTAGTACTCCTATATGAGATCTGACAATATACATACAATTACAAAATTTATGTTTCCATTGATCAATCAATTCATAATTTAAAATTTAAATTAACTTATTTTTTTATTTATGTTGGTGTTTATTTATTCACAAATTGTTATATAAAACGATCTCATTGAGACACGCGTCTTATATATTTTATATGAGTTATGAGTATATAACTAGTATATAAATTCCCGAGTATGAAATATAAAAATCATGCATTCTAATAAAAATGTTAAAATATAACAAATGTCATTTTTAAAGGTTCATGACAAATCATACATTCAAATAAAAAGTTGAAAAATAACAAATATCATTCTTATAGGACCCCATGGAATTGTATAAGTGAGTGATAATTAATTATATGAGAAATTTTGATTTATTTATTATAGTAAATTTATATAACTAAGTAACCTAGAATCATACTTCATATTATACATGCTAATAAAAAAGTTGGAAAATGATAACGTCATTTTTAAAGGATCCATAACAAATGGAATTATATAAGTGGGTGATAATTGATCACATGATAATATTTACCTAATTTAAATATAATTTACTTATTATAGTAATTTTACATGCATAACCTAGAATCATCATACATTCTAATAAAAATGTTGAATAATGACAAATGTCATTTTTAGAGGAGCCATCATACATTCTAATAAAAATGTTAAAAAATAACAAATGTTTGACGAACGTGGCGATTAATTCTTTCGAAAATCATATATTCTAATAAAAATGTTAGAAAACGACCAATGTCATTTTTAAAAGAGCCATAAAAGATCATACATTCTAATAAAAATATTAAAAAATGACAAATGTCATTTTTAGAGGAGCCATGAAAAATCATATCATACATCATACATTAATAAAAATGCTGGAAATGACAAATGTCATTTTTAGAGGAGCCATCATACATTCTAATAAAAATGTTAGAAAATTACAAATGTTTAACGGACGCCGCGATTAGTTCTTTCGAAAATCCAGTCGAAACAAGTATTTAACGACTCATTATAATGATATTTGTTTTCAAAAAAACAGACGTCGCGATTATCAGTAGGGGTAATTCTTTCGAGAATCCAGTCGATCCAAGTACTAATTTACCTATTTCCGACACATAGACCGAAAAAGATATTCAACGTACACCAAAAAGTTTCTAGACAATTGCTGGTTTATGGTACCTTAGGGTATCTTCTAAAAAGAAAATATACATTGAGAAGGTAAAATAAACTCAAATAAGAAAAGGGGATGTAGAAAATTACTGGAGATGTAATTCACAATTATGTTGCCTTTCAAATGGTTAGTTGTAACATTATCTATTCCAGTGTAATGTGTAAGCTTTAAATTACACCAATACAATTCTATATTTATATGTCAACCTTATATGTAAGGCCATCGTTCCAATTTCTTGCTACATAGCTGTTTTTCTGGATTCAAATAATAATTCAATGCCATGTATTTCCAGTCTATTACAGAAGGTTTAACATCATTCAGAGTGCCATATCATTTATCCATTAGATCGGTGCATAAATGAGGTTTGGCCAAGCAGAAAACCGTCATCGAATCCTTGAGAAGGAGGGATAAATGCAAAACTAATGTGGAAATACAGTGCACAAACTCTAAATTAAATAACGATATTTAGGGCACACACAAAACATGACGAGTTCTTAATTTTTCATTTTACAATGATCTAACAGAAAACTAAAGTGAGGGGAAGTGCAATATGGTCCTATAGAAATCACACTATGGAATGCAACATAAATTGAAGGAAATAGACAGTCCTCACATTTTTACATGGTATGCACAAACTAAATCTAAGGGCTTTTTATCAGAATAGCACGCCCTAAAAAATCTGAGCTCTCTTTGCGGATTTTGATGGGTACGAGAGGTTACAATACAAACCAAATGAAGCTCTTGTGTGTACTTGATGAATCCTACTTGTGCCCCCGGAAATACATGTAAACTTTCTGCAAAATTACAAACAAAAAAATCAGGGGAAAGTTAATGCTTACACGGCTATACGCTAGCAGAGTAGCAGAATGTAGCATAAGATATTTGTTCGAGTTTATACACATTAACTGATGAAACAGTATGATTTCTAGTCACTGGAAGGCTGGCAGCTCAACAGAATAGAGTGAGGTGTTTGTTGCATCGCATGAGATCTCAACAATTGGATAGATAACTAAATTCACTGTTCATGACATATTTTGTTAAATCCGCTAGAAGCCAAAAAGATGTAAAATTCAGTTCTATGAACACAAACAAAACTGTTGATACCATGAACTTGATACTTCTACAAAGACATTCAGTAGCGTGAGATCAGTGAGAGAACAAAGGGTTTCACATGTACACAGCTCCCCTTAAAAAAGTTCAGAAAGGCTTTCTGAACTTAGCCCAGCCATTCCAAAGAGGTGGTTTCACATATCCCCTTGATCCAAAGAACTTGACAGCCGTAAGTTCAAAAAGTAAAAAGCGTATGGTTGATTTAGTCCATATATATTCTGAAATGAAGTTTTGATACTCATTACAAATAGACATCAATCTATCTATCCTAGGCAGTAGGCACCAATCATGGAAGCAAGAAGAGCCAAGAAATTGGAAGGAATGTACTTGTTTTTGCTTTAAAATGAAAAAGTAACACTGATCTCACCCATCCAGCATTCCATATCTAAAAAAGAGAAAATAGATTACAAAATACAACCCTCACTTCCTCGGCTCCACCCCTTCTTGCAATGCCCACATCTAAAAGCACAACTAAACTCTGTTTTATCTAAAACAAAGGGATAGAATAAAAATTATAAATCTTGTCTTACAGGAACATTTAACATTTCTATACGCACTTTGCAATAATCCATAATTCCGTATATCCCTCCTTTTAGGTGTGGAAATAACATCTAAACCCAAACTTACTTTTTTCCAGAAAATTTTAATGCCAGGTCAGTAAAACAACTATAAGTAAAAGACGACAACAAATTGGTGCCTAGAAAACAACAGAATGATGCACTTGATTTTTATAATAAACAGATGACAGAATCAGAAATTATTCAGAACAACGATAGACAATTAAAGCTTTAGAAATAATATTACATCAAACACATGAATCTTCAACAGAGGTGACAAAAAACAGAAGCTAGAGGTGGTAACTCGAAAATGTAGATGACAAGAAAGTTATTTGGCTGACCGGTCTCTTTAATTTTTCGCAATGGGGTAACTGACAATGATTTCCCCCACCAAAAAAGGGGGGAGGGATAATTGCATACATTATCAGCCAGGCGATAATCCTATACCTAGCAGGTAGTCGTTTCCAGACTAAAACATACTCAGAAACAAAAGCAAGTGGTGTCAATTGCCATTCTCACCTGAAGAACCCAAAAGCTCAAGAGTGATTCCAAACAAAAGAAACCAAATCCAACCAAGTAAAAAACCTGTATAGACAAACAAATGCAGTTTTGTCCTGTTAATTCACGAATAAATAAATAAATAATTCACTTGAGAACTGGCTAAAAAAAGTAATAAAAATAAGCCAGCTGCATATCAACACAATCCAGAGGAAACAAACTCTAAAGATCATGTAAGACAATGTAAAGTTCCCCTACCTGTGCTATACCAAACAAAAGAAATAGAATTCACATTTGGTGCCAGATATAATAGATTACCTTACACATTTCCACCTTATGCAAAAGGAATGAAAACATTAAGAATGTGAAAAACAACAACAATAACAATGCCAAAGCCTTAATTGCAAATGTTTGGGATTAGTTACATGAACTAAACCAATAGATTAGTCAAGTGGTTGCCCACGAGAATTTTTCATCTCCATTCTTTTTTTCTACCATCTCAACCTATAAGTCTGAATTCTACATATACTCTTTTCACTACAATCTTCCTTGCCCTTTTTTTAAATCCTCAAAATTTCAACCTTCTGATTCACTAATACCACGGCTTTGCACATGCCCAAAGCATTTTAAATGATTTTCTTTCATCTTCTCCTCGATATTGAAACTACATAAATACTAATTAAAGTTCAACAAACTGAGTTCAATCCCCCGGAAAAAATTACTTTGCGGAAGCAAATATAAGACTGATGAGACATTTCTAATCAAATGCACTTAGCAAAAGGGAATTAGCATGATTATTACCTCACAACATTATCTCTCAGTATCCAAGCAATAAAATAGATTACTTGATAATTTATCATCAATGTAATATGATTTCCTTACAAAGTTGAAGCTAGTCAGAGTAAAGATATGAATATCTATAAAACTTACCCCAACTAGAACACTATGAGGGAATACATCAATTGCTGCAAGGATGCCCCTGAAAATATCAGTAGTATAGATGAGAAATAACTACCATCCAAGAAACAGGCTCAAAAAAATTAAAAATCGCACAAGAACTAATACAAAACAGTTCTCCCCAAATGAAAAGAAAAAATGGAGATAACTCACGTATTACACTAATAAGACATGACAACACGAGACAAATGGGTAGTTGAATGAATAAAACATTACATAATCAAATTTATATTTACCACGAATTCATCATCTATAATGTTTGCAGTTTGCACTCATATTGTCTTAAGATTATATCTATCTTTCTTCTGGGTTCTTCCCACTAGAATTCAAGCAGTTAAAAGGGTGTGAAAATAACTAAACCAATATACTTTGGCTTTGAGTTATCCTTGCTTTTTATTCCCATATTGGAGAAAGATCCAAAACAAAATTTTGCATCACATCCCAGAAAATGATGACATAACAAAACTCAGCTAAGCAAGTTTCAAATGTTTTGTTAACAAAAACAAAATGATTAAAATATCCCTCTTTAAGCTGTAATTTAGACCCTTTGACAAAACAAAATTGTTTACATTTAAGTTTTGACGCCATTGAACAGAATTGATCCTCAGCAAATCTAGTAAAAATCACATGAACAAGACAATGGACAACTGACAAGATATCCATAATGAAATAACATCAATATGATCTCTGTGATTTTTCAGTTTTTCTTAATATGTACCTCAATAAATTGTGTAAAACTAAAATGACACTTGGAAAACCTTAAAGCTGATAATAGTTCAAACAAGTAGGTTGCGGATGATCATTGTCAAACAACATTAAGAAACTTACGTGAAAGACTGTCCATGAAACACGATTGGGGGAGCAATTGCAGCAAAGATACAAAAAAGAATGTGGAGCTGCACAATAATAACATTACATCAGGAACTCCAAATAGAAAATAAGAAGGGTGTAAACACTAGATGTCCCCAGTCCAATTAAAAGGTGTTACAAACATTAGCTTTCATAGAAAGTGGAAACTCACCAGGTATAACAAGAAAAACCAGCCAAACTTCAAAGCACTATCCGTCCTGAAAGGAGAAAATTGAAATCAGTGTAAATTTGTTCCATAATTTCTGCATAGTGATATAAATCAATATTTTCTCTTCCAACTCCACATTATAACTAAAGCTATTTTTTCCTTCTTCCTTTACACGAGAGGGAGACAACCACCCTCACACAATACAGCATCTTTAATATTCAAAATCAACAGCAACCCTCATAAGAGTAGGTCAGGTCACTGCCTCTTTGTGAAAGTTTCAAGAGCTATTCACAAATTACATCCCTGGATCCAACTCCCACCGAATTTCACAGCCATGACTCATGTAAAAGAAAAGTGGGCAGCTGAAAGAAACACTGCCAACATCAACTTGCCATGCAATTAATTTCAGGGAAGCCAGACAACTGTCTGATAGTTTTTTTATTAAAAACATTGAAATTCAAAATATAAATATAGATATAACTAAAACAAAAAGACCTTTTAGAAAAACAACATGGCATCTTCAATGTTCCTCGATTGACAATTTTTCTTCCCAAAAGTATTAGTCATGACAATTTATGACAACAAGAGGCTAGCCAGTTGCATATTATCCTACTTAATCAGGGTTATGATATTAAATATAAATTTCAAGTTTGACAGATCTATGTGTCTTTCAAAGAAATCTATAGAAAAGAAAAAGGCTAAAGGTTTTATCAACAAAAAGCTTTGAATATAAGGAAAACTCTCACCAAGATTTATTCACATTTATCATTTTTCAACAATGAAGATTTTTCATACTAGAAAAGGTGAGTACGGTAAAACACACACCACATGCATACACAAGAGAGAAATGAAGGAGAGGAAAGGCAGGCCAGAACGCATAAACAACTACCTCATAGCACGATAAAGTGGTCGATACCACAAAACATATGACAGGGGAACACCAAGTAGAGCGTATATCGACGCAAGGAAAAAAATTTTGACACCTAGAATGCAAAAAAAAAAATGTCAATGGATTATCATATAATAGCATGGCTCAGTGTAACATAATTCGCCAGCTAATTTGCCTTTAGAACTCAAAATTGTTGAAAAATAGCCCAAAATGACCATAATTCACTTTTTCGATTAGCAATTTGCGGGAAAATTAGCGAATTATGTGACACCGGCATGGCTAAAGGCAGTTCAATTCAATCAAAATAAAACAATATGGTCCTTACCTCCTCCTTTAATCCAACAGACAATGATTGCAATTATATTGTATGAGAGACAGAAAACTAAGCCTGCATCAATAAGACAAAGTTGAGAACTAGGTCCAAGATTGGACTTAACCAAGTCAACAAAATTCAATCAAGAAGTCAATAGAAATTAGAAAAAGGATGAAAAAATATTTGTTGACTTAAGAGAAAAAGAAAATTAGAGCAAGAAATACATAGAAAGCAATATAATATCCTATTTTGTCAATTCTGTCAAAAAATAATGAAGAAAACAACATGAATTACACAAACCACATATCACAAAGATGCTTTCTTCTAATGATGGATACATTCTTACAATATTTAGCGCAAATCAAGATATACAAAAACTAAAAGAGGCATGAAGTAATTGAAACTACTAGAGAATTGTTGGCGCATCTAGCCAAACGAATAAAACTCTAGGTGATGCATATTCAAAGTTGTCTTGGATAATATCTTTCATCCTTCATCGGCCTGTAATAAAAAATAAAAAAGAAAAAAAGAAAAAAAGCTTTAAATAAAAGTCAAACGCACTATAATATCAAAGAGGCAAAGACCAAAAGTCACATTGGAAACTCAGCCACTCATCTTCTTCATTATTCCTACTTTCCTGCTTTCCAATTTCCATATTTCTATTCTCTAGATTTCTACATTTCCTTTAATACTCTCTAAATCTTCAATCTTCCTCTAAATTTTTCCTACTTTCTTAATTAATTTTTTTGTTTTTCCCAAAAATTTTCAATATTCCAAATTAAAATTAAACCTTCGATTCTTCGTCTCTTCGAATCCTCCATTACAACGGGCATGAAATTAAGTTCAATGGGAAAATTAATTTCGTGTTTTCCACAATTAAACCACTTAATTTTCGTTTATCAAACGGCTAACTTTTTTGCTCTTTATAAATTTTGTTTTAATGTCCTATCTTTTTCAGATTTAAGAATTAAAAAAAAAATTATAGTGATAATAAAAATTGGGTATAACCGTACAAGGGTTAACAAGAATTCAAGATTATCAAGAAGAGCAAAGGAAAGAGATTAAGGGGTCAATTGTCAATTATGGATTTACGGTGAATTGCCGCAACTCGCAAGCCAGGTTGTAACAATCCTTTCTGTTTCAATCCGACAATCCAAGTGAATTTGTTCTTTTTTGTGATTTTGTTAATTGTTTGGCTATTTGTTTATTTACTACATATTATTGCAATTTTCATTTTATTTTTAGATTTTAATTATGCCTCCTAAAAGAAAGTATATGTCCGGTTATGATAAACGTATGAAAAAGAAAAAATTAGAAGAGTTAATTCAATCTCAAAGAGGGGCTCTTGACAAATTTTTATTAATAAATCCGCAAATTGTAGATGAAAATCCAAATGTTGTTGATGTTAATGCTGAAATTTTTGATAATTTAGCTGTTAATGAAAATATTAATTCGTATAATCAAAGTGTTGATGTTAATGTGCCTGCCTCTGAAAATGAAAATGTGGATGATCAATATGTTGATGTTAATGATGATGATGGTGAGGATTTGGATAATTTGTTTCATAGAGAGGAAAATGATAATAATAATGAACAACAACAACTTGACCAATATGAATATTCTTTTGATGGTGAGGATTGGCATTAATCGCAATTGAAAATGATCTTTTGGAGAAGGTGGAATATAAAGACATGGTTGATGAATTTGCTTCAAAAAATGCTAGAAGATCGGCTCTATTTAAATAATTTAAAGTTTTGATAATTGAGATTGTATTAGGATATTAAGCATATTATTTATCATTTAAATAAAGTAGTTTGAGTATGTGTTTTGTTTAAGCATAATATTTTTTTATTAGGGCCCAATTTCAAAGTTTAGAACAGGGCACCCAAAATGATTAAGACGGCCCTGGATTGGACATGCCATGTCCCTAATATTACATGAAAAATCCTCAAAGGAAAAGGAATATATCAACCAATGCACAACTGAAATCTCAAAATATAATAAACTATAAAATACTTTTCGAGAGTTGTATTTAAAGATAAAAGAAAGTTAAAGGAGAGAGGTCTTAGTCATGTTGCATCATTGCATGATGGAGATTTAAGATTCTCAAATTATGCATATTGTGAATGCCAAATATGAGGCAGCTCAACACAATGAAATGACAAGATAAAAAAATTGCAAAGTGAACAGCCAACGATTTATGTTATACAATATGGCTTGTAGTAGGCCCACCTATCTCAGCTATGGCCGAGCTCAATCAAGTCTTTCTACAAAATCCTTAACTTTGAAATAATTAATTTCGAGATGTTTATGCTTGACCTGATCAATTTGAGTCTTTGCTCTCCAAGGTAAATCTTTGAAGAAAAAGCTTTTTCCTTTTCATTAGCATAATTGAAAGTAAGACTACGAGTATCTATGTATCAATTTAAGACTACAATTTGTATATACAGATTTGCACTTTTCCCAATGCACATATTCAATTCTAAATATCTCTAATTGTGCATCATATAAATAATAAAAAGTTGATACTAATAAAATTTACACTGAGACGAATAAGACAAGATCTCAAAAGACTGTGTTTTACTTTTTACTTATAAATTAAAATTGAAATACAAATTAAGAGTGATTGATGATAAATAGTATTAAAAAACTATTAGGACAATGATAGGGAATAGGAGGGAGCATTACACTAGGCTATTCACCATCATATAATCACTTGTATTCATGTTATCCACTACAGTATATTTTTAATCGCTCATAATTCAAAATTTAAAACGTTGATATTATGAAAATATGCATGAAGACGAATCAAACAAGATCCGACTTAACTATGTTTTGATCATACATTATAATCAGAGGTAAAACAATATTGATTGATGAATAGTAGTTATCATGTAAGTGTAGCTACTAATTAAGTGCATGTTCATTCCTATGCTTAAGAGGGGGGAAATTAAGGTCTAAAAAGAAAAATGAGAGAAGAAATCCACTATCATGCCTACATGAATTCCATCTCATAAAGAAAACTCTTTGAAAAATTGACTAGTTAATTCAAGGGCATGCTAAAACCTATAAAACGTAACTAGTGCACATCATAATTCTCAATACAAAATACAAATCAAATGGACAGCTTCTAATTAGGGTATATCACATATGATTAATAATAGGAAAGGAAAAAAACAAAGCATTCCGATATCGAAGAAATTTTTACTAGAAAAAATTGATACCTAACCAACTTGCAAATGCCAAATATTGCAACTTTTGAGCATGAACAGGTATTTCATTGGCTATGTCATGGTGTATGATTGGGAAGAAAGGTGGCCAATTTCTATCATCAGCAGGGACACCAGCTGCATTGTAAAAATGACAAGTGAGAATGGAAAACAACAATCAACATATGAACTTATTAAAGCATTGTATAGAATAATGATTAGCGTCAAGATCAAGATCAAACAAAAAGGGAAAAAAGCACTCAAATATAGGCTTTAGCCTCTCATTCAATAACCTGAAGTGACAGCATCTTCTCTCCGCTTAATGTCCTGCAGTAAAAATGTTTGAAACAATATAATCAATGGAAATTGGAAAGTCAAGATGAGAACCAAACTTGTCCTCGTTGCAATATCCATTATCAAAGTTTGACAAGGAAATAAAAATCAGTTCATCTTCACTTAGACGATGGTAAAACTGACCAACTCTCTCCTTTTAAGATCTGCCTCCCAATCAGCTAGTTCTTTCTCTTTGTTAGGATCCTGCATGAAATAATACAACATAACTTTGGAATACCTTCCAAGTAAAAACCAAAAGCAATTAATTGAAACTTAAAGTTACCATACATTCCTGCTTTCCAACGGCACATCAACAGTTGCGTCAGTCTTTTGACCAAACCCAAAGGAAGGAAGACGGAACTTTGAGCCAGCAGCACTTGAACCATTCTGCAAAATGACACAACAATAATCAACAAGATAAAATGAAAAGTTCTTTACTAACAAAAGTGTAACTTTAAAATTAGTTAGAGATACGATAAGTTGTCTTTATTCTTCATAAAAAAATCTATCTATACATGCAGAAAACAATCCTTGAGACTGAGTATTGCACTAATATACAAGCTATTGCATGAAGGATAAAAGGAAAGAATGTTATTATATCTATGCTCTGTATCTACAAACAAGGGGCAAAATTTGTAACAAGTAAATCTAAAGGTTGTCCTTAAAGATTTCAATTGTCTTGCAAAACAAAAAATCCTAATATCCTAACTAATTAACAAACAGTGCTGATGTGGCAAGCAAACCTCGATAACATATTTTTCCCAAAGTCAACAAAGATATCTTCGAACTAGAAAATATTCACTGCATCCAGAAATGAAGCTCAAGATTTTCACTTAGACGCAATTTTTGCCTAATAGAAACGATATGATGGGAACCTTGGTGCACCAATTAGAAGTCACTATGTGATTGAAAGGTCACAATTTAGAATCCTGTAAGAGGTACCTCTTGCAGAAATGCAAGGTACTGTTTATATATATCATATATATGTTGTGGCACCTTTCTCTAGACCCTCGTTGTGATGGACGTTTTGTGCAACAAAATGTTATTATCTTTTGAATTGCAACAATATGTTGTGATGTTCAAATGCTATCAATTCTTTTGTACCGAACTTTTTCGAGACATGTCACAATTGACTCGAGTTGACAAACCTAGCGACTACTCCAAACTATAACCTAGTTAGAAACATGTACAAAAACAATGTGTAAAAAATATCATTCAAAATCCAAACATAATTTTATTTTTGAAAAAGCTATTATAAATTGGTAATTGACCTTAAACAGATAAATTCATACTAAGCATGTCATTATATATCTGTTAAAGCAAGAATCAATTCCCACAATATTGAAGATAATTTTGAGCATCTTGTAGCTCATGTTATGTCTTACAAACTTGAGAGTGATGTGGGATGTGTCATGGGAAATGAGGTGCTAAGGTTTGGTTCTCTTGATCAAGTGTTCGATAATGATGATGATTTGAGGAGCTTTGAGCAAGGCATAGAGTGGATTGATCAAAACAAGAGAGAATTCAAAGAGGGGATTGCATGTGCCTTGAACGAGGCAAGAACCAAGGAGGCCTCTTGCTCGAACAAGGTAGCAAGTATACAAGATCAGAAGCTGGTCACTGAAGGCTGCTCGTTCAAACGGTATGTGCAGGACAATTCTAACGGCTTTTGTTTTGTGCGTGTTTTGGCTTAGGCTTTTAAGCCATTTGTCTTAGGGTTTTCTAGTCAGGTGTAGGGATATATAAGGGTCCTTAGAGATTCATTAGAAGTATGAGAGTGAGTCTAATACACTAGAAGCAACTAGGGTTCACAACCAAGAGAGTTTTTCATTGCATTAGAGTGTTTGTGTGAGACCACCATTAAAGGTGAGGTCTTTGCTTTGAGAGATTGTTCTTAAAGCTTGTGTGTGGCTTCTCATTGATGTATGTTGATATATTAATGAAAGTAAGCCTTGTTTGAGGGGGAGGTATCAATAGATACCTCATAAAGATTGTGTCTTTGTTCATTGTTGTTCTTGCTCTGTTTTTGGTTGATTTCTTTGCACTTGTTTGTGATTGTTCTTCACTAGAATACTAGATATCATAGCCCATTCACAACAATATCAAAATTGGTACGCAAAATCTTTCACGTTGTTTTTGTATATGAAAAATAGAGCAGAAAGTCAGTGTATACTGTGTAGGCAATCTTTCAAGTTCCGAAAATGGCTAAAAAATCAAATGTAATGATCATGTAAAAGCTCAATAATCTGATTCAAACCATGAAGTGGGAAAACAAATGGTCCAGTCCAAATTTCACATTTCTCAATGCGCTAAAAAGCTAGGGATTCAGATCCAGATCAAACAATGCAAACAAAATCACAAAAATAACAACATAAAATCATTGCATTTAATGATACAAAATTACGATAAAATTATAAGGAATTCAAGAGGCAATAGATCTAAGTATAGGAAGTGAACGATGGTGAAGAAATCAAAAAAAAAAAAGAGAAAATTACAGCGAATGGATTGACATTGTCCTGCTGAGAACTCATTGTGTGGTTTATGATTGGATTGTTGATGACGCGAAGGAATTTGAGAACTTCGAAATGGAATTGTACCGAATTCGCAGTGGATGGAGTGAGAGTTACGAAGAGATGAGTGACCCCTGTAACTGACTAACTGGTAAAGAGAGAGATGGAGAGCGAGGGAAATACGGGAATTTTAATAACATGTGTTCTCGTAAGTGTTGACTGTTGACTTGTTGAGCATTAGCTTTGATTTTGTTATACTCCATTATGAATTTGGTAGGGAAAATTAGAGTTGATCAAAATGTGATCCGATTCAAAAATTCGAATTGGATATGAGAGTTATCCAACGGAGAATATATTTTTTTAGGTTTATCGCACTGATGTTACCTGAATTGAAGTTGCATTCAAATCGATGAATGATCGAAAATTAGAAAATTGAATTTGAAAAATGCAATTGATTTTTATAACCGATATATAGTTATTAATCGATATTATTCAAACCTAATCATTATCGAACAAGTCATATTCAACCCGAATAATGCACGAAATTGAATTTGATACGGCTAAAATCAACTTAATCCAAATTGGTTTATAGTCGAACTTTTGTAAATCTGAACTGATTTTTAACCGAACTGTTGTAAACCCAAACTGATTTTTAATTGAAAACAAGTTGAAACTCCAAGATTTTTATGATTAATTTTAGTTTATCAAATTTTTATTAATTTGTCAAATAATTTTAGCGTATTTATAATTAATTTAATTTAGTTTAATTTCAGCGTAAAGAAGACTTTTAAACATAAGATGGAAGTTACATAAATGCTTCAGCTGAGGTGGATGCGTTGTAACACAATGATGGATAAGATCACGAATCGGGAGTTTAGAAAGAAATTAGGGGTTCCCCCTATTTCTGCAAAGATGCGTGAAAATACATTAAGATGGTTTAGGCATGTGCAGAGAAAAACTTTTGACGCACCCGTGAGAATGATCGAAAGCATCATAATGGAGGGTAAGAGAAATTGAGAAAAACATAGAAGAACATGGGAGGAACAAATAAAGGACTTGTATGACCTACACCTCTCTGAGAATTTGCCTAGTGGTAAGAGTAGTTGGAGGCGCCTTATCCATGTCTTAGACTACTAATACTCTTTTGCAGTTTCGCTTATCAGTTGTTCTTATTGGTATGAGTTGCCGTCTTCCCTCCTCGGACTCTGATCATAGTTTCTATAAGCGGATACATTGGGTATGATGATGAGAAAATGATGATCAACATCATCATATCCAGTGTATCCCGCTCATAGAAAACTATGATCTCTGGGGAGCGGAGAACAATGGCAGACTCATAGAAAACTATGATCAAGGTTTGGGGAGGGAAGAATGATGATGAGAAAATGATGAATGTTTGAAAACTTATTTTTAGTATTGTGACATTGTAGATAACTTTATCAATAAATTAAAAAGATTCTCCAAGAAATTAACATCAATTATAAATCAATAATGGTATGTTTGGGAATGATGATTTCATTTGCAAATATGGATTTGACCTAAATTAGTGTTTGGCAAATAACAAGAATTTAAATTTGGATTTGAGTCAAATCCACTAATGTTATAAATGTAGTTCATTAAAGTGAGGATTTGAGAATGACACCTCAATCCTTGTCATTCTCAAATTCTTCATTATGATTTCATAATTGAAATCCACAATTTGAAATGAAATGTGTGTTCCCAAACGCATCCTAAATATATTACAAAAATTCTTATCTCTTTGTAATATGTTAAAGTGCTTAATACAAATTTTATTTTGCTAGCTGTTCTCCCTCCTTTTTTTTATAATGGTTTTGAACTATCAAAAGATAAATAATTATGAAACTCAACATTTTTATATAACCGATTTAAAAGGAAGTGTTAAGAAATAACAATTATGTTCCCAATTAAAACAATTAAAAGAAATTGATCTGATGCATCTAAAAAACAACTGGTAATTATTTTTTTGTAAGTGAATATGTCTACATCAATTGAAAAATCAACTATCAACTTAATTCGACATTGACCTGATCGATAAAACTTCTTAATCGACTCCTATTAGAAAAATAAAGTATGGTCCCGATTTGTGCCTAGAAAAACCGAACTAATTATAGATCTACGACAATCTGAGCTCGATTGATACTTAACGCATATTTCAACTGATAATGACCGATGCAAATCCGATAATGTGAATAACCGTTAATTCCTATTCCCATAACATTATAATTATATATTCTCCTCTTGTAGCTGCTATTATTTCTATGTTAGTTCCAAACCAAGGATCTCACCAACAGGAATTTAGGAATTAATTTCAATATTGAATTTATATATTTGTTCAATTGAAGAAGATGATATATGTATTGTTGATACTAGAATAGCGAAAAATGAGATTTATGGCTTTTGTTAAAATGTTAGGTATCTTGATATCTTGATATTCTTAGATGGTTTCTTAGAATTTTTTTGAGTATTCTTAATTTTGGAATGAACATATTTGATTTAATTTAAAATATAAAGAGAATTATGAAAGTGAGTAAATCTTTGAAAAGAATATATGTAAACTAGTTCTATAATATTTTGTTGATATATTGGGGATTTGAGTTATAAAATATGCAATTCTTTGATCATTAGAAATCTAGAATAAAATTTTGACATGAGCTATGGTGAACGGAGAAGATGTACTAAGTTATATGTTAGTATTATAGCATCGAACGTTTGTTGGTACGTAATGTTGTGATTTTGTTACGCTTCGTGAGAGGATATCATCGAGGAACCCTTCTTGTTGATACCTGGGGACCTGACTCGACTCCTTATAGTGATGTTTTCGGTGAGTAGTACCAGTCCCTTAAAAGGTCAGGTTAGACTACGGTTTTGAAAATTGTTCTATTAAAGTTGTTGTGAAATTCATATTGGTGAGACAAATTTGTTATGAATGGTTGTGCTAATATTGATATGCTCAATGGATCGGGCTCACGAGCTGGTCATTGACGGAGTAGAGGAGCATTGTTTCCCTACTCCGATCCTTATTTTGAGGCGAGTTTGTCATTCGGATATTGACAAGCTTCACCAGGGAGTGACATACCTTTAGAGCTATGGGTCTTTCTCTCAACTAAACTCCTAGTACGCACAAAGATCTAGGTCTAATGTTGCTTTTAATCTTTTATTTTGATTTCATGTGTTGTTTTTTTTGATTGCTTCTGCTCATTCAGTTAAATTTGACTCCTCGTTGTTTCTATCTTTTAAATTGCTTACATATCACTACAAGTCAAAAATATGGGATTGCATAGTTAATCAGATTATACCTGAAAGATATTTTGCATTTGAGTATGTATAGACATTGTGTCTGCGTTGGACTTTAGTAATCGTGTGGTAGATTTGGTTATATTGACCATTTTGGATTTTATCGTTAGTTGTATTATTATTTTGGACTTTGGTCTAGATTTTTGGATTTAAGATTAGTTATTAGAGTAATGTTTTAGATCTTGTGACCTTTTTCACGAGTCATGATTTGAGATTTAAATTCTTTGGGTAAGTAAACCTCGTGATGACCGTTCTTACTTAGTCAACTAGTAAGCTAAGTTGTTACATTTCTTCACTCTATTTGCATGCATCTCAAATTTGAAGTGTGAGCATATTTTCTGATTATAACTAATTGATACCGATTTTTACTAATTGAAAATTTTTTAGTTATAAATTATATTTGATTTTTATTAATTACAAATGATTGCATCTAATTTTTACAGATTGTAACTGATTTTTATTAACTAAAACTGATTTTTATTGATTAAAATTTATTTTTATTGATTACTTACTTTTTTAAGGTGATCTAAATAGAACCCTAGTATTACTTTTCGTATTAGGTTCAATTTTCAACTAGCCCGTTCGCATTCCAAGACATAACCTTAAAT
The DNA here is from genome assembly GCA_019425755.1 of Amaranthus cruentus. NCBI lineage: Eukaryota > Viridiplantae > Streptophyta > Magnoliopsida > Caryophyllales > Amaranthaceae > Amaranthus > Amaranthus cruentus. The sequence continues at coordinate 9,771,152 of CM033457.1, read as the reverse complement.
AAAAAGGAAAACAACGTCTCTCCTGAGAGACCGTTTTTATAAGAGACAACTCTCCAGGCTCAGACCCAACAATTAAAAAAAGATAAAATTTAAAAACTGGCGCGCACGTTTGACCCTATTTGAGTTGGCGTTATAATCTATTGAAGTTGGTGTTATAACATATTAAAGTAGGTATGATAACCTATTAAAATTGGTAATTGGAGTTGGACAGTTGGTATTATAACCTATTAAAGTTGGTATTATAACCTATTTGGAGATACCAATTTTAATAGGTTATAATGCCAACTCGAGTAGGTTATAATACCAACTTCAAATAGAATTACACAACGTGCGTTTTTCTGGTAGTTGTTCTTTTATTTATAATGGGTCGACCCATATAAGACGAGTCTTCCTTCAAAACGGTCTCAAGTAAGAATTTGTTAAGGTTGTGTTTGGGAACTAGCGTTTCATTTCAAATTAATAATCAGACCCTCTCTTGAGAGACCGTCTATACTATAGACGTCTCTTAAGAGCCCAACCCATATCTCTCTTTTAATTTATTTATAAAACCACCAATCAATTTTTTTTAATTTTTCAATTGGGCCAGCCCCAAAACTTGAGACGTCTATTGTATAGACGGTCTCAAGTAAGAATTTGTAATTAATAATTTCAATTATGAAATCATGAATGTAGAATTTGAGAATGACAAGGTTTGAGAGGTCATTCTCAAATCTTCATCTTTAAACCATTTTGATAACAATTGTAAATTTGACTCAAATCTAAATTTGAAAATTTTTTAAGTCAAATCTTTATTTTCAAATGAAATATCACCTAAACATAGCTGGTAAAAACTTTTTTTTGTTTTTTTGTTTTTTTTTAATAAAAAAAACTCCAATTCCCTTGGCCGCAGGCTCGCAAAACCCCCGAACACCTAAAAGTAAAAACCCTTGCTCCTTCGTCTTAGCAGCTCCTCTATTCTTCTCTACAATCCTCAAATCTCTCAACATTACAATCCCTGATGTCTTCACTCTAACAAAACCCAGATCCATCTTCGTAAGATTTTTGTTTTTTTTTTTGTTGAATCACCATGTCTGCTGTATCCAGAGGCTTGATTTCACGTCTCCGAACACTCTTAACACCACACACATCAACAACTACAATCCACTTTAGAGCTTTCAGTACTGAGATTCTAACACCTGATAATGAAGTTATACAACCCAGAATCATTGAAGCTAAACCTGGTGTTATGACCAAACAATCTAAAAGAACTGGTGCTATTGCTATTAAATGTGGGATGACTGCACTTTGGGACAAATGGGGTAAACGTGTTCCTATTTCTGTTCTTTGGTTTGATGAAAATATTGTTTCCCAAGTTAAAACTGTTGAAAAAGAAGGCATCTTTGCTTTACAGGTATTGTTTCATGCTAATACTATTACTGTACTGCATTTTGCTGTTTTGAATTTGTGATTATTGATGGTTTTTTCTGGTGGGTATTTGATGATTTGAATTGGGTGTATTGTTTTTTGTTAGATTATGCTTTTGTATGATTGGGTATGGCATTGAAGTGTTTAGATGAGGAACATAGGTGAAGCCACAACTTTCAAATTAAAGTTAGATTTAGAGTAATTTCCAAGCCCAACCTTCGCACACTAATCGCTCCTCCCTGCCCAGATTAGTAATCAAAGTTAAAATGATTTAGTTATTGTTTAGCTTAGATATTTGAAGAGGGGAACTGTGTCTGATGTAGTATTCAACAACAATGCCAGAGCCGTAATCCCAATTTTTTGGGTCGGCTACGTGAAAATGCTGATGGTCAGCTACAACAATGCCAATAGTATTGATTGATTTAAAGTTTATTTATTTATTTGATTACCTATGATTTTGATATTGAAAATGCTAAAAACATATGGGTTTTGAGGAGTTTAAGCTATAATTTAAGATAAGTTTTCAAGTATGATTTTTTTGTCGGATGTGGTATTTGTTGGTTTAAGATTGTTTAGTTATTTGATTGACTGTGATGTAGATGTCGAAGTCTAACTGAATCTTTTGGATTTTTTTTGTTGGGTGTGTGCACTAATGGTTATTTGAAAATGTGGCAAAGTTTAGATTTATTAAGAGTTCCATTATTTTGGGTTCTAATTGTTTGAAGATTCCTTTGGTACGGTGGTAGTTAGGTTGGATGCTCCCATAAGAAGGCGAAACATTTGACAAAACCAGAGGTGGGTCACTTTAGAGCGCAAGGGGTTCCTTTGAAGAGGAAGTTGAAGGAGTTTCCAGTAACAGAAGATGCACTTCTTCCAGTTGGTACTACAATCAATGTACGCCATTTTCTTCCTGGACAATATGTGGATGTCACTGGAATCACGAAAGGGAAGGGATTTCAGGTGAAAATTTCTCAACTTTAAGCTATTTTGTCCATGCAAAGCAAGTTTTTATTGCACATATTGAGTGGTCAAAGTGTTTACTGTAAATTCAACTTGTTGTAGCTTGAAGGATCTTGTAGGGTGATTTCAAACCTGTTATTTCTTTAGAGTAGGTCTTTGAATTTTGTAGCATTTATGTCCTCAATTAAGTCTTAAAGTGGGATTCATACATATGTGAATTAGTTTTAAAATTTGCTGTGCTCTTAGCATAGTGTAAAAATGCGGTAAGTTGGTAATGGTCGATGGTGATGCGGTTATCGTAACACCTAAATGTGGGTCGAATCACAAGATATCCCTTGATACAACCCAAAACGAGGTTTTTATACCTTTACAACACGGAAAATATGGGTACGTTTGTTTTGGAATCTTTGCAATGCAGCCGATGCAATGCAATGCGGCCTTGTCTCTTCGAGCTATTTGACCCCATTTTGTTGGTCTTTGTCGTGTCTCACCCTTCTCTCAAAAATGAAAACTATAGTCTGTCAAACATATATGGTAGGAGTTTGCAAAAGAATAATGTCAACAAACTGTTGTAACCTTAAAGTAGTTCACTTTTCTCTAAACGACTTGCATTTTATTGGGTTAATGGACTAATCTCGTTGGAAGCTAAATCTAACTTGGCTTTGAAAGAGTTACATAGATTTCGTCAAGAGTTTTCATCTGCTGCATAGGATCTGAGACCACTCAAGGTGATTTTTAGTGAACTTTTAAACTCCTTGTTGGCTTCGTAGATACTACTAAAACCTTATACTAATGAAATGAAACAACAAAACTGAATTACCTTGGAATATGATGAAAACTTTTAGCTAGAAAATTGAAAATGCAATTTAAAGAGGCTTTCATGGCAAAGATGCAACATTATGCTCATATATGGAGTTGCATATGGGGTTGCACAACCAGGAATCAACAAGACAAAGCTACAAGTGGAGATGTACTTTAAATTTGGTTCTGAATCTTATGTTGGATTTTATCTTGAACTTAGAAGTAAGAACATGGAAATTTCAAAAATGTACGGTTCCTTGGCCTTCTACAACATAATGATTGCCTCATTTTGAGCTCAGATGTGACAATATGTCTAGCTTCAATAAAATATTGGCACATAGATGAAAGGGATTTTAAGTTTTCCATAAATGATTTTCCACACAAAATCGTAGAATAGGTGGAATGTCACTCGATTTTTTTTGTTAACATAACTACTGAAGTCTTAACTTTATATATTTTTCCTCCATTTTTGAAATTCCCCATTCCCTAAATGATGCGCCTAAAAATCGGTGAAAGAACTTTTGATAAGGAGACTTCATTTGGAACCTAATTTCAAAGGGCATTGATTACTAAACTGATGAATGGAAATGGACATTGTAATTCATGTGCTATCTTGATCTGACCTCATGTCCTCATAGATGTCAATTCCTCTCATGGGCCATGGTAAAGCTGTGAGCAGAATATGTAAACAGTTTTGTGATAAATTATAGGAGTGTTGAATTTATTCAGAAATGAATTTGACTCGAAGTTTCAGAAGAGGATTCTAATTCAAAGTCTGAAATTCAATTTCTACATTGAGAGTGCGTTTGGTAGGTGGGATGGAATTAGGGGGATTATAAGGTAATATGAATAGAATTAGTGGTGGGAACTGGGAATTTACTTTATCTACTCGAGTCCCTTGTGTGGGATGCTAATGGGTATAAGTTCGAAATTGCTTTGTAGTATAGTGTAGTGAAACATATAAATAAATTTATGGGATTGCTAGTTTACCCTCTTATTAATTAGTTAGTTGCCATCCTTTCAGAAAAAACAATGAAAAATTACCTTGGTCAATTCCATTGCAAGTCCAACTTAGAATAAAGTACTTACAAAAAGCAATGCCCTTTGCTATGACCCACAGATTGTTGATCTTTGTGAACTCACCAACCAATTTTTCATAAGCGAAGAAAAACAATAAGAAGAGAAGATTAATGCGTTATGCGTTTGAGAAGTCCGAGAATGGAAAGAAATAGGAGACGCGTTAGATAAGTGGAAGGGAGTTTATCTATCATAATGAAGAATATTATGGTCTACATTTGACTCATTATTGTCTGATTCACTTCTTTATTTTGCATTTCAAACTTAATGAGTAATAATAATAACCGACCTTATTTTGGTTTTCAAGGGGACTGTTCTGCCATCTCAACATCAATTACCAGTAGGGACTTGGCCTCTTCATTTCTCTTTTCTAAGTCCAATTTAACTGCAAATAAAGAAGGGGTTATGATAACGCGAGACTTCATATTTGATTTTCTTTCATGTCTTTCAAAACAAATCCTTGAAGTCCTTGTTACATATTTGTAAGAAGACGTCATTTTAAAATTTAAATTTTATTGACCTCATGATGACAAATTGATGGATAGAAATGAACATCGAACTTCACATGCTGCATAGACCTCATATGAAATCCCAAACTTTTAATGACCTCATTTCAAGACCGTATTTGAAAACCTATATTTTAATGACCTAATGTTCCCATAGCTATTAGTTCCTTTCTTGGCTAAGCTATTAACAAAAGATGTAATGAGATGTGACATTTATTGAGATTGTGTCTTTATTAAATGCACAAGCTTTTTTGTTATACTTATTTAATTTAATATAAGCGATCTCGTGTTTCAAAACTCTTGAACTCTTTTTTTGTCAAAGTGGTCTCAATGTGTCATCTTTAAATGATATATGGGAGTTTTGCTTTCCACCATTGACCCTTGTTGGAATGCCTTAATTTTTCTTTTCACTATATCAAATATTGTGACTTTAATGGCCATGAATCTCACGACTCACTTAAAATCTTAGCCTTAGCTTCTAAATTCTTATGCATCTTGGAGAACTCCAGGCCTTATAATCTCTACTAACACAAGCAATATGTTCCATTAGGCATTAAGTGCAGGTCAATTAACCTCATTGTAACCTGGACTGCCTAATTGTAATCAAGTGTGTGATCCCTATTATGGTCAAATAAGGGAAGATACTCATGTATTATGGATTTGTTTTTCTTTGTTCACTTTTTATAACAAAACTTTATAAAGTGCAATATATGTAGAAGATATGGGTGTTTGTTGTTAAGTGCACACTAGTTAGCGAGAAATTGAGGATGAGTTTATTTCAATGGCAATTATTTGTAGATTAGGCATCTTAGTATCTTCATTTATCTAATTCTAACCATCTTACTCCTTGTGTTAGGGTGTAATGAAAAGACATAATTTTGCTGGAGGTCCAGCATCACATGGTGCTTCTAAATCCCATCGGAGTGGTGGTTCTACAGGTCAGAGGGATGCTCCTGGAAAAGTAAGTTATTTACAAAGTTATGACCCTATTGCATTTTACTGTTTCTGTTGCTGAGTTGACAATGAATATCCGAATTTTTACGAGTCATTAAAAAAATTATTTTTTGGTACTAATAATTGGTTCATCTTTGTGAGCTGTGGTCTTACGTTATGTATATTTCTGTTTGTGACATTGCCATAAGCTTTTTGATGATTATCGTGATTGCATTTCAATTCTGATTTGTTGCGTTCCATTTTGAAATCCTATTTTATTTAAAATCCTAGGCTTTCATCTGATGTGAAAGAATCAATAGCTGAAGTTACTGTTATAGACAACAACTATAGGCCTCGCTTTGAGATATGATGAAAAAATTTGGTGAATTTCTCCTGAGAAAACCTGCCAAGGGAAATGAACTGTGTCACATGATTCGCTAATCGTCTCATGAAATGCGAATTCAAAAAGCGAACTAACTAGCGAATTATGTTTACGTGGAAATGAAACAAGGTCTCTTATTGCTTCCATTTCTTGTGTTTGAAATCTTCAACTATTCCTTACTTTGTCTTTTGTGGAGATATATGGGGGCAATCAGGGGTCATGAGATATGTTTGAAAATTTTCCAACTATTTCTTTCTTTATTTTTTGTGTTTCCCTTCTGTTATGCCATGAGCCCATGCTTAAACTGTTAAACATGTATATATATTTTTTTGATAAAAGTCGTGCTTTGTTGAATTTGCCTTTCTATATAATAGTTACTGTTCGACGTCCATCTGATGCGAGTGGGACCCATTTGTATGTGCATTGTTGAATTTGCCTTTTTATATAATAGTTTGGTAAATTTCTGTACAGTTTACTTTTGGGAACTTGGCTTGATGCTTTTCTCATGCTCAATTTAGTTATTCTATCTTTCTCTTTTGACAGTTCAGAATTCTGACGATGGAGTGAGTGTTTTCAAGCTTTTGTTCATGCAATTTCCTTTATGTTGTGTTTGAGAATCATGATTTCATTTGACAATCTAAAGTTGGCTAAAATTTAGTGTTTGACAAATCAACAAAATCAATTTGAATTTGAACCAATTTCACTTCTATAAAAAAAAAAGTGGTTAAAGTTGAGAATTTGAGAATGACTATCCAAACTTTGTCATTCTCAAATTCTTTATTTATGATTTTATAATTGAAATCTTTAATATGAAATGAATTGCTTGTTTGGTTGTTCCCAAACACAAACTTTCATTTTTTTAAAGCTAAAGCCTTTCCGAATTGAATATGATACTTGTTTGGTGATGAAATAAAGGACAGTATTGATGCTTGAGCCATGCATTTTTTGTTTAAGAATTGCATTCTTTTTAGGCTATAACTTTCACTCATTGAGCTAGCCTTGAGTCAATGTCTGTTTGTGTAACACTTGAGGTTTGTTGGAGCGTAGCCCCACTCTGCCGAGCTCATAATCTCATAGAGGATGTCTGAATACCCGTATATGCATTTTCTAATAGAGTAAGAGTAACGGTTTAAGGTTGCATTTTCGAATATGTTACTATTTGAATAAACTTATGGGGAGGATCCCCCAAGGGTTTGAATATTATGTAGGTTCGTCTCGTAAAATTTGATCTAATTTTTCTATGAGAACATGGCACTGAGTACAATTCCCGACGAAGGGATTAGACGTAACGTTATCTTGAATTTGAAAGTGAATCCATCTCTGGGAGCTTGTAACAACAGTTGTTATGTTATTCATGAAATTTATCTGTTGGTAAATTGATTGACGTAGTTCTAGTTGGTTGTTTCGTTTTTTAAAATGATTGAAATTTATATACTCCGATACTTTTCCTTTCCTTTTCTTGTTTATGATGGTTGTGTGATCCGTGTGCTGGTAGGTCTTTAAAAACAGAAAGATGCCTGGCCGTATGGGTGGTGCGCAGCAGACAGTAAAGAACGTTTGGGTTTATAAAATAGACCCGGCAAGGAACTTAATGTGGGTTAGAGGCCAAGTATGTTTCTTTTACATCTCTTTTCGGTCCACAAAATTTACTATCATCTATCATTTCAAAAGGTTTTTCGAAATCCTATGTCCTTTCTACAAGTTGAATCCATCTTGACACGGTTTCTATGTTTTTAAGGTCCCTGGCGCCACAGGAAACTTTGTGTTTGTAAAAGACGCTTTTGATGAGAAACCCGATATTTCAAAGCTTCCATTCCCGACATATTTTGCACCAGAGGACGAGGATGAGGAATCATTAGAACCTATCACCGTGGATCTTGGAGAAGTAGATCCATTCATGGCAGCTGATTGATCGATGTGCTGAATCAGAACATCACCAAAAGTTTGGTCTTCTGTAATGCCCGACAATCGCTTGTTCTTAATATAGAGGGATTAGATTCAAATTGTTTTAAAATTGGGCTGTTTTTTTATCATCGATTTTGATTCTCGAGGTAGTTTCTACAAAATATATGGTTTAGCTAGCCCTAAATGTATTTTTGGCAAAAGTTTGGGACCATTTTGGTAAGGATCAAAAGTATGTCTGTCTCTGGGAACTCTTCCAATAAGTGCTTGAACTGCTGATTTTTGGAAAATCATTTTTTCCGTTGTGAAATATTGGCTACACACTGGCCACACTGGCTACACGTATTGTTTTGGTATTGTTTATTTTTCAAACTTATTTTATATTGTGGCTCATGTGTAAGAATAAGTATAGTCAAGTAAGATCTATTTTAATTGCCTAATTATGTATTTTACAATATTAAAATTTTAAGATTTTTAATTATGCATATCTCAAGGTATAAATGATTTAAATAATGTATTATATTGGGTAATAAAGTTCAATGTAGTAACTCAGCAAGGTTATTAGGATTGAGATTCTACCTAGGATCGTTGAGGGGTAGGATTGCATTGGTAGAATCTGATCATAAGATCATGTGATTCTACACATTTGCATTAATGTGCTTTGGGTTAATGATAAACAATTATATTTGTTCTTTTTTTAAGTTTTAAGGTGTAAGTTAAACTATTTGATTTCATCTATTAAGTTTTGAAAAAAAATACTTTTAATAATCAATTTTAGATTGCAAATAAAGAAAAATTTGAATTTTATAAAGGTTTTAATATAATGAAGAAAAAAACTTTGGGTTACTGATGAGCAGTTTTTGAATAAGGAGATATTTAATATGTGATTGTTAGTTGTCTAATAATTAGGAATTAAGTTTCACTCTTAAAACTAACGATATGAAGAGTAACAATTCCAATACAATAATGGCTAAAAAGGTATTCAACCTTTTTTTTTGAGTGACGTATGTGGAAGCTGATACAATTTAACTATCAAGTTAAACATATAATATAACATAAATTGTTAACTGATGTGTAACTGTACAATTACTTGGTAGAATTTTAGGATATTTTAATTAGGCATATAGGACGAGTTAAGTAGGGATTTATAGCATGTTAAGTAGGCATTTAGTATATCCCAAGTAGACATTTAGGACACACCAAATGGATATTTAGAATACCTCAAGTTGGGTTTTATAACGTATTAAGGAGGCTTTTTCAACATATCAAGTAGGGTTTTACATTATGCTAAGTTTGGGTTTAGAGGATAATAAGTTGGTATTTAGGGGACATCAAGTAGGGGTTTATGAAGTGTTAATTAGGGGTTTAGAGAACTTCAAGTAAGAGTTTGTGATACCTAAAGTACTGATCAAGTATATGTTAAGGTTATGTTTAGGGAACCTCATATAGGAATTAAGGTACCAACGCATATTTTACATATGCATTTGCAAATTGTTAATTTTAAGTTATTTTTAAGGTTATAATAAAATAGTAATAGGTAGAAAGACACGCCTTGATTTAGAGCATCCGTTCGACATGGTCAAGCGGACACAAAGTAAAGCAAATTATTGATTATAGGTAGCTTCCATCTCAAATTTTGATCTTTCACACTTATATCTCATCTTCACGTATTATCAAACACATTAATACTCCTCAATATTTATCATCGTAAAGTACCTTTAGGTTGAGTTATGGTCGACCTCTTAACAATTAATTTTATGTACTTATATTTCATTCATATAATTATTCTTCTTTCAGATTCTTCTTTCAGTCTCACCTATTATTATTGATTAAATTGTTTAAACACGTACCCCCAAGTGTTCAATTAGATTAACTTTCCTAATTGATTACTTACTTTCATATACAATAATTTAATTATGATCTTAAAGCCAGTATAGCAAATTATTGAACGAGCACATACAACTCATTGTTAAATCCTAATCCCAATACCAAATTCCTAGTATGAAATAGCAATTTATCTTAAAAATTTCAGAGTTTTTTGAGTTAAATAATACTACTTTAAATGGAAATATAGACTCCAGGGTACAAGATGAAATTCCATTATGTCAACATTCACCATCCCATCTTCAAATGATGGCCCTAATGTTGTAAATTGTACTAATCATAAATAGTAAGGAAAGACTAATCAAGGAGACTCCAAAAAACTTGTGTTCTTATAAATGAATGACAAGATTATTGATCCTTCTTCAATTCCACACCCTTAATCTCTCATCCTCAACCAACCAATTGTTTATTGCCAAGTGGCATTCCAAATATGTAATCTGCAATAGATTTCTTCCATGCAAACTTTCCATACTGTTTGCCTATCTTATACACCTACCTAACCTTATCAAAATAAAAAAATAATCATCAAAAACACCTACAATATTTTATCTATTTATATTTTTTTAATATAGATAGTTTTATAGACTTTATACAACCTCATACATGGATTAAATAATTAGAATAATTTAAATTATAAGAATATGAGTTTTTTGTTTTTCCGACAAAAAATATAACTGTTTTTATAACCATACATAAGGAAATACAAATTCTTATATGAAACGGTCTCACCGTGAGCCATACCTCATACTTGGGGTTAAATAACCCAATAATAGAAACTTTTAACTCATAAGCTTTTTATTTTGAGGTCGGATCTCACCGTGAGACGGTCTCATATAAGACGTGATGATAATGAAAATGTTAATAACCCATGACTTATAATTCCAAAATTTGTCCCCCAAGCCCCAATCATCAAAAATCATTTCTTTAGCTTTTGAAAACAACATTTTCTTCCCTAGCTATTTGTTTTTCTCTAGATTCTAATCCAAAATTCTGGTCCAAATTAACAAATTACCCATTTCAATATATAACTTCCTCAACCCAAGTGATCAAAAATCTCAATTACCCACTTCTTTTTTCCACATTCCTCCATTTTTTCCTCCATCTCCTCTAATAAAATAATATATAAAATTCCAAAAAAAAAGACTAAAAAATGGCAGTGTGCACAATATACACAATTCCCACAAAAACCCATTTAACATTCACCCAAAAAAATAAAGTATACTTATACAACACAAGCATAAAAACTAGTTACAATTACAAAAGATCAAATAATAATAATAATAATACTTATATGATAACATGCTCAGTGGGTGACTCACAGACAGTTGTGATTGGTCTAGCAGCAGATTCAGGATGTGGGAAGAGTACTTTTATGAGGAGATTAACAAGTGTATTTGGAGGTGCAGGTGAGTCACCCAAAGGAGGAAATCCTGATTCAAATACTTTGATAAGTGAGACTACAACAGTTATTTGTTTGGATGATTTTCATTCACTTGATAGAAAAGGAAGAAAAGAGAAAGGTGTAACAGCTTTAGACCCAAAAGCTAATGACTTTGATCTTATGTATAAACAAGTTAAGGATTTGAAACAAGGTAAAGCTGTTGAGAAGCCTATTTACAATCATGTTACTGGTTTGTTGGACCCACCTGAACTCATTCAACCCCCTAAGATCTTGGTCATTGAAGGTCTACACCCCATGTAAGTATTTATATATGCATCTTTACTGTCGAGGAACCAACTCAACCAAAAGGTTATAAGCTGATGGTTGAGACCCCAGAATATGTTATATACTCTAACATGCTCCCTCACACGAGAGTCATTGGGTTAGAAGTGTAGATGCGCATGTGCTGAATATTCGAATGCTTCTGATATTATGTCAAGGAACTAACTCAACCAAAAGCTTAAGCTGATAGTTGAGGCCCCAGAATATATTATATACTCTAACACGCTCCCTCACACGATAGTCATTGGGTTAGAAGTGTGGATGCGCACGCGCGCGCTGAATATTCGAATGGCTTCTGATACCATGCCAAGGAACCAACTTAACCAAAAGCTTAAGCTGATGGTTGAGGCCCCATAATATATACTCTAACACCTACATAGTCGAAAACCGAAAAATTAGAAAGAGGTTGGCTAATATATATATTTGATGGGCTACTTCTCTAATATTAATTGACTTTAGGATGAAACCTCATTGGATCTACGTGCAGTTCTCTTCTTGTGCGGGTCTTGTTGTGTACTAGTTAACAAATTTATCATGCATTGCATTGAGCTTTAAACTAGTTAATAGACTGTTGCAATTAAATTGTGTAAATAGATTAAAAATTAGAGAAAATAAAAAAATATGTGAATACAAATTAAAGAATATATAGCTCATTTAACACACGGATCTTAAAATGATTAAAATTAAGTATGTTACTCTTCTTAGTTGTGATGTGTTACAATGCATTACAAGAGTTTTAAACAAATTAACAAACATGTTATTTTGTTACGTACTTTTGATTTTGTTATCTATTGTTGACATAAAATTAAAAAAAGATAATTATAATATAAATTAAGAGGATGAAATTATAAAAAGTGTAACTTTTTTCTTTTAAATATAGTGTATCCTCCTCTTTTTGTTATGTGAATGAGTAGCCAATGCAATATTCAAGTGCTGTTCTTAATTATTCATAAATGAATTTGATGCAAGAGTTTTTGAGTTTTTTTTTGACTACTTTATGTAGATTCTTTTTATTTTTTTTTGAAAAAAAGATTATTAAATTTATGATATTATTGTGTTTCTACTTTTATGAATTTATAAGTTGAAAATTAACACGCATGGATAAATTATACATTTCATAGAGAATTAAAGATCATATATATGGTGAGAAGTTATGATGAATTCATAAGTTTAAATGCGGAGATAAATATCCCAAATATGATAGCTAAGGTTTTTTTTTTTTTTTTTTTGAAATGAAGATAGCTAAGGTTATGGCTATGTCTTTATCAAAGTATCATAAACTATTAATGTGAGTGAGCGTCTTTCCTAAAAGAAGAACTCATAAGAATATGATACCCATAAGCATATACATAACATGTATTAGTTGAACTATTTAACCTATATAAGAGACGGATCTCTTGATAAGACCGACCTTCCATACAACAAACTATACTCCCTTCGTCCTATTTAATTTATAGCATTTTCCATTTTCGTCTGTCCTACTTAATTTGAATCATTTTTATTTTTGGGTGATTGCCCACCACTTTCTTTTAATCTCATCTATATATTTTAACTCTCTTATAATTTTATTCACACGATTTATTCTCTCTCTTCATTTATTACCACATTCTTAAAAAACTATTATCATTCTCTTTGATGCAAATAAAAAATGACAGAGGGAGTATTGTAACTACTCCGTCCTTTTTAAATTGCATCAAAGACAAATTAGTGTATTTTTAAAAAAGTGGTAATAAATGAAAGAAGAGAATGAATTGTGTGCATGAAAATAAGAAAAAAGTTAAAATGTGTAGATGAGATTAAAAGAAAGTTGTGGGCCATTGTCCAAAAATAAAAATGATGCAAATTAAATGGAACGGATCAAAATAGAAAATGATGCAAATTCAATGAGACGGTAGGGGTATCAATTATCATTATCCCATTCAAATCATAGTTGTACTAACCGGTCCCATTTCGAGACTGATTTTGTACCTTGGCTAATTTTTTTGTGTGGTATATTATTTGCCATGCAAACCACAAATCCTCCGTTCATTTATTTTGCCATTTCTATTTTAATCATGGAACAATCTTATTTTTTCTCATTTTATCCTTTTTTTCCTAAATCTTAATCATAATTCTTATGAGCACAATACACTGGGTATGATGATGATCATTCACTTTTATAACTTATACTCCTTCTGTTTCTTTTTGTTCTCCCCCATTTACTTTTTGCACAGTTTTCAATGTAAATTTTAAACCACAGTATCTCTAAATAAAATAATAAAAAGTTATAAGAATACATAATAGAAAAATATTAGGACGAATCTAACAAAATCTCATATGAGTATATTTTATTTTTTAAATATGTGTCAAAAACATTAAATAAATTTTTTCTCTTCTTAAGATGAAATATTCCAAATGAGAAGAACATTAGATACTAGAGGGAGTAATTCGTTATTTTTTTATTTGTCATTTTCTTTCATTTACTACAGTTAATAAATTAAAGTAGTAATTAGCAATTGTAGTAAACTTCCCGAGACAAAGAAAATATTTTTAAAGACTATAGTTTTTTTTGAAAATTAAAGACTATAGTTAATATTAATTATAAATGTAAATTACTAAAGACTAAAGAATATATAATCACAAATTCTTGTAAGAGACGGTCTCTTTGAGAGCATCTCTAATTGGGTTGGCCCATTAAGAAAAATGTAGAGTAAATGTAGACAATAAGCTTTAATGAATTGGGCCTAAGAGACGTCTCTCAGGAGATTAACTGATAATCAATAGCATTTGGAAATTATTTACTCTTAAAATACGTTTATAAGTAATTAAAATTAAAATGTATAAAAATATATATTAAATTGTTTACTTATACAAAAAGTATTTAAAAATGAGGAAAAACTTGGTCAACATTTTAAATTATCTACTTATAATATTATGGCATAATTTATATTTTCAATTAAAAAAGATGGAAAAAATACGTACATGCGTTTGCCGGGAGTCGAACCCGGGTCTATTGCTTGGAAGGCAATTATCCTAACCGTTGGACTACAAACGCTGGCATTGATGTGTTATTTTCGTAACCTAACTTAACAGGTACGACGCACGTGTAAGGGAGTTATTAGACTTCAGTATCTACTTGGACATTAGCAATGAAGTTAAATTTGCCTGGAAAATTCAGGTACAAAAAGTGATGGAAAAATACTTGCTACTAAATGTTATTAGACTTAAGTGTTACTTCCTCCGTTTCATAATACTTGCTACTAAATGTGACATGTTCTGTGGAAAAATATCACTATCAGCAGCAAGTATTATAGAACAGAGGAAGTATATTATGAAGAAATGTTTGTTTTAATAAAACAAAAAAACTAATAACATGACATTTTTAATGATTATTAGAGAGATATTAAGGAAAGAGGACACAGTCTTGAAAGCATCAAAGCTAGCATTGAAGCTAGAAAGCCTGATTTTGATGCTTACATTGGTAATTTTCTACTAAATTTGTACATTCTTTCTTTCTGTAATTAACTTTCAAATTACATTTAGAAAAAATGAAATAAATTCACTAATCACTTTTAATTGGATTTTGTTGTCAATACTAATCTTTTGAAATTAAGTAGACACCGACAATTTTTGTTTTAATTGTCATAGTTATGGAACAGGGTGGAATTTTTTCTTAAGTTGATTTTGATGATCAAGTCACAACTGTTGGAAATTTGAAATAGTTTATCCACATCGATAAACTAAACATGGTGCACACACTTTGTACGTTATTAAAGTCCATCTAATTGTTCAAACAGACCCGATGACCCAAATCCTACACAACATTGTAACCGAACTCGATTTGACACAACTTCAAAAATGATTTACAATTATGTAAACAACAATATGGACACAAGATTTGATTTCAAACCAACCTGAAACAGCTAAGCCGAAACCAACCCGGTGACCCGAATGAACACAAAAAATTTGAAGTAAATAAGAGTTATTATCAAAAAAAGCATAAAACAAGACCATTTTCAACTTATTTCCAAATATAAGCGTGTAATTCCAAAACCAGAGGTTTGGGCTGTTCGTACTTACTAAGTGCGAACAAATTGAAAAATTGAAAGAGACTATTAGCACTTACTAAGTGCGAACAGAGTTTCTGCTGCTGTTTTAAGTCAACAGTCTGTTCCCACTTAGTAAGTGCGAACAGGCCAAACCTCTGGTTTGGGAATTACGCGCTTATATTTGAAAATAAGTTGAAAATGGTCTTGTTTTATGCTTTTTTTTTTATAAAAACTCTTATTTAATTCAAATTTTCAAGAACACCTCTATATACAGCTATTATTAACAATTTTGACCTAATTAATACCAACATGCCCTTGACCCTCTATCAAGCTCCTCATGGCTAACGCTAAATATTTAACCATTAACTAGTCATTGCAAGATGTAGGAGGGAAATGTGATCGTGAGTTTTGTAATATGAGTGCAGATCCACAAAAACAGTATGCTGATGTAGTGATTGAAGTATTGCCAACCCAACTCATTCCTGGTGATAATGAAGGTAAAGTGTTGAGAGTTAGGATGATTCAGAAGGAAGGGGTGATGTTCTTCAACCCAGTATACTTATTTGATGAAGGATCCACCATTAACTGGATTCCCTGTGGTAGGAAACTCACTTGCTCTTACCCTGGCATCATATTTTCCTATGGCCCAGACACCTACTATGGTAATGAGGTATCAGAATCTATACTTGTTCAGAAAAATAGCATTGATTTTGGGTGTTACTCTGTCTCATTCGATTTGCTACATTGTGTCTGGTCTTGCAGGTGACTGTGGTCGAGATGGATGGACAGTTTGATAGACTAGACGAACTAATCTACGTTGAGAGCCATTTAAGCAATCTATCAACCAAATTCTACGGTGAAGTCACGCAACAAATGTTGAAGCACCAAGAGTTCCCCGGAAGCAACAATGGAACCGGTTTCTTCCAAACTATCATCGGATTGAAGATCAGAGACCTGTTCGAGCAAATCGTTGACAGCAGGTCTGCAACCCCTGCAGCTGCTGCAAAGGCCTAAAGCTCAAGTTAACAGATAGTTTTTATTATACCTATCCGATCTGAATCTCAAAATTTTCCTCCTCTTCATTCCATCAGTTACCTGTTCTTCTTGTTTAAGTATAGTCTACACTGAAGTAAGAGATGTAAAATGCAATGCAAATGAAATTCATAACATCAGGAATTCAGTTCATATTTCTTCTCTGTCAAGCACAGAGGTAACTGTGCCGACATGCTCAAAACATATTGAACGATAATATACTCGTAACACCAAGCATCAATGGGTATCCTGTGAGGTAATATACAAGCTTCTACTTCAGGACAGGTATCGCCTTATTGGGTTGGTGGTTCACAATTCACAAAGTAGTCTCAAGTTTAATGACACAATATAGTCGGGGTCTAGCTTATGAAGTGTGTGCACCTCGTGTTTTCCTGATCATATGTTGGCATTGACAACGAATCTTACTCAGTTTAACAAAAACAACAAAGACTTCCATAAATTTCGAATAGAGAACATAAACGATCATACATTAAAGAAACCGAACATGTTCAAACATCTACAAACCCGTATTTCAAATCTGAACTGCTCGAATATAAACAATAAGATTATGCCTACTTAAAAATGATGCGGATAGTGAAACGAAAAACAAGCAACAGAAGCACATCCATCAAGAAACTAAGACCTTTTTCACTTAATAGTCACAAACTTGTTGGTACCATGCTTAGCCCAATGATTTTTCAGGTCAATTGGAACTGTAAAGTCATAACCCTCGGCAGCAAGTCTATGGAGGAGTTTATCATAAGCTCCATGGCTCATTTTCCTTCCAGCGAGACGTGAACCAGGTCTTGTGGCATTCATAGGCAGCGGATACTCTGATATATTAGTTGTGCAACACGATGATTGCCATCCTCCTGAACCCCATCGGTAGCACTGCCGAGCAGCACCAGTGCAAGTACATACTGGTGACGGGTTTCCAAAAGCATCCATACTTGACTCATGGCTACGGGATTTCAGATTTTTTCTCTCTTTAGCCTTTGAAGGCCGACCTTTTTTAATGCCCAGTTTAGGTTCCTTTGGTGCACCATCCTTAGGGCTCTTTTTCGAAGTCTTTGGTTTTTTAGTAGGCTCAGATGGCATAGGCTCCGGATCCACAACACTATTTATCGTCTGATTTATAGGCATACACCGGATGGGGATAGCAGCCAGCCCTCCGTCTGGGTTGTTTTGAGTTCCTTGGAACGGATTGAATATATTTCTTGTTGCCGCTAGGTAACTACTGGGGTTAAACCATGAAAAATGAGAGCCAGATCTACTTGTATTTGCCTCAGGTATCATCGAGTAGCTTGAGCCAAATGTGCCCATATTTAATGTTGTAAATTAAAAGCAGGAATGACGGATGAATACAGCAATCGATGTATGTGTCCTAATGGTGGGAATTCACGCCTCAAACATCGAAATTCTAGATAAGAGACTGTGGCACCTAGTAACAGAGCAAGAAAAACACAACGAATGTTCAATCTTCTTTTCAGAATGATAATTCCTACTCGTTCGCCCCTCTGATTTCGCTACATTTGTAGTAAAATGCTCACATTGGGCTAGCTGATAAAGCAATCACAAAACAGTATTATTAACATATGTGATTCAACACCATCTATTTGTTTTCATCACACAATCATGAATCAAAATTTTCAATGAAGAGTTCAAAAGGCATATTTCTTAAGGGCACCCTAGAGTGGAGACACAATAATGCCACATTATTGAGGATGAAGGGTCTCACGAAATTCGACTTGAATTAGACTTGATCTATCATCTATGGTTAAGTATATAACATGTCCTGGGGACCTCAACCAACAGCTTAAGCTTTTAGTTGGTTTTAGGATTTCCAGAAACTCAATCAGTAAGTAAAAAAACCATTGATATAATATTAACCTAAACCTATTCCAATCTCTATAAAAGATTCCCGAATTCCCAAATTTCAAGTAATTATTAATCAAGGATTGAAATTCACAGCTAAATTTGTGTTTTAAATCCCATGACAAAGATTTCTTTAAGGCACCAACAAAATAGTGACTAACTGACAATGTAAGAAGATCAACTAAAAGCCATATCCATAGACATCCATCCAAACAATTTTAGCTTGTTCCATAAAATTGGATAGTATTACTTCAATACTTTGATCACATGAACACAATATAGCATAATCATGCCTATTGAAGCAATTTGATCAGATTGAATAGGATGAATTTACATGCAATGAAGAATTAGCAAATAACCCTTAAACTTAAACATAAAAATCAGAAATCCCAACATCTTATTTCCATAAAGCAGGGATTATTCCTTGAAATGCACAAACAAAAAAGTCTTGAATCCAATAGAGTAAAACCCTATTGATCAAAAGAAGCAATAAACATATACAGAAGTATAAGCACAAAACAAGTAAAGAACAAAGGATCAAACATCACAAAATGACAATTAAAACATAAACCCAAATAGTCAAATCCAACAAGCAGAAAAATGATTTAAAAAACCCCAAAAATTCCATATACCCAGAACCTAAAAATTGATCAAAACAAAATTAAAGGTATTTAAATTGCAAAGAGTACTTAAGATAAAAGGAGGGAGAGTAAAAGAATACCCAGAAAACGAAATCAAATAAAACTATAATCAACAACAGTATAGAATTGGGGTTGAAAAGTGGAAGAAGATTTATAGGTTTCTGAAAAAGGCTCAAAGGATTAGGCTAAGAATTGGGGAGTGAAGGAATCTAAGAGCATTGAAGAAAACAATGGTGAGAGAGAGAGAAGAGGAGGTCATGGGCTCATGGGGTGCTATTGCTAGTTGCTACTACTGTTTGACATCTTTTGACGAGTAGTGGTGGCCCACCTTGAAGAAATTGATTTCTTGTTGATTATTGGAGTTATTTTGGATAGGTTTGCACTTACTTCTTGTAACACCGATCAATGTATCAATCATCAAATCGAGTATATATACCAATAAGAGTAAAAAAATATATATACTTCCTACGTCTCATAATACATGCTACATTTTACTTCTTTATGCAATTCAATGCACAATTTCAATCATTAATATCTTAAACTACATTTAGTTAAAAATTATAAAAATTAAATATTATAAAAGTATGCAATTAGACGATTCAAACAAGATTCCACTTGACTATATTTTTTCTCATTAGTCATTATAAATAAAATAAGCTCGAACAATGAATCATACTCATAAGTCAAATATAGCGAGTATTTCATAACGAAAGAAATACATGCTCTATTTTTCTCACTATATATACTTTGGATAAATGCCCATTTAAAACTTTCTCCAACAATTATATTTTGTACTAGTATAAAAACTCGTGCAATGCACGATATTATAAGTATGAAATATATAAAAATATAACTTTTAAGTATAATGCAAGTATATTTAATTTTTTTTAAAACTCGTGCAAAAAATTAAATATATCTTTTTAAAGCAAAATTTAAATACTGCTTTTTTTTTAAAAAAATTATTTATTCAACACATTACTTTTTCATTCAATTAAATATATCAAATTATAGGTTAGTTAAATAGGATTGTTAAATAAAATATACTCCATATAATACCTAATTTAGCTCTAATTTTAAAAATAATCAAATTCTAAATTAGGTAAATATTTTAATTTAATCAACTATCATCCACTAAAATAATTACATTTGTCATGCCTCTATGAAGGGTGACATTTGAAATTTTCCAACAGTTTTATAGTATTGTATGATGTATGATTGTATGATTCTTAGAGTGCTTTAATTTTATTAAAACATATTTATGTTCTTTGAGTATATTTTATGATGGTTGAAATAGAATTGTTGGAATATGCTTATAAAATATGTTGTTTCACTCGTTTGGAAACATACAATTTTGATTCTATTATCTTTTTTTTATATATATGAAGAAATTCCAGTGGGAACCATTCTTATATGAGAACCGTGAGAACCAATCTTGCTTATAAAAAGGTGTTACTTTTTAATATAAAATTGTTACTTTTAGGCAAAAAAGTGTTACTGTTTTTGATGATACTATGAGACAAAAAAAGTGTTACTTTAAGAAAAAAATTCTGAAAAAAATTCATAGAAAGATGTTACTTTTTACATAAAAAGGCATTACTTTTCGAAATAAACGTATTACTTTTTAATATGTTTGTAAAGTATCATCTTTTTCAAAAAAAGTTGGTACTTTTTAGTAAAAAAGTGTTACTTTCAGAAAAAAAATTACAAAGTAACACGTTTTTTTTCATAAAAGTAGCACCTTTTTAGGTAAAAAGTAACACCTTAAAAAGAATTGCGAATGAAATATACTTGCCTTTATTAATTTGACCTTGAACAATTTGTCTAAATTTTGTGCATTAGCTCGTTTCTTTCACATATACGTTGTATACAAAAGTACGGATTTTGAAATGCAAGTTCAAATAAACTTTCAAAACATTAAAAAGAAAATTTAGGTCTATTGTTGTGGATCTGTAGTTAACATGAGCTAATAATATAAAAAATCGAGCTAATACTAATTTAGTATGCACCACTTAATTTTACTTCAATACACGTACCTAAATTAGAGCTTCCACCCCATTTAACCTCTTGATTCGTGAGTTTGAATCTTATCAATTATCACCCCAACATCACGATATAGGGCTATCGTTGTGGACTTGTGGTTAACTCGTCGTTCCTTACAACCATGTTGAAGTTATACCCCAAAAGTCGAGGCTTACGGGCTAGTAAATGAGTTCAATAAACAAGTGAAAGGGTGACAAAAGGATTGAAAACAAACATCAATTCCATCAGAAATGCTGAGAGTAATGAGGATACTAGGCATTTATCAGTAGCTTACAACTGCCTAAGTTCTTAAAATTATGAACAATTGAAGACATTTCAGAACGAACATTGTCAAGACTAAACCTCTGAGAAAAGAATAGTTTTGGCGACGACTCAGTTTTATTTACAAAGAGCAATGATCCTTATGTCACATTGCAAATTTCTGAGGGAAAAACACTTGAAATAGAAGAAAGGGAAGACTTTACAGACTAACAGCAGAATTGTAATCAACCAACCACAGCTAGCAGGCTTTGTCGGACAGCAGGGATGGAGCATAGTACGCAGCCAACTATGCCTGTGAGGGAATACGCAATAGCGCAAAAAGGGAGTGCCTCGGGTTCTTTTGCTGATAATGCGGCTGTTCCTAGTCCATGAGCACTAAATTCACGACAAAAATGCACGTTTAAGGGTTAGTCACGATAATGTAGGCCTTACAATGAACCAATATCGGAGAGGGGGGGGTGGGGGGGTGGGGGGACTAGGGGTGTTCCATGGATCGGGCCCCCATTTTGAGCCCTTATCTGGCCTGTTTTTAGAAGGGCTTTGTAAGTACCGAGCTATAAAAGAGATCAATAAGGGTCGGAAACGCGCCTTTGTAAATAGCATAATTAATGTATAATTTAAATATTATAAATGACAATGTCAATGGGGATTATTAATCTTCTTTCTATTTAATTATTATAAATGATAATTTAATTGTTATAAAATGATAAAGGGGATTAAAAGAAATTTTAGTAATAAAATGGGCCGGGTTGGGCCGGGCCGGACTTTTAAAGTCCGGTCCTTTTAAAGCCATATTAAGTTTAAAGGATCTTATCCAACCCAACCGATATTTTCTGAAGCCCGGCCCGACTCTTATCCCGCCCATTGAACACCCCTAGAGAGGGCCACACTGAAGTTTGTAAACGGCCGAGTTAAACAAAAAACGTGTAATAGCAGGCAATTGATTTGTGTAATATGTTTCACACCTAGATGCAGTTGCTATTCCTCGAGCAATGGGGTCACGGAACTGTAGTTTATCGAGCACAACTTGCACGAAGTTTGCCCCAACGAGGCCAGTTAGCACTACCACAGCAGCTGTCATGGATGAATTTGTACCTGAACAAACAAGTGTTATCAGACTTTTCTAGCATATTGGCTGCAGTGTGTAAGAAAGAAATTCGAGAAAACAGATGACTGGCTTATAGGTTTTAACCTTCGAATAAGGAGACAATGCTGAGGGCTAAAGCCATAGTAATGCAGCGTGGCAAAATTGATATAGTTAAAGATTTTTCAAGTCCAACAAGACGTCCGATGAGAGCCGTTGAATATAAAGAGAAAAGTGTTGAAATGATGATAGATGTGAAGATCTCTGCTGCATGCCTCTTCACAAGCTGAGAAGTAATGAATATCACAAGTTTGAGAGTTAGACGTGGTTTTCAACGTACGTCGTAAAAGTATTGGGAGAAGCTTTCCTTACTTTTCTCTGTTTGAACATCGAAAAAGAAAAGGAGATGATAACAGATCCCAAGAACCCCATCAAAATATCACCGGCTCCAGGGTCTGTTGATACCTTTGTAAGGTAATATCCTTCATGAATGCACAAATCTAATGTTAGCACATGATCAATAAGTAAAGCTAGTTTTGATTAATTCTACATCATTCCATGAATCCGACTCCATTAAATGGCACCCACCTAGGCTTGCACCTTGAAGGGGGTCGGGGGAGGGGAGGCAAATCACTGTCACATGATTCACTAATCTCTTCACGGATCGCAAATCAAAAAAAGCGAATTATGGTCTGCTTTGGGATATTCTTGGGAAAATTTGAGCGAATTGCAAATTCAAAAGGCAAATTAGCTAGCGAATTATGTTACACTGGGGTAGATACTACAGATTCTTATTCTTGTAGAAAAATAATAAGCAGTGACTTCAAGTGTATGAAACAGACTTGCGAGAGAAGAATGAGGAAATCAAGCAAATCGTTTGAAAAAGACTAGAGCCAACCAGGGTTTAGGAAAAATCCCGACAGACCCAGGTGGGGAAAATGGCAGCCCAAACTCGGACAGATCCACACTTGATTAGGTTCTAAGAAAAACAAACATAATACACACGCAGATCATACGCACCATTTGCTGGTTCTTGACATGCCAGCTATAACCAGGCCAAAGCAGGATTAACTAAAAATGGATATCACAACAGAAATCGAGCAAAGTTGGTCGCAAACCTAAAACAGGCTCAATTCCAGATTTTGAAATATATCCAAAGGCAAAGGCTGCTAAATCTGCCGCAAGTGCACAGCATATAATTGGATGAAACAGCATCTTCAAGACAGAAGGTAACCTAAATCCAAAAAAAAAAGAAGTTCAGGTTCCCAAAGTTATAGGTATCTTCTCATCCTTTCCAAAAAAAAACTCATAAAACATAACATACCCAGAGCCAATCATGTAGCCTAGTACTGTTGCTGCGAGCAGAAACGGAAGGCAGGTCCGAGCAGCAGTTCCCAGGATAGTTGGATATAGGTAAGCGCCAGCAAATGATGCGACAAAAATGGCACTCCATGCCCACACTTCAGGAGCAGAAAAGGGAGGTGGTTTTGCCATAGGTTCAGCAGGTATCATTTCTGTTTTGACGATGTTCCTAACAGCAATAGCTGTGTAACCAGCAACACACAGCGAAGCTAACCACCCACCAACTACAAGGAACTCAAGATAGAAACACCGACATTAATCAGTTCCAGGACTATATAATATCCATATAGCATAGCCATATGCCTACATAGGAAACAAAAACAGAACTATGTCCTGTAAATAGTAAGGGAAAGTCAGTCAATTTGCTTCATAAATTAGAGTACACAGAACTTACACTTTAATGATTAAGTTCGTGGACTTTGATTTTGATTATATAAAAAATTAACCCAACAAAGTTGGAAAGGCATTGTAAAAATCATAGTTATCGAAATCCCGATCCTGATCTACGATCCAAAAATAGGCGAGCGATCCGGATTGTAGGTAGGATCTTAATGTGGTAGGATCGAGCGATCCTACTAAACTAAATACAACTGAAACTAGAAGCAGGAAGGCAAAGTGCGTATATAAAGCAATACGAACAAATAATACCTAAAATGCCAACAACCTTCAATCCAGAAGCCGCAGGTATATCTCTAACAGCAAGAGGCAAAACAACAAGTGAAGGAACATAGAATACTGGAAGCCATCTTTGAATGAACAAGAAGGCTGGCTCAAAGAAGCTCACTACACTTGCTGCAGCAGCAGGAATCACAGTATCAAGGATCATTAGAATTGAAAATGTACAAAACATTCCAAATAGTGCACTTGGAAATTTGATTGATGCAGATACAAAAGCTTGGTTCAGCAATTTATCCGTTGCTACAATTATCCCAAGTGAAACAACCAAATGCAGTACACCCAACACCTGATTACATCAACAAAGACCAATTCATCATCAAATTCTGGGACAAATAGCAAGATCAAAATAATTAGGAAAAACTTATCGTCATATCGGTACACATTTTACTTCTTTTGTTTCATATTCTAGCAAAGTTTGATTATTTCACTAAATTTCTTTACTAATAGAGCATATAACATCCCTTGAGACGGTAAGTATTAACTACAATTCACTTGAAGTCGTCTCAATAGCTAAAGTTCGAATCTCATCCACAACTCATTTCAATTGAAATTATTAGCACCATGTGCTCCATCCATACTTGTCACCTAAGAGGCTCTCGTATGAGGGGAAGTGATATACTCACAACATGATCAGATTAGCACTTATCATCAAATCAGTAAAAAATCCTTAGAGTCTAAGGGCGCATTTGGTATGAAATTTTTAATACCAAGTAAGGGATTCAATTACCGTTACTCCACATTTTTTGTTTGATATAATATTAAGTTAACCCAATCCTTTTCTTGAGGTGAATACCCTTACTTTATTACCACTCATTTAGTAACAAATTCCTGTTCTATGATCAAGTGTTTCTCTTATATTTCTATACCAAACAACGTATAACTACAATCCATACCCTTACCCTTACTCTTCTTTTATCATTTCCCTTTCCATTACATTTTATATTCTCATACCAAACACCCCCTAATTAGATTCGTCTAACAATATGGACTTCTTCCATATAACACCCACAACATGGTCAGATTAATTAGCACAGGAGTCAGGATGAATGAATGACAATCATCAACAACAATGCTGGCTGGACTTAGTCCCAACAATATGGAAGCAACAGACAATCAAATTTCAAAATTTGAAGCCATTCCAACGATTTGGGAATGATTGACTATCAATATTAAAAATTTGAAGCCAGCCCAACAATTTTCAATCAAAACAATCAGCCTTTTCTCAATGAAAGCACAAGATTAATATACAATAAAACTAAGAAATTTTGATACTCACAGTCTGAAAGATGGAGGAAGTAACTCCATTTTCGGAACTTGCACTAACAGATTTAGCCGAAAAAGTACCAGTTAAACGACTTTTATGAGGACCCAATTGCAAGAAACGATACCCATTGCCAACAATTTTAATGGGTACTCCAGATTTTTCATGATTTGATCGACATTTAATGGGTTTAATACCAACATTAAACGAAAATTGGGGTTTTTCCTTAACAGAATCTCTTCGCATTTGACGATTAAATGAAGGGCAAATTGATAAACTAGTAGCAACTGCCATGGCAGTAGCCATGGTAGTAGAATAGGAAGGTTGTGATTAGTGAGGAAGTTAGTCTGAGGCTAACGAAATTTGTGAATTGGTGGGGTTTTTGTCGCATATTTTTTGATTGGAATTCAGAAATCATGTAAGTGGGGCCTTGGATTGTTATGTATGGATACAAAATGGCCGTTATTATCAAATGGATATAGCAACAAGCATGAAGATCATCTCATGAAGTGAAATTCTGAACGTGGTCGTGAATGACTCAATAATCATCGTATCACTACCAATAGTTTTGTCTCTCACTTTTAGTTTTATTTATTTATTTACATATATGTATCTGAAAGAGAAGTTTATTTTCACAATATTGTTAATTTTCATTTTACGTGTGAGGAAAGTATATTTCCCTCTATATAGTTCATGTAGGATAATATTTTTTATTTTAATTTATTTTTTTTATATCAAACTGCTAACTGAAAGTCTCAATGACTCATGAACTTGGGAGTGGACGGCGGTAGGTAGGTAGGTAGGGTTTTCAATGTTTTAGGTTTAGATTATATTGATTTGGGCCTGGGCAAACTTGGGCTATATAGCCTATATGTAATTTCTTAAAATTTTGGTTTGCGGTTTAGAAATTCGGTTTTCGATTTTTGAAAATCTCAAACCTAATCCAAACCTTAATATTTCGGTTTTTGAATTTTCAAACCTTATCCAAACCATATTTGTTATTCGGTTTGCGGTTTTAATCCGAATAAGTTTCACCCTTAACTGAGACGACGATAAAAGAGAAAACCGCCATCTATGACGGTTTTGATTTTCCATTAATAAAATGAAAAATTAAAAACGAAAGATAAATGTCATAAGCTGACCGAACACACATCCTAAGTATTCCCCAAAGCATGTGAAGTGCATCCCAACCAACTACGCTCCATTCTTTACATGGAAATAAATTCCTTGCTGTTTTGTTTAACTAAATCAAAATTGCAATTTTGGCCCATTCTTCTCACGGTGCCCAGAATGTTTCTACATTAAAAAATTCTAAATAAGTAAAACCGCCATTTTCGATAGCGGTTTACTCTTATATTTTTTTCTTAATTAAACCGCCATTTTAGACAGCGATTTGCATAAAAAATAATACCAAACCGTCACTTAAGATAGCGGTTTGATTTAAAGAATAAATAAATAAAATATTTTGTGTACTTATCCTACGTGGACAGTATAATGAGAAATAAGCTTCCCATCAGCATAGAGTAGGAAATAATTTCCCAAAAGACATTATTGAGGGAAAAGATTCGTGAAAGAGTAAGGAATTGAATAAGCAATGTAATTTTTTTTGAATAATACCTTATTTATTAATAAAGAGTCATACAACATCTACATTTGAGATAAAAATTAGTAAGTACATAACGTTAACCAAAAATAATTCAAAATTAACAAAACTAAAATCGTTGTATATGAGATTTGACAATTTTGAATATCCTCTTCCACATCGCTGTTTGACACAACCTTCTATAAAGGGGTCTTTCGATCTGTTGTAGTCTTCAGATAGAATTGAATTTTGGTGTCTGCTGCATTATCTATTAATCTTTACCTACAAATCAATTACAGACCAAACTTCAGAACTCCAAAGTCTCTCGAAGAGATAGATCAAAACCTAATAAATGGGTAAAATCAATCCAATGAATGGGTAGAACAACTCTTCTGTAGGGAGAGGACAAAAATTTATTCTAAACATATTCAAAAAGCTTAAAACGGACAAATTTAGGGGCTTACCATTAACCAAAAAAATAATGATAGCCCCAAACCAACTATGAGGTTAGGTTTTTTTAGAAAGAGAAGAGAAAAGGGAGAAGGGGAGAGGGGGAGAGGGTGGCGGTTTGCTAATTTGTTAATCACGCCTATAACAAGAAAATGTAAATCATGTTCATGATGAGATTCATTTAAGAGGAGAGTTGTTTATTATGGAAAACTAATTTTATTTTGTTTTCATTTGGTCAAAACCTATTGGCTCTTAAACTATGATAAATGTGTTTAGAGGAGTGACCCATCAAGCTTATATGTTAGTCAAATCCTCTCTAATTGTTCGATATGGAATAACATGTGGGTTATTTTTCCTGCAATGGTCAATGGTATTTATATACTATTAATAAAAATTCGCTCCTTTGCAGACAATCTAGTTAGTAGCTCTTTAAAACCTAAGGATACAAAAGTACGAGCATATAGGACATTTCTTGTTCAAGTAAGGTCATGAAAAAAAAAGTGAGAATGATATACTAACTTGAATTAAATTTATTTATAATTTACTTTTTTTACTATATTTTTTATATTATATAGTTAAAGTATCAATAATACAACACAAAAGGTATTATATTATTATTACACCTTAAGTTTTTTGAGTCCTTTTTATAGTTTGCACTGGGGCTATCCAAAACCCCAAGTTTTTGAGTGTTTTATAAAAGCTTCTCAATAACAGTCATATGTGAGATTGAATTATTCATATTACTTGAATGTATTAGTATATTGGGTACTAGTTTTATTAGTCACCAATATCACACTCTTAAGATTTGTTGCCTATTTGTTCATCCTTCCACATAAATGTACCCCATATTACTTTACAATTACATCATAATCTACATGGTCAACAAGATCACATAAAAAACAGTCACTTGAGATTTAACTAAGTAATGTACATTGGTTAGCAGTCTTCAATGGGAGAATCAGCCCAATAATGATGGTCATATTGCGAGGAAGAATTTAAATCATGCCCGTAACTGTAATATTGAAGCGGTTAAGGAGGAGAAAAAGTGGAGCATTCTTCAGCTCGAACGAAGGCCTGGGGGATAGAGATTAGAGATCAGAGACGTGTGCATATGTTTCTTCGACATTTGCCTCATCAAGCTCAGCTTTCTCACGGGAGTGAAAGATTGGATGCAAATAAGCATTAGGGAGGTATGCCCTTAGGTTCTGGCCAGCTCCCTCCGACTGCTCCAGTTCATCCCTTTCTGTCGCTTCCTACACAAATGTGTACGCCATAATAAGACAATGAAAATACTCTGCAACCCAATTCATCAAAGTAGGACAGAAAATCTCGTCAACTTGGTCTAAATGCTTAAACGCCATAAAGAATACATCTTCGAGTTCAAAGCACCTATCCTTGCCAGACAAGTTCACAACTAACAAGTACACAACTGCGTGAGGACTATTTGCACAAAACTTACATGATCTCCACAAACATTAACCAAATAACAAGCGTAGACCAAAAGAATACATGAACCGTAAGAACATCTCAAATAAGCTTTACAAAGATGTTGTTAGCTATGCAGAAACTTTACCTCTAGCGGATATCTATTAAATGCAGGTTCAAAACGACTCTTGCAATACTTATGAAATGCGTAGGTCAGAATCGGTAGAACGATAAGAATTGGAGTAGAGCTAAGAGCTTTCTTTGTACTGAGAAGCCCCATTAAAAGCAATTGTGATATCAAAAGGCTAGCAATGATTTGGCTATGAAGATGTGGCCAAAATGCAGCTGCACTTTCATACCGTTGATTGTACACATTAATGATCTGGATAAGACATTGAATAATTAGATACGCAAAACAAAAGATTATTCAGCGCCAGATATGAAGAGGGTCTATACTATATACTACATTACTCATGGGTTTGATGGTTTGATCCCACAGGTGCCCAGTGGGTAAGCCCACATGAGTAGGCGCACAAATGATTATATGGCGAATTACCAAGACCTAACAAAGATAAATAAGGATAGGAAAGTGTAATTACCTGATGACGATAAACAAGGAAAGCAAAGAGAAAGAACACGATAATGAAAGGCAGGAGTATGGGAGTAACTACAGCGTAGACAAGTCCAAGAAGGAAATAGAGCTGCAGGCTAGGTAGAGTTTCTGGATAATCAACACTTCCAGGATTCATAGCACGATCTCGATCTCGATCAGTTTTCACTATAAACATGTTTTTCAAATGGAATATAATAAGGGGCTTTAATCTGAGGATCTCACTAGCCATGCCAGCCCAACCATCCACCATTATATATGTAATGAAAAATGTAGCCTTCATCGGTATTGATACACCTATGTTTCTGGGAATCCTGAAGAATGAAATAGAAATGACCTAAATTAGCATGGCCTAAAACCCAAGATTTCACCAAAAAAAAAGAGGCAAGACTCAGTAGAAATCTCCTTTATACTTAAGCTGATACTGGTAATTGTAAAGTGTCCAATATTAACCACATGCTGATGCAGGTTGTTCCACATCGTAGAAAGAGAAGTGAATATGTCACTTTATAAACTTGAGGAGTAACTCATATTACTAACAATTGGTTTTAATAGTGAATCTCTTTTGGTTGTGTACGTGGGTTACATTTTCTCTTCTTTGTTTGGGTTGTCTAGACCTATTCTATAAATTATAACATAGTATTGGAGCTCGATTTAATCTTGCCCCTGTTTTGAGGGATCTTAAATTGAATATTTATTTACAATGAGGTTTGACAAGCGTTAAAAAGACCATTATATTACCCATATGTGAGTTGTCTCACATCAGAGAAAGAGAAGAGAATATGTCACTTTATAAACTTAAGGAGTAATTCCTACTATTACTAATAGGTTTTTTTTTTGTGTGTTACCTCTTATCTCCCTTGTTTGATCGTACAAGCCTATTTTCTAAATTCTAACAGTAACATACAAAATGTATTCTCTTAATAAAAAATAATAGGAAAAAGTGTAATAAAGTACCTAATAAAAAATATTTTTTTCCAAAAGGTACCTAATAAAAAAAGTTTTGTCAAAAAATAACTAATAAAGTTTTTCTTGTCCAAAGAGTATCAATTATTGTTGACTGTCAGCTATAACGGTTGACTGGTCAAAATCAAATTTCTTTTCTTATCTTCATATTCTTTTCCAATATAATTTCCTCATTGTTTTCTTCCTCTACTTTTTACTCAAAATCGAAGTTAAATTGGAAAAATAATTGAAGATGAGGGAAAGAATTTTCGATTTTGACCAGTCAACCGTTCAGAAAAAAATTTATTAGGTATTTTTTGGAAAAAAATTTATTAGGTACTATTTGACCATTTTCCCAAAATAATAATCAAGAGGAAAATTACTGGGTTGGTGGTTGGTGAAGGAAAGCATCAAGTTGTCCAAAAGCTGTTCCAGTTGCTATGCTTCCTAAAAATACATTCACCAACATGAAGTAATAGTACTTAGCTGCAGCTCTACGCTCAAGTTTAGAGAAAGACACATGTCCTTCAATCTTGGACATGAGCATCAAAAGAAGAGGGAGAGCCCATAAGAATATTTTAAGTGCTAGACCAGGAAGGAAACCCTGTAGAAAGGACTTGATGATTTTCCTGTGTTCAAAAACATAAATAAGCAATCCAATTCACAAGGACATTTAACCAACTAGGATAACGGAAAGGGGATGATAGAATCATACATATATAAATCATTGTTCTAATTAAGAAATAAAAGTTTATAGATGGTGCGGGTCGCTTTCAGTCATGTGTGCTTTAAATCCAGGCTCGGCTGAAAACACCTCGACAATGTAAGGTAAAACGCACTATAAGAGGCATGCACCTTGGTGCGCCTCGATGCATTTTGTGCCTTGTGCACCTCGATGTATATTGTCTAAGTAATATATATGTTTTAGAATTGATTTTTAAGCTTTTTAGTGAAAAGTTCACATCAGCTACAAAAAGCTCGCGCCTTCACCATTCGCTTTATGCGGACTTGCTTCTTGATGCGCCTTACGCTCTTTAAAACTAAGGATGGTAAGATCTTTCATGAAGGACGACGGTGTAACATTTATTGCAATTTGCTAAAAAGGACTCCATAATATCCAAAACCGAATGTAATCCACATTTTTATTGGTGATTTGCAAAGAGATTAGTGAATCATGTGACGGCATAAACCAGAACATAGAATAATCTTGACAACAAATGACTATACTTTGATACCAAAGTTTGTAAGGAGAAGTTCAACCCTTACAAGCATAGAACAAACAATGAAATACATGTAGAAGCACAAAAGAAAAACTTACACTTCAATGACAGGCTTGAGAAAAGGAGCTACTTTCTCTAAAGCTTCAAGATTTGCAAGAGATTGCACAAACGCAACCGGAATCATGTAGAAGAACACCAAACCAAAAACAGCAACCCCAATCAAAAATTTACGAATAGTGAGCGAAACAAATGGTATAGCTAGGTTTTTCCAATAAACATCGCGTTTCTCTGGAGCCCAACTCGTCAACCACAATGTAGGATTTCTACTTTGCTGTGTTTGCGCACATACAGCTGCACCCCAACGTGAATTGAAAGAAACAAAGGAAACCGGCAACATACACTTTTCGTCCTGGAGAATTCTCTCGCGCTCCATAATCATCTATAAGTAGAGTTAATCATACGAAAGTGTTACATAAGTTTATAGTCATCTAAAACGAATCAAAGGAAACCCAGAAGGAATGAGTGATTGACTCACTTTTTTCTCTAGCTGCTCGAGTTGTTGGTTGTAGTAATCGATTGAATCAACTCTTTCGCCCCAAAGACCAAGAAATCCAGTCTGGAAGTAAATGTATCAGCTCCATAAATGTCGAGTGATGATTTTGTTAATGGGCTTGTATACATAAAGAACATAAGCCCGATAAGGGGATGTTTGACAATCGACTATTGGCTGTTGCCAGTTGGCAGTTATTTTTTTAGTTGGCTTTTGATCATCTGTAAATGTTGGCATGTTTTTGTTGGCTTTTGAGCTAGTTGAAAAACTCAGCTGTTTGCGAAGATGTTTAATAAATTTGAGTATTGGTTGTTGGTTGTTTATTAGAGAAAAAGTAGGCCAACAAGCCAAAAGCAAACCAAAAAATATTAGCTGCAGCAGTTTTTTTTATTTTGATTTAAAAACTAACTTTTCAACCGCTTAAAAAGCCATTTACCAAACACTTTTTTTTGCTGTTTGACCAATTAACAAGCGAAAAGCAAAAAGCCAATTACCAAACATCCCCTAGATTTCATCCTAAAATAAATTGGTATCTAAAACCAATTGGTACTGAAAAGAGTATCCCATCAAATATATATATTAATTAATCTCTCTCTAATATATAAGTACTAATTATAAAGTAGCATTATAGATTTACCTTACTAATATAAGTAGCATTATAGTTTTATTATACTAATATAAGTAGCATATAGCTTTACCTTTGTAGTGGGTCTTTTGGCTGGCTTTCTTTCAAACTTAAGTTGGTTATAGTCCAACCAATTTTGGAGTTTATCCCTTTTCCTCACAAGTTTTGCTAATTTGTTCCCATTGTAAACAACCTAATAAAACAGGCAAACACTTGTTAAATTGCTTTGACAACAACCGGGGCTCCATATAAGACTCCTCACAAATAAATATAACACATGTAATTTTAAAAAAAGTAACTCTTGTGAAAGACCGTCTTTCAGT
The DNA here is from genome assembly GCA_019425755.1 of Amaranthus cruentus. Classification (NCBI taxonomy): domain Eukaryota; kingdom Viridiplantae; phylum Streptophyta; class Magnoliopsida; order Caryophyllales; family Amaranthaceae; genus Amaranthus; species Amaranthus cruentus. The sequence continues at coordinate 9,737,588 of CM033457.1, read as the reverse complement.
CAGACAACCTTAAACAAGTAACCTCAATTCTCATTATATGTATGAGATGGACTGTTTAATCCATTTATAAGGCGTGGCTTTTGGTGAGACCGTCTAATACAATAATTTATAATGTAAAGAAGTTATAAGTCTTTAAATAGTGAATATAGAACATGGTCTTACCTGGTGACAAAGGTAGGTGTTCCGATGATTTTTCTTAAAAAATTTATCAACGGAATCGGAGATTGATTGACCCGAAACATGTGGCACATTACTGACTAGCACCTGTACAAGCACAATATATGAGCATTGTCACTCAAAGACCCTAAAGTGAATCGGGCTAAACTAAAATCCATGAAAAGTCGACTTCTGCTATTGCTCGTCTTTCACATCTAGTAGTAGCCGAGAGTATATCACTCTATGTAGCTCTAGACTAGGGGTGTTCGGGCTAAGGGTAGGGTCGGACTTGAATAAATATGGGCCGAATTGGATAATGATCCTTTAAACTTAAAATGAGCTATAAAAGAGCCAAACTTTGAAAGTCTGACCCCGTCCAACTCGATCCGTTTTATTACTAAAATTTATTTTAATCCCCTTTATCAATTTAAACAATTTAATTGTCATTTATAATAATGAAATTGAAAAAATATTAATAATCACCATTAACATTGTCAATTATAATATTTAAATTGTACATTAATTATGCTATTTATAAAGGCTCATTTCCAAACCTAATTGAGCCTTTTTATTGTCCGTTTCATTTTAATTATATTCAACCCCGTTTTGGACATAGCCGTTTTCAGCCTACCCTTTAAAAACTACAAAGCCCTTTTGAATACGGGTCGGATTTTAGGAGGGTTTTGTCAGGGCTGGGCTAAAAACAAGTCCTACTACAATTAAAATGAAGCAGACTATAAAAGGGTTCAATAAGGATCGAAAACGGGCATGCAAATCTATCAACAGTCCACATAATCATTTACTAACAAGTTAACAAGGCGTGAGAGAGGATATCTCACTGTGTATTGCTCAGCACGCCATTTCTGAGAAGCCAAAAATCGTAATCTCATTGATGCAACTGTATCGTACTCCTTGTAAAGCATGAAACAAGTCCAAAACGTGAACAAGTATTGCATAGCAATATGCACAAAGAACCTGGAAATGGAAACATTACAAGTTTTAGTTATCTATTACTTTTTCATTGTGATTGTATTCCCTCCTATTCATATTCACAGCATATTCACAGAGAAGGGGACATTTTTTTTTCACGCTATTCAATGCACGTATTCAATGCTTAATATCTCTTATTATACATAACGAAATATTATAAAAAGTGAATATTAATAATCTTTGCATCGACACACGAATCAAATAAGATCTCACTTGACTATGTTCTAATCTATAAATTAAGAATAAAATACAAATTAAGAGTAATAAGTGAATAGTGTCAAAAAACAAATGTCTCATTCTGTATGAATAGGAGGTAGTATTATTTATAGATGGATACAATCCATTCTATACTAGCAAGGCTAAAAGGTGCATTAACAATCAAATGTTACCTATATGATTTAGGAGGCAGATTTGATATTGAAAGTTTGTCAATGTTGCTCAAAACCAATTGTTTCTGTAAGAAAAACAATGTTCCTCCTGATACATTCACTGGTACAACTACTAGAAGAGCTAAAACCATCATCGGGATGAAAATTTTCAATCTGCGAAGGAGATATTATGATCAATTAACACGAATATGTTAGCCATTCAAGAACAATATTTGTAACTCATAGTTTGTATAACAAAAAATGTGAAACAAATAACCAAAATTAACAAAAAAATATTAAGCTTCAGGTTAACAAATTCTGAAAATAAGCATCTCTAGCTATGTCCAATCCTAAGTTAGGTTAGCTCGCAATTATTAAGTGCGAACAAAAGAGAGATAATGTCATACCGTTAGAAGATACAATAAAATGGAAATTATGTTTGTTGCAGATAATAACTGCGAATAAAATGGACAATAAGTTAAGTTTTTGGTTGACGCACTACAAAAAACTATTGAAATAGTGTCGGGAAAAAGCGTCGGGAGTGAACTCGACGCAAGGGGCGACGGACTGGCTACGAAAAATCCGTCGCGTGTTGCTTTTGGAGATGGCGTCGGGAAATATGGTCGCCAACTGGACGCTGCACTGGTCAAACAATCATTTTTTTTTTGAAAATGCGGGCAAAATTGGTAGCAAAGTGGACGCCACATAAAACTCACAGTCAACTTTTTTTTTTTAATATGGCAACGGGCTTTTTGGTAGCAAGTTCGTCGCCCATTTTATCCGTTGTATTTAAAATTTAAATTTGAAAATGGCGACTGGTTTGTAGTGACGGCACGACCCAATGGCGGAAAATATTTGCAAACATGAACTGAGATTGCATAGTACGAGTGTAGTGGTTTTTTAGCAAAAATACAATGTAGTACAAAAGCGAATAGGGATATGTCTCAAACACTCCTAAGAATTTTGTACACTATTTTCAGGATGTATATCGGAGCCTCAAGAAAAGGAACAGAAAGGAAAATATAGGTTTACATTCTCACTCTGTTGTTCATAGCCAAATAGTAAAATGGACCAAAAAATTAATTTCAATCATCACAACCATTATCGTATCTAGGGTAGGGCAAAAAGGCAGGGGCAGTGTGTGGGATGCTCCACACTCCCTCTAAATCTAAAGGGTCTCATATAAAAAACTCATTTATATTACAACGATTGTAGTTTTGTTAATTTTGAATTATCTTTGATTAAAGTTGTTATGTACTTGCTAATTTTTTTATCTCTGATGTAGACGTCGTATGACTCTTTATTAATGAATCAGGTACTACCTCCTATTCAGCCCATTAGTCCCATTTGGTTTTTCACACTTGTCGAGACAACATTTTAACCCTTAATATCTCTAATTGTTTTTAATTAAAAATTATAAAAAGTAGATATTAATAATCTTTGTATTGAGACGAATCAAATAAGATCCCACATGATTATATTTTAACTTATAGATTAAGAATAAAATACAAATTAAGAGTGATAAGTGAATAGTGAAAAAAAATCAATGGGACTAATGGGTAGAATAGGAGGGAGTTATTCAAAAAAAAAAGTACTACTCTGTCCTCTTTGATTTGCATCACAGAGGAAAATAAGTTTTTTTAAGAAAGTAGTAATAAATAAATGGAGAGAATAAATTATGTGGATGAAATTAGACCAGTGTTAAAATATATATGTGGATGAGATTAAAAAAAGTAGAGGATCATTGTCCAAAAATAGAAATGATGCAAATTAAGTGAAACGAATCAAAATGAAAAATGATGCAAATTTAATGGGACGAAGAAAGTAGTTGTTTGAGTTTAATTCAACATATATATAATTTTTGGAACAAATTCTAATCATTACATATATTTTCTCTCCTTTCTTTCTATTTATTTTCAAAGTAAGATCCTTTTAACTCCCAAACATCTTCTCTTACATCATTTAATTTTCACACTTCATTAAACAACAATAACCACTAACTTAAATTATAATAATATTTAATATTTTATTTCTTAATTTTTCAACTTTTTTAACTTTTACACTTTTCTATAATTTTTCATCAACCCATTACTTTTTTTTCTCTTCCTTCTAAACATGAGAGATGAAAAATGTAAGTTTTAACAAATTAATTTAAGTTATTTTATAAAGTTAATATTAATATAGTTAAAAATTTTGTTGAATTTTCATTTAATTATAGTACTTCAAAATATAATTTGTTGAATTCTAATTTTGAATTAAGAAAATCTCTTTTTTTTTAATATATAGGACCTTAAAAAAAAATTTATAAAACATAAAAATAAAACGAGCCTCAAATTACTTTATTCTGGCCCTACTACAGTACTACTGCGAGAGGGGCATACGTCCTTGATCCAAACATAAAAATAAAAAGCTCTATTTAATGTTTGAAAATAAGAAATCAAAAATTAAAATAGCCCACTAATATTGAATGGGGTGAAACAAGAGCAAAAGCAAAATCTTAAAAATAAAAAAAACAAAAAAAAAACTGTTAAAATAGCACAAAATATTTGAAAGAATTATCTAATACAACTTTTTACTTATTTTTTTATAATAATAATAATAATAATTTTTGATCAATGAATAATACTAATTTAGGGATATTTATTAGAATATCCCTTAAAAATCAAATTATAGGAGATTATATGACAAAAATTGGTAAATCAAACTATAGGATCAAAAAATAAGTTGTCCCATTTAATTTTTCACACTTGTCGAGACAACATTCTAACCCTTAATATCTAAAATTAGTGTTAATTAAAAATTATAAAAAGTTGATATTAATAATCTTTGTATTGAGATGAATCAAATAAGATCCCACATGACTATGTTTTAACTTATAGATTAAGAGTAAAATACAAATGAAAAATGATAAGTGAATAGTGTCCAAAAACAAATGGCACAACTTGAGCGAATAGGAGGGTGTATTATAACGAAAAGTTGTATTGTTGTACGGTAATTTCCCCAAACCTCAAACACCCAATACACATAAAAGAAAAACACAAGTTCTCGTGACAGACGGTCTCTTTAAAAGACCCTCTCTAATTGGATTGCCCATTAAAAAAATGTAGAGCTTTAATGAATTGGACTTGAGAGACTCAGAAACACGGTAAATGCGAACTTTAACAAAAAAGAAAAAAACCCCAGAAAAGAAAGAAAAAGGAAGTTTAAAAGAAGTACCCAAGAAGGTAAATGCGGAGAAAAGCAACAGAATCAAGACCAGCATGTTGAATGAGTTGAGATTCAGACATTTGAAGAGCTTCAGGCATCCAATTAAGAAACGTTACATACGTTTTGAAATTAAGATTTACAAATTTAGCCACAAAATTAGTAGAAACAGGATCTTTTCTTTGGGCTTTAAAGTACCATTTTGGGAAGTAAACTCTGTCATTTATTGGTTGAATTCTGAGAAGTGCAAATGCAAGCAAGAAAGCAAAAGCAGTTACTATATTTATCAATGCTGAAACTGATATGTCTAGAAGAGTTGCCATTTTTGTGAATAAGCTTCAAGGAAAAGAGGTTCAACAATGAATAAATGCTGAAATGAAATCACTACAAAAAAATGGAGACAAGTTAGGTTATGTCTTGCCTCTTGGGGAGTAGTATAACACAAATGGGAGGGAAAGAATATATTGCTACCTAATTTGTTTATATTTATAATACAAATAAAAAAGTTGCTCCTTTTTTGGGAACCATTCCACAAGGCTTCCTCTTTAAGTCTAACTGTTTCATCGTGAGACGGACTCATACAAGTAGTTCAATGTTAAACTTCTATCACAGTTTACTAAATAAAAACAGTGTTTTTTTCATTAAGTTTTAAGAAATCAAAAATTAGACAAGCCCATATAAAGTCGTCTCACGGTGAGACGGTCTTTAAAAAAGAATTTTTGTCCTAAATTTTTTGATATAATTTTTATTTATATATATTTCATGGGTAATGATACAGCCAGGGGCGAATCTATGTACGGTCTTTAAAAAAGAAAAATTTTTGACATTTTTTTGTTCTAATCTTAATTTTATCCTCTATGTTCAAAATTTTGATTTTTTAGGTGTTTTCATTCTTAGGGGTCGCTTGGATTGAGAGTAAATATTTAAGGGATAATAAAAGTCAAAGTAGGAATTTAAGGTTAGTTAGGTAGATGTTTAAAGGAATTTGATTGTTGGAGAGGTGGAAGAATGCATTAGAAGGTAATGAAAAAATCGAGAAAATAACACTAAGTTCTCTTATTTTAGGGTATAAATTTTCCTAGGGGGAGGTGGAGGAATTCTTTACCTCCAAATGAGTGAAATCAAACTCTTTTTCTATTCATCATTTTTAATCTACTCTTATTCTACCTCTATCACAATTATTTAAATAACTTCATTTGCATATATAATTACCTTTGTTACATTGGTTTAACTTTTTTTACTACCTTAAATATTTACTTTCAATCCAAGCGACCCCTTAATCTTAATTTTTATGTTATAATCTTAAATTCTTGTTGTTTTAATTTTTATTCTTAATCTTGATTTTTATTGCATATAAGTGTTTTTTGATATCTGATAACAATGCCATCTAAATTTGATTGAAGTTAGAATTGGGAAACCACTGTGTCTCAGAACCTAATGTTCATTCAGGCTATATGAACTAAACAGCACACCAAGTACACAGATTCATAATAGAGAAGGATTCTTTAGAAATTAGAAGTGAGAGTTGCAGATTATGTTTTTAGGTATTTGACTATTTGGTTAGAATCTCATGTGAATTACTGTGAAGCTAGAATGCAAATCTAAAATCACGAGTCTTGGTTAATTCATTTTATGAATGCTATGTTTTAGGTGAAGTCGAGATTCAGGTTGACTGAATAACAAAACACCATGGTTGACTTCTTCAATTGATCAATATGAATCTCAAGTGATTGGTTGACTACCCTCCCAACTCGCTCTTCTCTATTTTGTTGTGGAGTTGCTTACTATTAAACCTTTTTCCTGGTTTAAGAGGTTGTTTCACAAAGATACTATATCCTGCTCACATTAGCTAATTTCATCCATTCGTTGGTGCCCCGAACAACTCTAAACCCTAGATCCGCCACTGGATACAACCCTTAGGGTTGTACATAAGAATCAACAACTCCTCTTTATCATCAATAAATATGAATTTTCAAAAGAATATAATCTCAAAATTGAAAAATAATTAATATTTTATATAATTATTTTACCTTTCCAAGATAAAATAAATGCTAAATTAACAAAGTATAATTAATTTCTTATGTTTTCAAAAAGAAAATATTATTAAAATACATAGATAAAATACAAGATTTCATCTTATATACAACCCTTAGGGTTGTAGCCTGTATATATCATTTTCCATATTTCAAAAAGAAGTTATAATTTTTTTACATAAACGAAAAATTGAGCTTATTCAATAGCTCTGAAATTCCTAACCTTTTTAATGAATAAATGTTTGTTTTTGGGTTACTGAATGGTGGATATTGTAGGAATATTAGAGTATGTTTAGAATATAATGTTTTATTCTTAGCCGTTATTTTATTTCCGTAAATATTTTGTTTCCTTAGTTAGTGTTTAGTCTTGTATATTTATAGGCCATGTATTATGTCGTTCAAATCAATACAAAGTATTCTCTTAAAACCCTAAATTCTGCTTATCTTAATCTTTATGGTATCAGAGCCGACGACGTTGTTCCGAAACCGGTAACACCTCCTCGGTTTCATCATTTACCCAATTTTAACCCAAACATATAACCAAACCCATAAACCTGAAAAATTCAAAAATGGCCGAAAACCAACCAAATCCCAACCAGCAAATTATAACCATGGAACAGATGGAACATATGTTCAAACTATTTCAACAGATGCATAGCCCAAAACCCCAAATTGAAGCCATTTCACCAAATCTAAAAATTGCCGAAAAACTTACCTACCAAAACTACACCACCTGGTGTAAGATGATGCAAATTGCATTGGATTGTAACGGGCGTCGCAATCATATCATCGACGACCCTCCATGCACAACGGATCCCACATATAAATCATGGAAACAAAGAGACTTGATTGTCCTCTCATGGATAATTTCGAACATTGATACAGATCTTATAAATCATTTCTTAGATTATACTGTTGCAAGGGACTTATGGAAGGGCATTGAAACTTTACTGAGCAGTGGGAGAGATGAACTCCAAATATTTGATCTAAGTTGTCAAGCAAACGGACTCAAGCAAAATCGAGACACACTGGAAAATTACTATGGGAAACTCATTACAATCTGGAAAGAAATAGATCAGAGACAGCCGAATCCCATGGTTCATGCAGAGGATATCACAATTTTCAACACTTTCATAAAAAAGGAACGATTATTCCAGTTTTTGGCCGGAATAAATGAGTCATTTGACTAGGAGAAAAAGAATTTATTGAACCATGAACCACTACCCACCGTAGAAGTGGCGTATGCCACCATACGTCGGGAAATCTTAAGGCGTGAGATTATGACTCACACTTCATCACCGGGAAAAAATCCCTCAGAAATTGGGAGTGGGTTGGCCGTTAAACACCACCACCGGTCGGATTTACCCTCATTCCGGCGGGAGGTGGAAGACAAGTCTCACCTCAAGTGTAGTCACTGTGGAGGAAGCCGACATACAAAGGATGGATGCTTTAAATTACACGGCTTCCCGGAGTGGTGGGAGGAGTACCGGCAGCGGAAAACCGCCACCAAGGCTCCGCAAAACAGAACCGGCGACAAGGCTAACGTGGCCACCGGCGTTCCTTACCAAGAGAGCATGTCAGAATCTCAACCAAACCCAAGCTCAGAGACTCCCAACCATGGCGACAAAGGTGAACCAGAAGAGAGAGAAGGAGAAACAACCGGACCCAAAAAGAGAGAGAAGGAGAGTTTTGAAAATGGAAACTTTCCATTTCCACTCTTAAATACCCCCCCCCACAAAAATACCCTAACCCTACCACCCAATAAAAACCCACATAACCTTACCCACACCAAAATAAAACCCCCGGCCCATTTAACCCAACACCCACGGCCCAATTTGAGTTCACACTCATTTGGGCTTGTTTGCCAAACACATTCTCCATCCCAGTGGATATTCGATTGCGGGGCCACAGACACCATGACGTTTAACCCTCGTGATCTTTTATCTACTACTCCACAAACCCGTAGCCACATCCAAACAGCCAATGGGGAGTATGTTGCAGTTGATCGGTCCGGGCCTGTTAATGTTTCTCCATCTCTGAAATTAAACAACTGTCTTTTAATTCCCACTTTATCTCATAAATTGCTTTCTATTAGCCAGTTAACTCGGGAATTGAATTGTACTGTTCTTATGTCTTCTTCTGATTGTGTTGTGCAGGATGCTCAGACGGGGAAGATTATAGGGCGTGGTACTGAAAAGGATGGACTGTACTATGTGGATGAGGCGATTCAAAAGGGTCAAACTTTGCTTGCTCATGGGTCTCGTGATCATCAGTTATGGACTTGGCACCGACGTCTTGGACATCGATCATTAGGGTATCTAAAACGTCTATTTCCATCATTCAATAGTCATACTGTACCCCTGGACTGTGAAGCTTGTATTCTTGCGAATAGTCACAAACATTCTTATTTTTCTAGTAGTAGTCGTAACAGTGAACCTTTTGTCTTAATACATTCTGATGTGTGGGGCCCTGCTCCTGAGTTTAATAAACAACACTATTCCTATTTTGTTTCTTTTATTGATGTACTCGGATGTGTTGGGTGTATTTTTTGAAACATAAGTCTGATGTCTTTGATGTGTTTGTTAAATTTTACCATATGATTGTGAACCAATTTCAAGCCAAACCCAAAAATATTCGATCTGACAATGGGGGGGAATACATGAATCACCACATGGAACAATTCTTTACCACTCATAGTCTTATACACCAAACCTCTTGTCCACATACACCACAACAAAATGGGGTTGCTGAGCGCAAAAACCGAACTCTCCTCGAAATCAGTCGAGCCCTTATGTTTGAAGCCCATGTCCCATCCTATTATTGGCCTGAAGCCATTGCATCCGCCACCTACCTTACAAATCGCCTCCCTTCCAAAACCCTCAACTTCCAAACCCCCCTTCAAACCCTCCAAAAACACTCTACCATTCCCTCAACACACTCCTTACCACCTCGTATTTTTGGCTGTGTTGTATATGTTTACCTGACAAAAATTGCCAGACACAAACTTGAACCCAGGGCTGTCAAATGTATTTTTGTGGGATATGGTGTGAATCAGAAAGGGTATCATTGTTTTGATCCTACCTAGAACAAACTCTACACTACTATGGATTGTGACTTCTTCGAGACATCTTATTTCTATCCCCAGCTTCGTCCTCAAGGGGAGACTATGTGTGATGACTTAAGCTGGCTTACTTATTCTATTACTGACGATCTAGACCAAAAAGAGCAAGTAGGTAATCCCACAAATGTTGCTACAGAAAACATAGTACTTCTTCTTGATCAGTCTTCTCCTCCTGCTCCGTCTGAGGCATCCAATGATGATGAGGTGGTCCCTGCACCTCAGGAGGTATTAACTGAGATCCCTACTGTTGAGAATGATTTTCTTGGTACTACTGAGTCTCCATGCAGGTATGAGTTGCCCCCAAGGAGAACACGTGGTGTTCCTCCGAAAAGATATGATCCAGAATTCGAGTCTCAAAGATCTCGATATCCCATCAATCAAGGTGGGAATGACAGCTTGGCATCCACTGCAAAGGCCTTCCAAGCTAGCCTTTACTCAGAACACCTTCCCTGGAATAGTGAAGAGGCCCTCCAGAATCCCAAGTGGCGAAAAGCAATGGAAGATGAAATTGCGGCTCTTAAGAAAAATAGCACGTGGGAGAAATGTATCTTACCTCCGGGAAAGAAGACTGTAGGTTGCAAGTGGGTGTTTACTAAAGTATCATGCTGATGGCTCCATTGAAAGATACAAAGCTCGACACGTGGCAAAGGGATACACCCAAACCTACGGTATTGATTACTCAAAAACTTTCTCTCCTGTTGCTAAGATTGACACTATCAGGGTTTTGTTCTCAATAGCTGCAAATAAAGACTGGTCGTTATATCAATTCGATGTAAAGAATGCATTCCTTCATGGGGAAAGCGAAGAAGAAGTATATATGCATGGTCCACCAGGTTTCACAGGTGAGTTTGCACCTAGAGAGGGATGTAAACTAAAGAGGGCGCTATATGGCTTAAAACAGTCCCCAAGGGCCTAGTTTGGGAGATTTACTGCAGCAATGAAGAAGTTTGGCTACGAGCAAAGCAACTCTGACCACACGTTGTGCTTGAAGAAAGGGAAAGATGACATTACCTGCCTTATTATCTATGTTGATGATATGGTTATAACAGGGAACAATGAAGTTGAGATAGATGATCTGAAAAAAAAGCTCTTCAAAGAATTTGAGATGAAGGATTTGGGAAATTTAAAGTATTTTCTAGGTATAGAGGTCCTCAGGTCAAAACGAGGGATCTTTGTCAACCAAAGGAAGTATATCTTAGACCTACTAGCTGAAGTAGATATGCTTGACTGCAAACCAACAGATACTCCTATTGTTACGAATCACAGACGCCAAACTGAACCAGAAGGAGAAATGGCTAACAGAGAACAATATCAGAAGTTGGTGGGGAAACTTATCTACCTATCTCATACTAGACCTGACATAGCGTATGCAGTGGGAGTTGTGAGTCGCTTTATGCACATGCCTCAACCACCACACATAGAGGCTGTCATCAGAATTATAAGATACTTAAAGGGTACTAGTGACAGAGGAGTCTTCTTTGGGAAGAATGGACATCTTGATCTTATAGCTTACACTGATGCTGATTGGGCAGGGGATCGAGATAGTAGGAAGTCTACATCAGGGTTCTTTACTCTAGTTGGGGGTAACCTAGTCACTTGGAGGAGCAAGAAGCAGAAGGTAGTGGCATTGTCTAGTATAGAGGCAGAATTCAGAGGAGTTGCTAAGGGAATAACAGAGATTCTATGGCTTAAGAAACTCCTAAGTGAACTAAATTTTCCACCAGCTGAAGCATGTACGTTGTATTGTGATAACAAAGCAGCTATTGACATTTCAGAGAATCCAGTTCAGCATGATCGGACCAAGCATGTTGAGATTGATCGACACTTCATAAAGGAAAAACTTGAGCATAAAGTCATACGCATTCCTCACGTAAAATCTGAAGACCAGTTAGCAGACATTCTCACGAAGGCAGTATCAGCAGAGGTCTTTGGAAAGACTATATCCAAGTTAGGCATTGGAAATCCCATCACTTAACTTGAGGGGGAGTGTAGGAATATTAGAGTATATTTAGAATATATTGTTTTATTCTTAGCCGTTATTTTATTTCCGTAAATATTTTGTTTCCTTAGTTAGTGTTTAGTCTTGTATATTTATAGGCCATGTATTATGTCATTCAAATCGATACAAAGTATTCTCTTAAAACCCTAAATTCCGCTTATCTTAATCTTCAGATATAGTTTGGTACTCCCTCCGTTCTTTAAAATTGTTCCCATAAGTAATATTCACAGATATACTATTTTTTTAAAATAATAAATTTGATAGAGAAAAAGTGAGGACCACAAGTATTAAAAAATATTAAATAAAATTAGTTGAAAAAATGAGGACGGCAACTATCAAAAAAATATTTTAATGAATTTAGTGAGAAACATGTGGGGACTAAAAACAATTTAAAAATCTTAAAATCAAAAGTTTTGTGTATTAAGTATTATTAAAATATTAAAATGTGGATGAATAAGATTTGTTATTTCCAAAATTTGTGATATAACTAGAAAGACTTTTATTTAGAATAATCGAAAATGACAAATGTGAACAACTTTAAGGAACAAATGAAATATGTTTTATCATCGATAATCATTGTGTTTGATTAACTAAGTAATGATATTTTTTATTTACTTTCTTTTTTTTTGAGTAAATTTTTATTTACTTTCTAGGTATTAGGTTAATTGAATTGATAAAATTAGTACTTTATCAATTGTCACTAAAATAAATGTAACATTCATATTTTAAGAACTCCTTATTTTGCTTTCTCTAAGGGCCTCAAAAATGTACAACACGTCTCTGCCATTCCGTAAAAGTATGTTTTGGTCATTTTTTGGTGAACAAGGAAATACACCCTCAAAAATTCTATTACTTCACAACATTTTTATTTTGGCAAATATTCTCATCATTTTATTTAATTAATATTGACATAATTTCTTTTTTTTTTTCTCTCTTTTATGTAATCATACAAAACTCATTTTAATATCCCCTTTCCACTAAAATTACAACAAATTTATTTGGGTTTTCTTAAGCAGAGAGAATAATAGTTATTATTCAGGCTGAACAACTATTTTAAATTAGAAATTGTACTAGTAAACTTCAATAGAGATAAGTGTGATTTTATAATGATAGAGTTATAATTTTGATCTGTTATTTATTTCAAAAAGTTGACCCCTTGTCATGAGAATCAATTTTTTTCTCAGTTAAGGTGATGAGTTCATTTTTAAAACTTTTTTTTTAAATACTTTGCTATATTTCGGTTTTATATGGACGATTGGACGTTGTTTATCGTTCAAGCTTAGTTTATATTGCGACTAATATGCTAACAAAAATATAGTTATGTGCGATTTTATGCGAATCATCTAATCACATATTTTCATAATATTAACTTTTTATAATTTTAAATATGTATAGTTCAATGTGTATATCAATGAAGGGTCCATAGCTCAGTGGTAGAGCAATTGACTGCAGATCAATAGGTGGGTACCTTCGTCGTAATGATGCAAAATCGGAGTGGTTGGTACTACTCCTTAATGCTTGTATCTTTCGTTTTTGGTGTAATGGAAATTTTTTTTCTTTCAAAAAAATTAATATAAATAAACAAAATAACACATTGAATTTCTTATAAAGTCAATTATAACAAGTATAATTGAACGAAAGAAGTATATTGTTAGTAGTTTCTATGTTTTTTTTTGAATAATTCTATGTTTTGTTGTAGTTGCTCCACAAAGATATCGCACAAGAATTAAGAAACATATATTTTTGTGATAAAAAATCACTATAATCCTTAATCAAAGAGATGGGTTTGAGGGAAAAAGGCAAAGTATAGAATGGGAAAAGAGTAGGTACAAAGTAGACTATAATTACTTTTTGTCAAAAATAGCACAATTTATAAATATAGTAGAAATTATCAATGGTACCCCTGAGGTATAGGTTATTATCAATGGTGGCCATAAGTTTTTTTTCTAATTTCAATGGTACCCTTACCTTTTTGAGGTAATTACAACCGTGACCTTTTTATGTTTTTTCCGTTAACTTGTCGTTAACTTTTCGAAATTAACGTAACTATGGTTAGTTTCTTCCTCTTCTTTTTCTTCTTCTCTTTTCCCTTTTCTCTTCCTTCACTCGTTCCATGACTTCTCTGTTCTTGTGCATACCCATGAATTTAAAACAAGAAAAATCAAAACTTTGGATTCATTCTATTAATGTAAACTAAAAACCCACAATGTTAAAACAATAATACAGAGTATTAAATTACCCAAATTGAAAATCTTGAATAACAATAAGGAAAAATTACCTAGAATAATCCAATTTATTCGTGATTTTTCTACAATAATCCCACCTATTGATTAACCATGAATAATCCCAACTTTGAGGGGTATCTTCCTAGAGTAAACTCAGTGATCGGATGACTTGCTATAGCAAATTTAATATTTTTTTTAATAAAAGATAAATTAAAATAAAATGTCGAAAAATGTTAAAAAATGTTTTTAAAAAATTTATGTTTTTTTTATTATTTATAATTTTTTATGTAAAATTTCAAAACTTTTCTCTAATTTTAAATTAATTTTCAATTTACTATAGCAGGTCATTAGGTTACCTAAGTTTACTTTAGGCAAAAACCCCTTAAAGTTGGGATTATTCATGGTTAATCAATAGATGACATTATTGTAGGAAAATCACGAATAGGTTGGATTATTCTAGGTAAAATTTCCTAAAAATAATTAGTTTTTCCAATGTAAATTAAAGTATACCTGAATAGCCCATAGGAGAATCTAGTGCAGTTTTCTTCATTTTAAACCTATTTAAAACATCAACATGGTACACTGGAGATCGGTTCAAATCATCAACATTATGCACTGACGAATGCTTCAAAGTATCTACATGGTGCACTGAAGATTTGTTCAAATTCAACGAAAGCTAATTTACTTATTACCCATCTCAAATTTTCTTATTTACTTTTCCTATCTAAAGTTTCAATCTTCATTTTTTTAGGGTTTATGCTTATTTTTGGGTTTTTTTTGAATTATTTTTGATGATGTTTTGCGGGTAGTTATTGAATTTTACAGGTTTGATTCGATTATGTGCTACAAATTCGATTGCTTTTTGGGTTTTATGATTAATTTAATATAAATTATTTAAAATAACTATAACCAACTAAAAATAAGGGAGCAGAGCAGCCATGGAAGGCAACCGTGGAAGGAGTGAAGGAAGAGGGAAGGGAAAAGAGAAGAAGAAGAAGAGGAAGAAACTAACCACAGTTAGGTTAATTTCGAAAAGTTAACGACAACTTAACGGAAAAAACATAAAAAGGTCACGGTTGTAATTACCTCAAAAGGTAGGGGTACCATTGGAATTGAAAAAACTTATGGGCACCATTGATAACACCCTATACCTCAGGGGTACCATTAATAATTTCTCTAAATATTGCAAGTATAATAAAATAAAGAAAGTAGTTTGTTACGGGGTCAATAATAACACATTTAGTTAAATCCTAACTATCCCTTTGTCACTACTATCACCACTCTTAGTCACTTTCTAAAATAACACTCCATTATTTCCACATTAATTCACCATCTAACCTCCATTCTACCATTAAAAATATATTTCATACATCATTTGCCCTTGATTAAGTTTTTTATCTTCTTACCGTTACTCCATAAAAATAATCCGCGATTTGCAACTCGTTGGGTCACCCTCAGTCATAATTATTACGGCTTACATGTTGTATTTTGTAAGGTTGTATAAAATTGCACTGAAGGTGATTCAACGAGTTGGAATTCGTGTAGTATTCTTACTAAAATTTACAATGCTTAATTTCGTTAAGATTGAAAAACATATGTTTGATGTTTTCAATTTTTTATAATACATACGAGGAAATATTTAAGAAAAACAACTATTTCAATCAAGTACTTATGATTTTTACCTAAAAATGGCCTCACAAAAAGCTCATTAAATTTTTTTTTAAAATAATACTACCGACCAGATCGCGACGAAAATCTAGTCGCAGTTTGGTCGGAATCGTGAATTTCAAAATTCAGTCAAAGCGTCCTGACAGGCATTTATTGCCTAAAGATTCTTGTCCTTACCGACCATTTTCCGACTAGGAGTTAGTCGCAGTTTGGTCGGAAATTTGAAATTACTAGTCAAAAAGCAATCTGACAAGATTCTTTATTAACACATCTTTTCACGTGCCGACACTACACCGACAAAAAAGAGGTCGCAAGTTAGTCGCAGATTAGTCGGAAAGTTTTTTCATAATTCAGTTGGTCGCTAATGAACGTTGTATTTGTTGTTTCGCAGAGCAATGGACTTACGAAGTGAAAGAATTTTGATGTACAAGCGAAGTTGTAAAGTAGTGTATAATATTAGATATTTAGAAGGGGTCGAAGAATTTATACAATTTGCAAGGAAAAAAAATCCAGATGAGGTTAGATGTCCGTGTAAACGGTGTGATAATCGTAGACTGTGGGCTCCAGATGTCGTAAGAGATCATCTGTTAAAGAAGGGGTTTGTCGAAAACTACTACGATTGGTACCTGCACAAATGTTCTGACGGTGCACTACTTAGTAATGAGTTGGTTCTAGTAGAGCAACAGTAGAACACGGTTTAAAATACGTACGCACAAATGGTCTACGATGCAGCAGCGAGTACTTTTCCGGATACACATCATCATTTTCTACCTCATCGTGATGATGTCGTCGCAAATGTACCAAACTCGCCCGTACATATTGAAGAAGATCCGAACGCCCAATCAAGACAGTTCTTTGGAATGTTAAGAGCCACCAACTTACTTCTGTACCCTGGTTGATTTTCGTATACTCAGATGTCGGTCATAGGAAGGATGCCGAGCCTGAAGACAAACTTTCGTATTCCATAAAGACTTTACGATGAATTATGTGAATTCATTATTGAAATGTTGCCGAAAGATAATCGGATGACAACAAGTTTTTATAATACGAAGAAACAAATTTCGGCTCTTGGATTGCCAGTAGAGAAGATTGATTGTTGTGTCAATGGGTGTATGATTTATTGGGGCCCCACAACGAGTATGACACAATGTGATGAGTGTGGGGTTTCTAGATGGATATCAAATAAGACTCCTAGAAAGCAGTTTCACTACTTTCCCATCGGTACTAGGCTACAACGGTTGTATGCTTCTGCGACTACGGCCAGCCACATGAGGTGGCATGGAGATAAGAAATGTGAGACTGGGGTTGTGTATAGATGGTTTCAAGCCATTTGGCAGCTTGGGACAACAATATTCATGTTGGCCCGTAATACTAACTCCATACAATCTTCCGCCCTTGATGTGCATGAAGATACAGTCATGTTCTTAATGGTGATCGTCCCCGACCCTAACAATCCAAATAAGATTGACCTGTACCTACAACCATTGATACACGAGTTAAAGCTGTTGTGTAACACCCCTGAATTTCCGACCCTCTGAACGGAACCAAAACCGAAGAGAACGGAGGAAATTCGGGTGTTACATTTAAAACAAAATAAAAGATGATAAAAGATAATTGAAGTTTGATTAAAGAGGTTTTAGAAAAACTTTCAAACAAAATCCTATGAAAATTTCGGCAGCATCTGCCTTGAATTTTAACGCACCAAAAGAATCAAACAAACAATAAACCATCATGAGAAGAGGCATTAATAGCCTTGTAATAAAATCACGGCGGAATGATCATCGCCAAAACCTCTGTCGACATGCTAAGCATGGATCGTGGTTCCCATGTAAACACTTAGGTTTTCCAAGAAACATATCCAGCTAAACAAGCCATTCAAGATACTATAACGAAATATAAAACGAAATAAAACTTTGCAGCGGAACTAATTACATCAAAAGGAGGGCACTCGCCTCAAACCAAAAATATACGCAGTTACAATTCAAAAACTACATGTGTTGTCAAAAACAGTTAGAACATGGCACGTGTCAAGATTCTCGCTCTATCCCCCCCGTATGCAATGCAAATAAACTCCAAAGACCTGCAAGTGCTATCTATGATACCCCTACTGCTCAACGTGAAGTCATAGACCAACGCGTCATAGCAGGGCCATCAAAGACAAGCCATCAACAAGGAAAACAAACAGTACACGTCAGTAACTAACAATAAGTTATGCATACGTAATCAATAAACAATTTCGACAAGGCAAGGTGAGGAAGGTATCCGAACGTGTAAGCCTCTACTCCACCTATTTCTCAATTCAATATACTTCTCAATATCTTCACCGTCTTCTATCTCTTCGATTACTTTTATATATCCTCTTATGTGACTAGAGGCCACCATATTGGGGTTTGCAAGACCCACATGGCAACACCTCAGCCAAGGACGGTGACGGCCATGCCGGCGCCCAATGGCAAAGTATGATCATACCCCCGTACAGCGACCGTATATAGACGGTCCATGCCTCCGGGAACTAATCCAGCTGGGGTACCAATCCAGTGGAGTCACAGTAAATATCCAACTTAATGTCTCTTCAAATAAGGGGACTTATTCCCATTTAAATCTCATACAATCCAACATTCTAATCTTGCGATATCAAAACTCATTCTCTACTATGTCTACGGCTGATTCCCACTTGTAGCACTAACTTAATAATATTTAATAGCAGTTCATATCCAACATAGCTCATATAATATTGCTACGCAGAGAAAACATATTCAAGATACAAGAATTAGCTACTGCGTGTACTTACCTGCAACTGCAAGATAATAAGTCGCAAAAGTCACTTCGAAGGAGGTTCTTAAGCCCCTCTTATGAACCGGGCACCTATACACGTTAACAGTAAGACTAATAAGCCTACTTCACATCATTTAAGAAGCACTGACTTCATACAAGTACACAATCAGTCAAACAAGTTTCGATTCAAGTTAATACACATTCTAAACGCACTTATGCAATAAATTCAACTCATGTTCACACATGAACCATGCCATCAATCCCAATTGAACTATAACATCATATTCTAGTCAAGTTTATATCAAGATATGTTCAAGTGAAAGGGGCACAACCATACGCTTGTGCGTTATAGTCAAACTATTCATCGGAAAGTTTAAGAACACGTAATGTATGACATTACACTTAATAACCATCATATCACTTATGGTAGTAGCGATTTATTATATTTCCAAGGATTTTAGAGCAAAACGATTAAGAATAAATTAAATTTGTAGCTTGACGAATTAATAACGATTCGTATAACTTGGGTCGAAGTCGTATAATTTAGCATCACAATTGAACATATCAATATAACAACCAAGCTCAAAACTAACCACCTCATCAAACAACTATAACCAAGACAATACTTTCATTAATGACCATCACGACCTTAACTTTTCTTAGTAATTATTATTATCATTTACTCTACAACAATGTGTATCAACAATACTAGTCATACCACCATGAGTAAAGTCATATAAACAATAACTAGCCACCATTCATCAACCATGTCACATAAACAAAGCTTACACAAGATTTTTAAATCAATAAAACACCATCCAAACCACAAAAGTAGTACATACTACTTCTAATTCATCCAATCCTAACTAATTCAAGTTCAAATTACATTTTCTAATACTTACCCACTTTAAATTATATCAAGATATAACTTCATTTAAGCTACAATTTATGAATTTACCCAAAATACTACTCTTAGATTCATCTTAATATAAAACCTAACTCATCTATTTCAAACTCATATCCCTAACTTTTTCCCCAAATTAATTTTGAGCATAATACAACCATTCAATTCAATAATCTCATCAACATTCATATAACAACTTGAAATTATAAAAAAAAAAAACAAACATTAAAGTGGAGTTTAGATGGCTCACAAAGTAAGAAGAAGATATGTCTTACAAAGGGGAAGAAGATGGTGAGGGTGGTGGTAACAGCCGTGGCTGTCGATGGCTGCCCGGAAACACTACATTCTCTGCTTGGGAAGGACGGCACGCCACTGCTGTCGACTGTGGCCGCCGATTCTTGAGTGGGGAGGAAGGGTATGTGTGAGGGAGAGAAGGGAAGGAGGAAGAAGGAGGTGGGAATGAATTAGAAAAGAGTGCCGGCTCCACTCTTACAAAAAGAAGGGTTTTTAAATTTAAAAATCTAAAACCCTAACCCACAAATTCTTTGGGCTATACTACTCACGAGGCCCATAAATTTTAACCCGAACGTTGGAAGTGCACTTCGTTTGACTCGAGTTTAAGAACGAAACTATTATGACTATTATTAATTTTACTCGGTTTTATTTAACTAACGTTTCCCCATATAATTAAACGTATTCATCGCTTTGTTAATACGTATTTGTAGGTCAAAATATTAAATTTCCGATGTTTAATAATAGTCTATAAAGAAAATTATTATTATTATTATTTTATTCCGACTTGAATTATAAATAAATAATATTAAAATTTACGGGGTGTTACAGACTACCCCCCTTAAAAGGAGTTTCGTCCCCGAAACTTGGGTTACAAGAATACAAATCTTGAAAATTTATATTTCTAATAACTCGAGAAGGTGGTTTTTTTTTATCGATTTTGTACCCAAGAATTGACTTAAGGATCGTGGCCTTACAAACACTATTGACAAAAGGATACTCATTCTATCAAAATTTTAATTGTTTTTCATTTCGCGTGTTTCTAATACCTACGCTGACTTAGACAACTAATCACAAGCATATAGATATCACCCAATTTAATTCAAACAATTAATCGAAAACATGTAGGTATCACACAAGTTGGTTCAAACAATCAATCAAAAGCATAAAAAAAATTGCAATAAATTGTTATCATAGACGAGAAAATGCATGCAAACGCGCAAAAAAAAAAAAAAAAAAAAAAAAAATCTATCGCATTCTACCCCCCTTAAGCACTTAGTTACGACCCCGTAACTCACTAACCTCAGGAAAAAGGTGTGGGTATCTCTCGCGCATGGAATCCTCGGTTTCCCATGTTGCCTCCTGTGTGCGCTGGTTAGCCCATAGAACTTTCACCATCTTTATATCTTTCCTCCTCGTACTGCGCACCTTAGAATCTAAGATCTCGATAGGCTTCTCTTCATAAGACAAATTCTCATCAAGGTCTAAGGGTTCGGGGTCTAGCACATGAGATTTGTCGGGAACATATCGCTTCAGCTGTGAGATATGAAACACGTCATGGACCTTACCCAACTCATTGGGTAATGCTAGTCTGTAAGCGACCTTTCCTACCTTCTCTGTGACCTCATAAGGTCCTATAAACTTTGGGCTCAACTTTCCCTTCTTACCAAACCTCATGACTCCTTTCATCGGCGAAACTCTCAACAGTACATAATCCCCTACCGCAAACTCATCAGGTCTCCTCTTAAGATCTGCGTAGGACTTTTGTCGATCCTGGGCCGCCTTAAGTCTTTCTCGAATCATTTTTACTTGATCGGTCATCTCCTCTAACATAGTCGGGCCTAGGGTGACTGCTTCACTGAAATCATCCCAACATACTGGATTTCGACAACGACGACCATATAAAGCTTCGAAAGGTGCCATCTGGATGCTTGCCTGGTAACTGTTGTTGTATGAAAATTCCACCATATCTAGGCACTCATCCCAGGATCCTTGCCTATCCAAGGCTACGGCTCGCAACATATCTTCAAGAGTCCTATTAGTGCGCTCGGTCTGTCCATCGGTAGCAGGGTGAAAAGATGTGCTTCTTAGAAGTTCTGTACCCAGAGCTGTCTGGAAAGCTTCCCAAAATTTTGACACATACCTAGTATCACGATCAGAAACTATAGACCTAGGGACACCATGGTATCGCACAACATTCTTAAGGTAAGCTCGAGCCAACTGGTCCATACTCCATTGATTATTCATCGGAATGAACCTAGCACTCTTGGTGAGTCTATCCACGATCACCCATAATGTGTCATTTCCCGACCTAGTCCTCGGTAAACCCAAAACAAAGTCCATGGATATGTCATCCCATTTCCATACAGGAATATCCAAAGGTTGGAGTAAACCTGCAGGCCTTTTATGCTCACTCTTTACCTTCTGACATGTCAGACACTTGGAAACAAACTCAGCAATATCTCTTTTCATCCCAGACCACCAGAATGTTTGCTTCAGATCTTGATACATTTTATCTCCTCCCGGGTGGACGGAATACATCGAACTATGAGCCTCTGTTAAGATTTTATCCTTAAGCTCTGTACAAGAAGAAGGTACACACCATCGACCCTTGTACCGAATGCTACCATCCTCGAATATTGTGAATCCTTCAGCTTTTCCTTCTTTAACCTGCTCCCTCGTTTTCTCTAATAAGGAGTCACTCACTTGATTTGTTAAAATTTCTTCGAAAATTGAGGGTCGGATGGATAAGGCTGCTAATCTGGACTTAAGCTCTCCATGCTGCACAATCTCGAGATTTAATTTCTCTATGTCTCTTTGCAACTCTCTAGGAATAGTCAAGGAAGATACAGAATGATTGGTCTTTCTACTCAGAGCATCGGCTACCACGTTCGCCCTACCCTCATGGTAATCAAACTCCACGTCATAGTCATTAATCAACTCAAGCCATCTTCGTTGCCTCATGTTCAAATTTTGTTGCGTATACAAGTATCGCAAGCTCTGATGATCAGTGTAAATCTTACACTTCACTCCATACAAGTAATGTCTCCAAATTTTCAGAGCAAAGACAATGGCTGCTAGCTCTAGGTCGTGAGTCGGGTAATTGACTTCATGCGGTTTCAGCTGCCTGGATGTATAAGCAATAACCTTTCTATCCTGCATCAACACACACCCTAACCCATTTTTCGATGCATCACTATACACGAGGTACTCAGATGTGCTGTCCGGAAGGGTCAACACTGGTGCAGTAGTCAATCTCTCCTTCAACGTTTGGAAGGCTACTTCACAATCTTCTGTCCACTCGTACTTCTTGTCTTTCTTCATCAGGTTGGTCATGGGGCGAGCGATCTTTGAGAAATCCTTCACAAATCTCCTATAGTAACCAGCTAAACCCAAAAAGCTCCTTACTTCAGTCACATTCTTTGGTGCAGGCCAATCTCTAACTGCCTCAATCTTAGCTGGATCAACGGAGACTCCCTCTTTGGAGATAAAATGACCCAAGAATGACACTTTTTCAAGCCAGAACTCACATTTAGAAAACTTGGCATACAACTGATTCTCCCGAAGTATCTGCAATACCTTCCTCAAGTGTTGCTCGTGTTCTTCCTTATCCTTCGAATACACCAAGATATCATCAATAAAGACCACCACGAAATTGTCGAGGCACGAACTAAACACCTGATTCATCATGCACATAAAAGCTGCAGGTGCATTTGTCAACCCAAAAGGCATCACTGTGAATTCAAAGTGCCCATATCGAGTCCTAAAAGCTGTTTTTGGAATATCACGCTCCGCAATCCTCAGCTGATGATAACCAGACCTCAAATCAATTTTGGAAAATAACCCTGCTCCCTTAAGTTGGTCAAACAAATCATCGATTCTCGGAAGAGGGTATTTGTTCTTCACAGTTATCTTATTCAGTTCTCGATAATCAATGCATAACCTCATACTCCCATCCTTCTTACGAACAAACAAGACAGGCGCTCCCCAAGGCGAAACACTCGGTCGAATGTATCCCTTCTCTAATAACTCTTCAACTTGCTTTTTAAGTTCCTCCATTTCAGCTGGTGCCAACCTATATGGTGCTTTCGATATAGGTCCCGCCCCGGGTACTAAGTCTATGGTGAACTCAACAGCTCTAACAGGTGGCATTCCTGGTATCTCCTCTGGAAAAACATCGAGAAACTCATTTACAATGGGCACTGATTCAGGAGTCAAAATCTCGTCTTCTATCTTGCGTATGTGGCATAGGTAGCTTGGCAATCCCTTCCTCAAAAGGTTTTTCATCTTCAAGGACGATACCATCTTCGTTCGCATACCCGAAGTAGCCTTGCAAAACTTAACCTTCTTTCCCTTGGGTCCCACAAGTCTGACTTCTTGCCTCTCACATTCCACAATTGCTTTAAACCGACCTAGCCAGTCCATCCCAAGAATAATGTCTAAGTCACACATCTTTAACTCATACAGGTCACTAGGAAAAATGGTCCCCTCGATGGTCAAAGGAACACTCTTATAAACTCTAGTGCATTGATACAACTCTCCTGAAGGAACTGCTACGGCGTACAAAGAGGGTTCGGGATCCTTTAATCCTAACTTTTCGATTATTAACGTAGATACAAAAGAATTTGATGCTCCAGTATCAAATAACACGTTGACAGGCACGGAGTTCACAAGAAATGTACCTGTCACCACATCCTTCGCATTCTCTGCTTCCTTTGTGCTGATGGCGGTCAATCTCCCAGGTGTTGATTGAGTAGAAGGTGCACTGGTCCCCGCACTTCCAGTGTTTCGACCATTAGACTCTCCGGGTTTATAGCTGCTTGGATTAGACCGATATCCGTTTCCATTCTTCGGCTGATATAGGCTTTGACCACGGTAGTCACTCCCATTCCTCTGATTCCCAAAATTCTTTTGATTGGCATTCAGTTGTCCCCCATTTTGTTGATTCGGACGCCCATGCTTGGCATAACATTCGAAGCCACGATGACCCAACTTGCCACAAACATTACATTCCACTAAATTCCCATTACAATCCTTTCCTGGGTGGTTGTTTGGGCACCTGCGGCAGAAGTAAACTCTTTCCTTACTATTGTTGTCTCCATTCTTCTTTTGGTTGTTGAACCCTCTATGGTGCGACTTTCCATTTCTTTCAAAGTTTGAAAAGCCCATGTGTTTCTTATTCAGCTGGGAATGGTGTTGCTGCAGGAAGTTCTCTTTTCTCTTGTCCCCACTGTTGACACCTACACTGCTAGTCTCAGGCTTCTTTCCTTTATCTTTATGCAGTAGACTCCCCACTTGAGCAGCTCTTTGGTACATCGCATCCAGAGTGGTGTACCGGTCACTATCAACATGTACTTGAATCTCATTGCTCAGCCCCAACTCAAAACGCTGCATCTTTTGCTCCTCGGTAGGGACGTCATCAGGGCAATACTTCACATACTCCATGAACTTCTTATAGTATTCGTCAACTGTTAAATCCCCCATCTCGAGCTTGGAAAATTCATTGGACTTTTGCTTTCTGATATGAGGTGGGTAAAATTTTTCTCGAATCACCCTTTTGAACTCCTTCCATTGCAACGGCTCCTGAGGATCACTCATCAAGTTATCTCTGGTATTGGACCACCAGTAATCAGCTTCCTCTTGTAGGTAGAACGCGGCTTGGTCCACTCTCAGATGCTCAGGGCATTGCACCACGTTGAAAATCTTATCAAATTCCCGTAACCAGTTCTCCAAAATGGCGGGTTCTCCATCTCCGGTAAACACAGGGGGTTTGTTCTGTGAGATGCTCTTGCTCATGGAGGCTGCCGTCTCAACCTCAGGCGCAGACCTAGATCTCCTTTCCTCGGCTAGCTCCATGACTAGATCTCGTAAGGCCTTGTTTGTCGAGCGTCTCTTCAAACGTTGACTAGACAACGGAGGCATTTCCCTGTAATCAAAAGTTCGAAATCGAGGGATGTTCACGATTCGTTAAAATAATATGCTTCATCGCCAAGAACACACTTTGTATACAAATTCTAACTAGGCATACATCTTTGTTTTGCATGAAATTCAACTTTATTTTGAAATAACTAGTCTATAACTTTACAACAAAAAATATATATATATATATATATATGAAAAAGGTGAACTAGTAAACTTATTTAAATAGCATTGATATAAACTACTAATAACTGAAACATAAGGTAAATACGATAACTCGTAGCTTAACTAGGATGTGCATAAAAATGTAACCTTTTACGCAACTCATACTTGCAACATTTGCTCCTACAACCATAATTCATGCTTAAAATTACAATAAATAACATGTTAATTGTTGAGTCACAACAACTTCATTACAAGGGTTCATTACAATCATTGCAAAGATCGTAGGCATAAGCATGTAAATTTTTATGTGCAATACTAATCAAAACGCATGCGTATATAAAATGCACCTAACCCATGTCTACCCATACTCTCAAAAACAGTTCAACTTCAAGGCAAAAGGAATAAGCATAAAGAAAACACGAAGCGTTTAGAAAAGATAGGAACCACTGGCTCTGGTAACCACCTGTAACACCCCTGAATTTCCGACCCTCTGAACGGAACCAAAACCGAAGAGAACGGAGGAAATTCGGGTGTTACATTTAAAACAAAATAAAAGATGATAAAAGATAATTGAAGTTTGATTAAAGAGGTTTTAGAAAAACTTTCAAACAAAATCCTATGAAAATTTCGGCAGCATCTGCCTTGAATTTTAACGCACCAAAAGAATCAAACAAACAATAAACCATCATGAGAAGAGGCATTAATAGCCTTGTAATAAAATCACGGCGGAATGATCATCGCCAAAACCTCTGTCGACATGCTAAGCATGGATCGTGGTTCCCATGTAAACACTTAGGTTTTCCAAGAAACATATCGACTAAACAAGCCATTCAAGATACTATACTGAAATATAAAGCGAAATAAAACTTTCTTGGGAACTAATTACATCAAAAGGAGGCACTCGCCTCAAACCAAAAATATCGATTACAATTCAAAACTACATGTGTTGTCAAAAGCGGTTAGAACATGCACGTGTCAAGATTCTCGCTCTATCCCCAGTATGCAATGCAAATAAACTCAAGACACTGCAAGTGCTATCTATGATACCCTCTTGCTCAGCGTGAAGTCATAGACCAGCGCGTCATAGCGGGGCCATCAAAGACAAGCCATCAACAAGGAAAACAAAGCGTACCGTCGTAACTAACAATAAGTTATGCATCGTAATCAATAAACAATTTACGAAGGCAAGGTGAGGAAGGTATCCAGAGCGTGTAAAGCCTCTACTCCACCTATTTCTCAATTCAATATTCTTCTCAATATCTTCACGTCTTCTATCTCTTCAATTACTTATATATATCCTCTTATGTGACTAGAGGCCACCATATTGGGGTTTGCAGAGACCCACTGGCACACCTCGGCCAGGGCGGTGGCGGCCAGTTGCCTGATGGCAAAGTATGATCATACCCGATCGTGCCGTATATAGGCGGTCCATGCCTCCGGGAACTAATCCGGTGGGGTACCAATCCGATTGGAGTCCGATAAATATCAACTTAATATCTCTTCAAATAAGGGGACTTATTCCCATTTCAATCTCATACAATCCAACATTCTAATCTTGCGATATCAGAACTCATTCTCTACTATATCTATGGCTGATTCCCACTTGTAGCACTAACTTAATAATATTTAATAGCAGTTCATATCCAACATAGCTCATCTAATATTGCTAACGCAGAGAAAACATATTCAAGATACAAGAATTAGCTACTGCGTGTACTTACCTGCAACTGCAAGATAATAAGTCGTAAAAGTCACTTCGAAGGAGGTTCTTAAGCCCCTCTTATGAACCGGGCACCTATACGTTAACGATAAGACTAATAAGCCTACTTCACATCATTTAAAACTTGACTTCATACAAGTACACAATCAGTCAAACAAGTTTGATTCAAGTTATATCGCATTCTAAGCGCACTTATGCAATAAATTCAACTCATGTTCACACATGAACCATGCCATCAATCCCAATCGAACTATAACATCATATTCTAGTCAAGTTTATATCAAGATATGTTCAAGTGAAAGGGGCACAACCATGCAGCTTGTGCGTTATAGTCAAACTATTCATTGGAAAGTTTAAGAACCGTAATGTATGACATTACACTTAATAACCATCATATCACTTATGGTAGTAGCGATTTATTATATTTCCAAGGATTTTTAGAGCAAAGCGATTAAGAATAAATTAAATTTGTAGCTTGGCAATTAATACGATTCATTATAACTTGGGTCGAAGTCGTATAATTTAGCATCACAATTGAACATATCAATATAACAACCAAGCTCAAAACTAACCACCTCATCAAACAACTATAACCAAGACAATACTTTCATTAATGACCATCACGACCTTAACTTTTCTTAGTAATTATTATTATCATTTACTCTACAACAATGTGTATCAACAATACTAGTCATACCACCATGAGTAAAGTCATATAAACAATAACTAGCCACCATTCATCAACCATGTCACATAAACAAAGCTTACACAAGATTTTTAAATCAATAAAACACCATTACTTACCCACTTTAAATTATATCAAGATATAACTTCATTTAAGCTACAATTTATGAATTTACCCAAAATACTACTCTTAGATTCATCTTAATATAAAACCTAACTCATCTATTTCAAATATCCCAATTTTTCCCCAAATTAATTTTAACCATTCAATTCATATCCCTAACTTTTTCCCCAAATTAATTTTGGCTACACTTCCAGGAAACAGCATTGCGTCTTCTTGGGAAGGGGACGACGCCATTCTTCCGGCTAGTGCGCCGCCGTTGCTGAGTGGGGAGGAAGGGTATGTGTGAGGGAGAGAAGGGAAGGAG
Source organism: Amaranthus cruentus (assembly GCA_019425755.1). Classification (NCBI taxonomy): domain Eukaryota; kingdom Viridiplantae; phylum Streptophyta; class Magnoliopsida; order Caryophyllales; family Amaranthaceae; genus Amaranthus; species Amaranthus cruentus. Next base: position 9,709,217 of record CM033457.1, on the reverse strand, counting down.
GAAGAAGGAGGTGGGAATGAATTAGAAAAGAGTGACGGCTCCACTCTTACAAAAAGAAGGGTTTTTAAATTTAAAAATCTAAAACCCTAACCCACAAATTCTTTGGGCTATACTACTCACGAGGCCCATAAATTTTAACCCGAACGTTGGAAGTGCACTTCGTTTGACTCGAGTTTAAGAACGAAACTATTATGACTATTATTAATTTTACTCGGTTTTATTTAACTAACGTTTCCCCATATAATTAAACGTATTCATCGCTTTGTTAATACGTATTTGTAGGTCAAAATATTAAATTTCCGATGTTTAATAATAGTCTATAAAGAAAATTATTATTATTATTATTTTATTCCGACTTGAATTATAAATAAATAATATTAAAATTTACGGGGTGTTACATGTTGTGGGAAGATGGGATCCAAACATACGACGTATCCAAGAGGCAGAACTTTCAGCTTCGTGCGGCTTTGATGTGGACAATCAACGACTTTTCAGCTTATTTGATGATGTCGGGGTGGAGTACATCTGGCGTGCACACTTGTCAATACTGCATGGATGAATCCAAAGCCGTCTATCTAAGACACAGCAGAAAAGTGAGTTGGTTTAACTCACACAAGAGATTTTTAGATAGTAGGCCCCCCTACCGCAGAAATCGGATAAGTTTCAGTCGTGGAGCTATTGAGAAGGATGTTAGGCCCGACATACGTACGGGAAATGAGCTTTTAGAGGAGCTGGATCGTTTCGGCTTTTTAAGGGTATTTGAAGACGATGCAGCTGAGTACGACACAGAAATCAGTAAATATTATGTTGGATGGAAGAAGAGAAGTATTTTTTGGGATTTGTCGTACTGGAGCACAAACATGATCCGTCACAACTTTGATGTGATGCATATTGAGAAGAACTTCTTTGATAACATTTTCAACACAATAATGTGTGTGCCGGGAAAAACTAAGGATCATCTCAAGGAACGTCAAGATTTAGCCTAGCTCGGAATCCGATCGCAATTGCATCCAGTTGGTTCTACCATCCCCATGGCATCATACACACTAAACAGGGAACAAATGGTTGTTCTTCTAGAGTGGCTTAAAACTCTAAGATTTCTTGATGGGTATGTTTCAAATTTAGCCAGGAATATCGACATGGCTAAACATCAGATATTCGGGATGAAGAGTCATGATTGTCATGTGTTCATGCAGCGACTAATTCCAATAGCATTTCGGGAGTTGCTGCCAGCGAAAGTATGGGAAGCTCTTACTGATATTAGTTTGTTCTTTAGAAGTCTTATTTCTCTGAAGATTTCTGCAGCAGATATTAGTTTGTTCTTTAGAAGTCTTATTTCTGCAGCGAAAGTATGGGAAGCTCTGAAGATTGCAGTGGTGCTCTGTAAGTTATAGGCTATATTTCCTCCAACATTCTTCGATGTCATGGGTAAATATAAGCATCACCGACCACCTACCGTTCACAATGTAGTCGGAAATGGGTCGGAATCCAGAGCCACCAAATGTAGGTCAATTTTTGACTAAAATAAGGTTTGACTTTTTCGATTATTTTCCTACTAGCATTTAGTCGGAGGTTGGTCGGAAAATAAATATAATCTTTTATTTGTAAAAATTCTAGAAAATCCATATTTTAAACCCACCGACCAAATTCCTACTATTTTAGGTAGTCGGTAAGTTGCGACTACACGATCGTAGGAAGGTAGTCGGTATACACCTACTAAATTCCTACCATATTGTTTAGTCGGAATTGCGACTAAACACCTACCAAACCATAGTTAGTCGAAATTCCGACTAATTCTCCGACTATTTCAATTTACCGACCATTCTGAGCCGACTAACTGTAGGTAGTCGGTGTTTAGTCGGTATAGGCTTATTCCGACTAACCAGCGACTATTTCGGTTAGTTGGAATTTTGCGTTTTTTTGTAGTGATTACACATTCATTAATTATCATATATTCATTACTTTCGGTTTCCCGATCTGACTTAAGCGTCGAAGGGGTTTTTCGGAAAACCACCTTCGGGCAAGGTTAACGTTGTATTGCAGGATTTGTCCCCGATTGTACCTATCTCCATGTATTTTAAGTGTCTTTTGCACTTCACCGTTTCTTTACCGAAACATAGTTATACAATAATATAAATATGAAAATGATATAATAAATTTAAGGGTGAGAGTTGAGACAAAGAAAAAATATTAGGTTTGTGAATGTAAAATAACAGAATGAATGTGAGTCAATAACAAAAAATTAAATAATAGCAAAATTAGTGAATATTCACTAAGAAAATTGCTATACCAAGTAAAATAGAGCAAACTATTAATTGTAAAATTGATCAGAATTAAACTAGAATAATTAGTAAGTGTGAGAAATAAAAATTAAATAAGTAAATTCCTATGGTGTCTAGGAATTACGCTTTTCAGAAATTCTAAATTATTGTTTTGTAAAGCAAACAAACATCGAGAGTGTGTTGGTATTGTTTTTAGTGATTAATAATCGTTAATATGTTAAAAGTGCATTAATTTATCTGATTAGTTATGGTCTTAATTTAATATGATCTGATTAGTTAATATTCACTACATACACCCACCGGGTAGCTTACCCACATGAGGTGGCAAATGAGATGGCGCTGACATGTCATTACAGTAATAATATTAAAAACTAAATTTGATTATGTAATTAATTGGTATGTACTAAATGCAAATCTCCACTAAATATTAAATTCCTAACTACAATAATAGTAATTTAATGTTGTTATATTAATAGTGTCTTGGAACTAATCACCTTATTGATTTGGTGTCTTAATCGAACGACTGTTAGCATAAATCCGTGTGTTCAATTAAAGTTTAATGTGGATCGTTGATTTGATCTAATCTATGGTTAGAAATTAATAACTATCAAAAAAGGAAAGTATAATAGACTCATTTGATCTAATCTATGGTTAAAAATTAACAACAATCACTAATCATTAATGTCTCTTAGTTTTATATAATTAAAAATTGTAAAAAGTTAATACTAATGATCTTCGAATTAAAACGAATCAAACAAAATCTTATATGGCTATATTATAACTCATAGATAAAAATAAGATAAGTATATGTTAAAAGTGATTGATGAACAATATTAAAAATCAACTGATAAGACTACTACAATGAATATAAAAGAGTATTTTACAAGCTAAAACTATTAACAAATAATTTTTATGTCAAAGTATCATAAAAATATCATTTCGATTAAGTTTTTAATATTTACACTTAAACATTAAAATAAATAACGAAAATTTCATATGGTAAACCTGAGGTTTTGGATTTTCCACGTGGTAAACAAAACTTTTACAAAAATTCACGCGGTAACCCTGAGGTTTACGTAATTGTTCCACCATGACCATTTTGCACATAAAAACGTTAGCAAACGTTGATTTCGAAGCTTTAAGGCTGTCGCACGCTTATTTATGCGAAACACCATTATAAATGTCATCAGTTTCAATCTTTTTCCCAAAATATAAACCCCTACTCTACTATCTTTCATCCAAATCATATTTTTTCTCCCAAACTGATATAGTTAGAGTTTATATTTTGGGGAAAAGGGTTGAAACTGATGGCATTTGAAATGGTGAGTCGCGTAAATAAGCGTACAACAGCTTTACATCTTCAAAATTAATGTTTGCTAACGTTTTTCTAACGTTTTATGTGCAAAAAGGTCATAGTGAAACAATTTGGTAAACCTCAGGGTTACCGCGTGGATTTTTTAAAGTTTGGTTGACTCGTAGAAAACTCAAAACATTAGGGTTACCACGTGAAATTTCCCAAATAAATAAATGTCTAAACAAGAATAATCATTGATGTAGAACTTAAGTTTTTATTTATAAAACTAGTATATATGTATGTCAGTGTAATGCGTGCATATGTATTTGTAGATAAAATGCAATAATAGATATAAACATTAATATGTGATTGTGATAAATTTTAAAAGTAAAGATATTAAAAATTCACAGTTGATTAAATGATATTGATTTATAGGGAAACTAATGAATTTTGATTTTCTCAAAACAAAATAATATAGTACTAAATAGGAAACTATATTAGATAAATATATTAATTACAATAAAATTATTTAATTACTACGATAGATACCGTATAATGCACGAATTTTTAAATATGTTAATATTTTAAGAAATTTTAGATGCAAACCATACTTCAGATTTTTTCTAAAATTCAAAATTGTAATTATGGTAGTAGTTTAACTATATAAATGATTGATTTTAATGATCAATTAATGGAATTTTATGTCATTTTAGTTTTAAATAACAATTGATGGAAAAAGGAGCTATTATGTACTTCAAATAATTTCCTAAATTGCCTTATAATTTTATACACAGTGTAATTTTGCAGTATAATTTTCCAAATTGTGTAATTCCAATTACACTGAAATAAATGTAATTTATTGTGTGGTATAATTTTCTACGCGGTGTAATTTCAGAATTTTATCAGACAATATATAATGTTCTACATAGACATTATAAATTTCCCATTATAATTTTTTAAACACTGCATTTATATACGATTGTGTAATTGGAATTATTGTGATTTATTAAATCTATTAATGTATGAGTTTTTTCAAAAGTATAAATTGGTAAATATATAAGTGTAAAAAAAAGCAAATCTGTCAAATTTCATTAATACAAATCACAATCAAACTTCCATTTTGCTAATATACAGTAAAATTAGTAGAATATATGATATTATCTTATATAAATACATGCTATAGCAGTTTATATCTTTTTGTTATGTATTTAGCTCCATTTAAGTTAAACATTTTTTTTATTTTATTTTAATTGGTAGAAGATAACATTATGTTAAAAATAACTTGTCAAATAATTAAGTAAACATTTTTTGTTATTTTTAATTATCAAATAGTAATACTAATAATAACAATAATAATAATCAATACTATATATACACTACAAAATAATTTGGTTTTAGTGGGATATATTTAGCGACATTTAATTTAAATGTCGCTATTTCAAATTTCTTATAGAGTATATAGAGGATTTAGTGACATTTATTAGAGTCTTTAGCAGGATATTAAAAAGTCACACTAAAACTTTTAGCGACATAGGATCTAGTGACATTTCTCACAAATGCCACTTTAGACTATAGTGACAATTACATATGCCTCTAAAGACTAAATTAAGTGTCGCTAAATCACTTTATGTGGAACTTAAAATAAAAATTAATAATTATTACACTAAAAATATGAATCACTGGCATTTTTTTAATGCCACTAATTGCAATGTCGCAAAAAGCTAAATTTATTGTAGTGATAATTTGTTATTCTTGAATGATAATTTTTAACTTGATTTACGATTTAAAATTTACAATCAAACAAGTAGAATTTACAAACTTTTAGATAAGTAATAATAATAATAATAATAATAATAATAATAATAATAATAATAATAATAATAATAATAATAATAATAATAATAATAATAATAATAATAATAATAATAATAATAATACATTTAAATTTGTAGAAAGAAGTTTTTTATTAGTAAAAAGAAGTTGGTTGGTGAACTAAAGAAGACAACAGTTGGAATCAAAAATTAAACACGTTGTTTAAAGACATTTTTTTTCTTTTTATTAGTATTATAAATTGTTATTGTTATTAGTATAAATGAAGCTTTTTTCTGTAATTTTTTTTTATAAAAATAAAAAGAGATAAAATCATAAGTTCATAACTAATAAATTGTCAATAAATTTAGAGTTTGAAGTTAGATCAACCATTAGTCTTCTTAAATTCCCTAATTAATTGTCATCAGTAATTAATACCTTACTCCAATTCATATTCCACATCATCCTACCATGTCATCTATGTGTCCTTCCACATCATTGCCATGTCACCCGGGTAGTTTACCCACCGGGTATATAAAGTTTTTTCCTAATCTATTCTTGTTTGTTTTATTTGATCTAATATGGTTTTATCAAGTCTTAATTTTAAGTTATCTTTAATGTGTCTTTTGAAATTTGAGTTATTTTTGTTCTATGCATGTTTGTGTCCAGTCCTACAAAAGATTATTACTCCGAAAATCAAGTATTGTACGTTGTAGGAGTCTTCACCGGTCTAAACCCGGATTCCTTTCGGTCCGGTCGGGGTTTGGACCGGTTAGATCGGAAATAATTTTTAATACCAAAAATAAATTAAAAATGGAGGATTTTAAAATAGTTTAGCTAATTAATTATTATAAAATTAAAACATATGAATTAAAAAATCATTTTGTGTTGGAAATAAAATATTTAAAGACTTTAAATAAGTATATATACATAATAATCGTAAATATTATTCATCTTCAAAATCATTTTTATGTACATCCGGTCCAACCCGGATTTTTCCGGGTTTAGACTGGACCGAAAACCCGGAATGGTGAATAAATAAGACCCGGAGGCCAACCGATTGCGGTCCGGTCTCATTTTGCACACCCCTATCAGTTAGAGGTATCACTTTTCTTTAATAAGATCTTAGGTTCAATACTCATGTAGCCTTCACCTTTTCCTTCTTCTATAGACCCAGTAATATATAAAAAAACTAAAAGATAACTATACCAATACATAGATAAAATAAATTATGACTCTAATTTACTAAAAGTAAAACATAATTCTATATACAACTAAGTATTTGTAGTAAAGTAACAATATTTGTTGCTTGATCAACACGAAATGGATTAATATTATAATATATACTTGGTATTATTATACTATATATACATAATAATGTTTAATAACAAATTGCCAATATGAATTGATAATTGTTAATTCTGTCTACATCATTTTGATAAACTCATTTGAAGTACATAAACGCCCCGTTTGGTACGTAGTAATAAACGACGGTTATAGGAATGAAAAATTAGTGTAATTTTACTTGAAAAATCTCTTGGCTACTTTGATGATCAGACTTGTCCAACTTCAATCTTCTCATTTTTTTCTTAAAATTCATTCCAATGCATTACCATTGGGAGAGGTGTTATTAGGTTGTAATAGAAATTTGTAAACAAAAAAAAACTTTTTTATGATCAAAGTTTCATTACCATGAGAATGATATAGAACTTTTGATGAAATTTTACATTATAACACATTTCTATTACCACCATTTAATACCAGTTACAATATCAATCCCAAATTCCCAATCCTAATCCATATTGTAAGTTGTTCTCTTTCCTTGCTTACCCATGTTGCTCTTTTTTTATTTGTAAAGCAATTATCATTTACGTGCACTTGCAAACAATCATAACAATTAACAATATTGAGATTAGACCTAATCAACATTCTAATCCTTTAGTCTTATTCATATTAATACAATAATATGATTTAATATGATTTCTTGTAACATGGTTTGTAAATTTTTTTTTCCAATTAAAGGCCATTGAGATACATGTAAATATAATTGTAAATAATATATTAAAATCAAAATAACAATTTAAAAGTTGTGGATTAGACAATGTTAGAGCAAGTATTTTTAAATGAATTGGAATTTGATTGTGAGTCAAGAAAAAGGTTAAAACATATATAATTGCGGGTTAAGACCAAGTCAATTACAAAATGGCTTTAGTCGCTCTAAAACTTTAAAAATTCAAACGAAAACATAAATTAAAATAAAAGAAAATTAATAATAAAGCATACCTTTTAGATCGTAAATTGAACTAAACCTACTAAATGCGGTTTAATTCAAAGAGATGGAAAAATGAACTAGTGGATGCAAGGTGTGGATAGTGTGGGTTTGAAATTTTTACCCTCGATCATTTCAATTGTCCCAAATATTTTATGAAGAGAAATGTCACTATGTAGGAGCAATTTGTGGGATACTGGGTTGATAACTCTGACTTTGACTCTAAAACAATTTAAAACACGAGGAGTAAATGTATATCAACAACATTCAATTCCATTTTTATAAAAAGAAAAACATTCTTAAATGTAAATTTTGTATAAAAAGAATGAAGTTTGAAGGATAATTAACTCGGAGCAGTTCCTAATCTCAACTCCGGCTTCCTATAAATAGGACTCATGAACACAACATCTCATTACCCGAATGCCACTAAATGGCTCCCACCTAGGGTGGGGATGGAAACGTCGGATTTACGCAATCCAACCCTTGTTAATGATAAATTAAGCTCGTGACGATGGGAAACAAAATTAGCTAAAGTACTATGATTCACAGGTGCACTGTAGTTTGTGGTGATTCTTCAGAAAAAGCACAATAGAAAACTGGATGTGAACTGGTTACACTCATCTTCGAATGAAACCCATCGCCTGGTAGACGTTATTAACAGTATCATCTGCTATCGCCGTAGCTTTAGCTGCGCCCTCTGCAAGAACTCCATCTAGATAGCTCGGCTCAGACATGATTTCCTCATAACGCGCCTAATCACAAGCAAAATGATGTTTAATAATGAAGGATACATACATAGAAAAAGAATGCAATTGGCAACAAACACGTAAAAGTCGGTATACACATGTATCATATATTCATATCTAAGGGAACGATTTCATTTTCTGCTACATTCTACTGACATGGGACATCTATTATCCATATAATTCAGCACAATCTGCACAAGTGTTGTCACTTAAATATATGCTGTTGATCGGGCAGAACTGATAAGAAACAAAGAAACTTCAGAATGGTAAAATCACAAAAGATAACTTTCATCGTCGTGTGCAGGCAATGTGAATGCTTCTGCATAGCCACAGATCACAAACCAATTCAACTAATCAATGCTTAGATGCATACCCAGAAGATTTTCCATGGAAGCTGAAGTACGACAAATCACCAAGCCATCATGTGAGCACACAGGATAGGACTAAGCCAACGGGGGGTTCATACTTCATAGTCAAACTATCAGCGCAATTTCAGGTATAGAACACTTGTAAACATGAAATAAGATTATCAATCACAATGTGAATCCATATTATACTTCATTTCAGTGGAAATAGAACCCTACAGTTTTCTTACATTAATGAATATTGGGAAATTCCACGAGGAAACTCTGAGGTTTTGGGTTTTCCACGTGGTAACCAAAACTTTTAAAAAATTCACGCAGTAGCCCTAAGGTTTACCACGTTAATTTTGAAGCTTTAAGGCTGTTGTACACCTATTTATGCGACTCACCAATTCAAATGTCATCAGTTTCAACCTTTTCCTCCAAAATATAAACCTTAACTCTACCATCTTTGGATTTGGTGGAAAAAATATAATTTGGATGAAGATAGTAGAGTTGGGTTTATATTTTGGGGAAAAAGTTGAAACGGATGGCATTTGAAATGGTAAGTCATAAATAGGTGTACAACAGTCTAAAAGCTTCGAAATTAACGTTTGCTAACGTTTTTATGTGAAAAAAGGTCACAATGGAACAATTACGTAAACCTCAGGGTTACCGTGTGGATTTTTTAAAGTTTTGGTTACCACGTGGAAAACCCAGTTACCACGTGGAATTTCCATGAATATTTAAAATGAGCATGAAGCCAATAATATTCCAATATTATGGTTGAGTTTTACAAAGTAATCTGAATTGGCATCATAATCCCATTTGGAAGTATTGGATTTTGGAACTAAGATTGGTATTTCAACAATGTTTGGCAATGGAGATTAAATTTCAACAAACAAGTTTTTTACATTTGTCATTGTACAACATCCAGTACAAATTCTTGAGGATTTATATTAAGATACTACATGATGTTTACAAAGTTGGTTATATGTGCTTTAATTGTCTTTCAGGAAAAAAGCTAAAAAGCAAGGTGAGGTCTAAATGTGCAATGGAGTTACCAACCAAGAATTAGAAGATGTACACCTTTAAGTTCAGAGTGCGGACATGACTCAATGGCACATGAATGATGAAAATTTTGGAATATTTTCCAAAAAAAAAGACGTTCAATTTATGAATAAAATATATATATATATATATATATATATATATATATATATATATATATATATATGAGTTTTATGTCATTTTTTATTAAAAAACCATTAAATGTGAAAAAATATTGAATATGGACAACTTTGAACACCTGGCTTAATTTTTGAAAATAATTTTGCTTCTTGTGGTGGCGACATTATGTGCGGAAAAGACAAGTCCTTCAATAATTACTATAAAAGATAAAGTAAACAATGATATGGAAGTTCAATTACAAAATGATTTTCTAGTTCTTTTATAGAGAATGATGTTTGTTTAGCTTTAGATAATCAACTTATTGAAAAGCATTTCCAAGATTTGGAAATTCAAAGACAACAATTAAAATAACTTTACGTGTTTTTTGATTCAATAAAATATGAATAGTAACTTTTTCAACTATCTTTTAAGACAATTACAATAATGTTTTTATTTTAACATTATCGATCACATCCCTATATCGCACCTTCATGTTGGAAATTATGGGTTTTGGCTGTATTGAATGCAGTAGTCCAATAAACGAATTCACAAATCTCAGAAAACACTTCAGGCTATTTAAAAGGGTGCAACTAATTCTCACAAGGATTATTAGCATCACAGTTTCTTTTGCCCCTATTTTAAAAGAACAAGATGCAGAAAGTTGGAACAGCATAGATAGCCATGAATTGACGAAAACAGCTTGGTTATGCTTCTGGCTTGGATATTCATGTTCTAAATTAGAAATGCATGCTTCACATATTACTGCCAATGCAGATAAACCTATGATCCTATCATAAAGGTAAAGACGGTGGTATCAACTCGATCAAGTTCAAAAGATATCCATACCAATTTGGATAGCCTACAAGCTAGTCATAAGAGGTAAAGACTATTTGATGTAGATCTGGGTCCTCATCATCTACATCAAAGCATTTGCGACCATGGAGGTTCCACTTCTATGTCATCATTATGGACAGTGAAGACTCAGTCTTAAATGTTCATTAGATATCTTTATTAATTTTAGTACTTTTATTTCTTTTGGAAATTAAAATATGTTTGATTGAAAATTATATGGTTTATAATTAAATTATAAATTCTGTAAAAAATTAGTACAAGTTGCTGAAGCCCAATCCAAGAATAAGGCCTAAAAAATTGAAACTTGATCAACCAATCCAAGTCTAAGCTTCAATTGCTTCAGACTTGTGAATCATCAAAACGAGGCCCATCTTCACCCTCTCACATGTATAAGTACGCCAATCAAGGCCCTTGTCAAACACAAGATCTATTCTTAAGGAAGACTGAAGTAAAAATTGTTACTTGAACTTTTTTATTGATTGGCGCACGGGAATACATCTAGAGGTCTCTAGAAACTTCTAGAAACATCATTAGGCGTCATGGACCCAAGTCAAACGCCAATCCATAGGCTTTTAGTCGGTTTGAGTCAGTTTTATGCCGCTTTAGTTATTCTATGTTTAATTTTAACTTCAGTTATGTAGTCAACTAGTCATAAGGCGCCATATTGCAAAAACAAGGTTGCATTGCATCAACGGCATAGTAAAAGTTTTCAAAAAAAGAAATAGATATTTCATGTGTTGTAAAGGTGTCAAAAAACTGCGTTTACACTGTTACAAGGAATATCTCACGCTTACGACTAATATTTGTTGTTACAATAATCGCATCACTCTGTTAATGCGATCCCTATAGTAGCCGCATTTTTGCACTATGTAAGGCACCATTTTCATCAATGAAACACAACATTTATCCAAATTCTAGACTTGTTGTATTGCCTTTAGTTCTTCCATTATTCTTTTAGGATTGGGTATTATTAGAAGGATCATTGACCAACAACAGCCTTAGAGTTTTCTCAATTTCAAATAAACAGCCTCAAACTTCGTTTTTTACCAACAACAGCCTTCAACTTAGGAAACATGACATCGATACAGCCACTTTACCGGATGACCTGCTAATTGACCGTTGACCATGCTTAATGACCTTTGACTTTCCCTTAATTTCACTAATTAAACCTAATTACCCAATTATCCCTAATTAAACCCTTCTTCCCCAACCTTTCTCTAACCCACCTCAATCACCTCCATTTCTCCCCTTCACCACCACCACCACCATTAAAACCCCTCGAAAATCCTCTTTCTTCCACAATCCAGCTCGAACATAACCTTTGAATTGTTCTTTTCCTTAATTAATTGCTCACCTGAGTGTAATTTGGAATTCGCGTTTTCTGGATCTCTTTCCTTCGCATCTTCCTTTTCTTCAACTATGGCTTCACTGGTGGGTTGTCTTCCACTAAGAGTTTCAATCTCCTGAATTTTACTTGTTTCACTTTGATTAGGGGTTTCGCTGTTTTGTTGTTCAGTGCTTCTTCCCTCTCCACCGCTGCTTCATCGCTTCCTCTAGAGGTTATGGCGACCGACCTTGCTTCCTCCCCTCTACCTTTGCTTCCCCAACGTCTCCCTCCTTAATTTCAGTACATTGCTTCATTTTGGTATTGATTTTGCAATTAGCAGTTGGAAATGCTGGAAATGTTTCATTTGATAGTCATTCTTTCATTATCGATGGCCAAAGGAAGCTTCTTAGTGAATATGGGGATTTTATTAAAATTCCAATCTTTTAATTGGTTAATGATATAATTGGTATAAATTTCTGGGTTTTTAGTAATATTAATTGGGTATATAATATTTTGAAGAAATTGCATTTTTTAAGTGTTTTTTGGTTTGATAATATGCAGGCTCATTCCTACTATAGTTTTGGACCATTGAGTTTATGCTTAGCTGTGAATTATTTGGACAGATTTTTAGCAACCAAGGCATTACCAGTGAGTTTACTGTACACAGAAAAAAAAAATTTAATTTTGCCCATTTATTTCTGATTACTTGCTGGATTCTTATTGATCTGTTTCTGATCATTAAATTAGATTGGTAAAGCTTGGGCAGTGCAATTACTAGCTGTGGCCTGTTTATCAATTGCAGTCAAATTAGAAATTTTGCCCATTTAATAATGTTTGGTGGGTATATTGTGAATTGTGATGATGGGCAGGTAGGAGATCCAAAATTTGTGTTTGAAGCCAAAACAATACAAAGAATGGAACCTTTTGTGTTGGACACCTTAAACTGGAAAATGAATGCTGTCACACCATGTTCCTTCTTAGATTATTCCCTCAAGAAATTGTGTGATGCTCATAATGAGAACACTTAACATGTTGGAAATGCTGGGTTGTGGAAGAAAGAGGATCTTCGAGGGGTTTTAATGGTGGTGGTGGTGAAGGGGAGAAATGGAGGTGATTGAGGTGGGTTAGAGAAAGGTTGGGGAAGAAGGGTTTAATTAGGGATAATTGGGTAATTAGGTTTAATTAGTGAAATTAAGGGAAAGTCAAAGGTCATTAAGCATGGTCAACGGTCAATTAGCAGGTCATCCGGTAAAGTGGCTGTATCGATGTCGTGTTTCCTAAGTTGAAGGTTGTTGTTGGTAAAAAACGAAGTTTGAGGCTGTTTATTTGAAATTGAGAAAACTTTAAGGCTGTTGTTGGTCAATGATCCTTATTAGAATTATAGGAATCTTATCATATTTATTTCGTGGTGAAGTTATTTAGTATCGAATCAGAAACCTACGAGTTAAATCTGTCCTTTTATTATTTATCTTTCAATCTCAAAATAAACCAACAGAAACAACAAAAATATTTCCCCTTCATTCAGCAAAGCCACATGCCAGTAATTAGCAAAAACAAACGCCTAAACCTTCCCCTAACCGTCCCTATCTGAGATCCTACCTTTTAAGAAACTCAATTTCTATCTTTTCCAACCATCCTTATTAAAATCCTATATTCCACATCTAATTTTACACAATATTTGTTAATTTTTTCCCTTCACGCATCATTAATAACTTAATTCCATCCCAATAAATTCTTATTCTTTCCGCCTAAAATGACTAACCCAAGCCCGGATATCCATTCATCATTTCTCCTATCTTCCATATAACCCAACATAAAATAATCCCTTGTCCTTCAAATGTCAGGCCAAACCCCACAAGGTAGCCATCCCTACTCGCAAATTCATTGTTCACATTTCAGTCAATCTTGTGTGACAACGAGGTCCTACATGAATTTTCCATTTTCCCAGTCAATCTTGTAAATTATAAAATCATGCCAATTCAGATAGCCATAGCCTACAATACAATCATAGAGGAAAACAGAGCCAAATTGTACAATCAACCTGATATGAATAAGTAAGCTTCACTAACCTGAATGGGTTGTAAATGCGCAATCACAGAGTCTGCCAGGAGTGGCTTGAAAGTTCCCCAGCTCATATCTTGACATTCCCGGGCAACTTCCTGCCAAAAGAATATTGTGAAGCCATCGGCTTATATATTGAATAAAAGTTTCACAATACTTTTCTATAATTCTATTAATAGTTGTATCCTAGAGCACATCCAACTAGAAAAAAAAAGGGGACAAAAACATTGATAACCAGACAACGTAAAGGCAAAATAATTTACCGAAGATAAAAATGGAGGCACAAGAGCTTCTATTGTTAAAAATCATAACTAAGACTGATGTGAATAAAACAAAATTTTAAAAAAACTCTTAGAAGTAGGTACCAAAAAACCAAACATCTTCCCAACGTCAAAGAAGAAAGATAAATTGCCAAACCCTGATGAATAAAAGCTTTCACAAACAAAATCAAATCAACCACATACTATAGTTAGTTTTAGAAGTCACTAATCCCAAGTGACACTTTATCACAAATGAGATAAGTGGAGACACTTTAGAAGAGAAAGAAATTGTTCCAAGTGGCTTCAAATACCTTGGGTCCATATTTCTGAATACTAGAATAGCCAACAAGATGTGACTCATTACTCTCACGTGAGGGATTGCAAATTTCCAAAACAAATACCAAGTCGCCAACTATCTCAGGTCACTGTGATAGTACAGGAGAATGTAAAGTGCAAGTTGCACCGTTCCAACATGGGACCTCACATAATAGGTGATATTATGGTATTAAATAAGAACGGACTGGTGATGAAAATCTTATAGTGCTCAGACTATGGTTTCTAAAGAAGAGTAGGCTGAGAGCATAGAGGCTAACTTCATTCAATAATTCTCCCTACTTCATCTATGTCCATCGTTTATCGAGAACTAGTTATGCGTTGACTGCACTGTCTCAGTTCTAGTTTGGTCCTTACTCACCTCCACAAACTAATTACTCCAACCTACCATACTTGACATCAGCACTCAAAAGCAGCTTTTATGAAAATGGTAACCACATCATAAGGCAATGTTGACGACACTACCACTGCCGAAATCACTGATTTGGATGGAAGGAAAAAAAGGGCTATTCTTTTTCTAATGGCCGCACATATTTGCTAAGTTTAAGATTCTTATGTTTTCAGTTCTGTATGATTGAACATACACTACGTGAATGAACCAATATCAAATTAAATGCATGGATCATATTGATTGTCAGTGACGGATTTACCTCCTTTGTCTTTCCTGATACAAGTTGATAAATGCAGAGAAGATTATTGCATTCAGGTCTGTCTGGATTGTCAAATTCCAGCCTGCATCATGGAGAAGAAAATTTATAAATTTTCCGAGTTGCTTTCATCTTCAACATTGTTAGTAATTTCTTTCCTAAGCAAAAAGTCGGCTTTATTTATTAATATAGTATATAAAAGAGGAAGAACAAACCCCGTAAATGAATCAGTCTTGCAACGTTTGATTTTATTCACTATAACCTGCATGTAAAGGGACACAGAGTAACTCAAAATATGACTTAGAAGAAAATTTGAAAACAAAGGAAGTAACAGGAAAAATAAGGATTGACAATCAAGCATCAAATCAAAACAGGTCCAACAAGACATTGGAATTTCTTGTTGAAAATCACAATTTAAAAAAAAAGGAAAAACTACCTACAATAATCCAATTTTTTTACTGATTTTCCTACAATAATCTCAACTTTTGATTAATCATGAATAATCCCAACTTTAAAGAGTGTTTGCCAAGAGTGCTCTTGGATGACCTTCAACTTGTTTAACAAGTTTTTTTAGTAAAACAAAATTAAAAAAAATTAAAATTTTCAAAAAAAAAATCTGGAAAAAAAACCAGCACTTTCCCACCACCACCGACGTATTCCTCATTGGCCCAATCCCTCTTCCCCTTCACCACTACTACACTTTCATCACTATTATCGGTTCTTCAACATTGGGAGTATTATTTGCTTCATTATAATCTTCAGTATCTACTGACTAGTGACAACTGCCCACAAAAATTGCTCATGAAACTTAAAAAAAAAAAAATCCGTGTATTTGGCTTTACTTGGGGTTCTAATACAAACCCATCTCAATCTTGTCTTCATGAAACTTTAAGAAAAAAAAAATGGAAAAGGTGCAGGCTATGCTACTCCATTGCCAGCCATGGCTGACCTAAAGAATCTCTACAATTGGGAGATGGTTGGAAGAGAGTGAAGATGGGGGTGGCAGTGGGAAGGGGAAAAGGAGGGGTTGTTTTTCTTTTAATTTTTATTTTACTTTTAATTTTTAGTATTTTTATTTTTATTTGTATTTTTCCATTATTTTTTTAAAAGTTAACCTATGATAGCAAGTTAATATTTAAGGGACAACATTCTTGGTTAAGTGAATCAAAACTTGGGATTATTTAAGATTAATCAAAAGTTTGGATTATTGTAGGAAAATGAGAGAAAGATTGGATTATTCATAGTAGATTTTTTAAAAAAAACGACTCGTAGTCATACATAAATAGCACAAATAGCAGTGCTCGATATTATGGTTCAACTTTTATGAGCTAAGAGTCAGACAGACAAATACGATCGAAGCTTTACCATTACACTGGATTAATACTGAGAATCATTTATAGTCAAGTCAATGATATATAGTAAAATGTATGTCTATCACAAGATAAGCAAGATTATCAATAAGTAGTCATATACTCACATCCTTCGGATCCAGTAGATTAATTCGAGACTGATCAGAAGGCGCAGATTTGGACATCTACATAAGAAATTTGACAATACATTAGAACAATCAATATTCCAAAATATATGCTTCTTCAAACTTCATGAAATTCTCTAAAAGAAGCGGTGGCATAAATAGTTTACACATAGAATGACAAAATACTATGAAAACTAATACATTTTTAACATTAATTTATATGCATGTACTCCATATGAAAACTAATACATTTTTTACATAGATCAATTTCATTAAAATTGCAGCTTTCAAATTAAATTTCTAGAAAGTAGTTTTAATATCCACCCTCAATAATGGAAGACATATACCAGACAATATAACAATCCTTACTTTTTATTCATGTGATCAACAATTTGAACATTAAGTGAAGTCTTTCCATCATAAAAAGGGAGGGGAGCAATCGTAATGAACACTAAAGAGTTCAAACCAGCAATGCTGACATGATGTAGGCAATTGACCACTATTTTATCTCCAGTTCGATGAAGATAAATTATTGAATCGTAGATGTGCAGTCAAATATAAGTTCGATTAGCAAATACCTTAGAAAGACCATCTGTCAAAGACATCACACGAGCACCGGTTGGCGGAATTAGTGGTTCAGGTATCTGATCAAAATGAATATAATTTCAAGATGATATAATAAGCTACAAAGTACAAACCATTGAGATGAAGTAAGAAGCATTAAACCTAAGAACCATGGATTCACCTTTAAAATTGAACCCCCTCTCCTACAACCAAAATAGGAAATGCATTAAAGGCTTAACCAACTTGAAAAATAAAGTAAAACATTTTAGAACTAAACAGAAAGATGCTAAGCGAGCATGATAACATGTTTACCCTCCCATTTTCTTCCACTTCCTTCCTCCGTACAAATTATTCACGCGCTCAGCCAACTGTCTTGTCAATTCAAGATGCTGCCTCTGGTCATCTCCAACTGGAACAAAATCGGACTGCAAAGGAAGGCTGCCATAGCATAAGAATTATGCAAGTTTAGGCTATGAACACAACCACACTGAACCATGAAAAATGAGTAACAAAGTTTTCGAATTCCAATAGATAGCTTAACTGAAAGAGTAAAAAATCTCAAACATAATCAAAATTATCCAGAATAATATCAGGTCGAAACACATTTCATATTTCAAAAACCAGTGCATCAACTAATTTTCTTACCCATGAAGTATACACCTTGGGACTTTCTCATCACATATATCAAGTATGCAAACCAAAAAAACAACAAAAAAAGACACCTCACCTGATATAAAAGAATATCAGCAGCCATGAGAACAGGATACGTCAAAAGTGCAACCCCAACATTTTCATCTCCCTAGAGGAAAAATATAAATAAATTAATTACCGCAATGCCAAAGAATTATGAAGCAGTACCCTAAGAGGAAAATAAATAAATAAATATATCAGGTTCCTTGGGAACACAATCCTTAATTGACCATAGTTCTCAAATAAGATATATGTTAAAAAATGAATTAATCCCATAAATATATGTTGATGTCGTAATGAACTGTCCAAGGGGAGTATTAGAGTGTTCAGTGTATAGATTAATTGATTATAATACTGAATGCACAATTCAAACCAAAATCGTTTAATCTTGTTAATAAGAGTATAAGACCATATCGGTGTAACATGATTCGCCATTTAATTCGTTTTTTGAATTTGCGATTCGCTCAAAATGACCCTAAAATAGCCCAAAACCGACCACAATTTGCTTTTTTGATTCGCAATTCGCAAGGAGATTAGTGAATTATGTGACAGCGGACCAGACACAAAGCATTGGTGACTTCATATTGAAAGACATAATATCTCATGAGCAAATGAAAAGAGATATCTAGGTATGATGACGTAGAAATTAAAAAAAAATGAGGACATCAGAAGGTTCCTAAAGATATTCAAAAGAAGGTGTGTTTCACATGTTAGGAGCACCAATAGACAATCAAATGAAACTCTCAGGATAAAAATAAATGGGACATAATTATGAGAATATTAATTCCTAGAACATCTTATAATCACATATAAAAACATTGAAGACAACGCATACCACTTTACGTGATTTCTCCTTGAATTGAATCATTCTGTTAAGCCAACCAATTGGTGTTGTAGAGCTGAGCAACCACATAAGCTCCACATGAGCACGAACGTGGGATTGAATAAAAACTGAGGACTGCATTCAAAAAATTAAGGAGCTGCTTCTCAAATTCAATACACATAGGGCTCTAAATAAGAGCACCAGAAGCCACATGTCAATAATTAGTTTTTCTACCTTGGAGATATCAATTCCACATGCCAAGTAAATAGCTGCTGTATCCCTTGTTGCTTTGGATAGTTGTTGAGTTTCATATGGCAATGTTATCTGCATGTAAGATAAAATATGTTCCAATAAACATTGGATACAATTGGCAGAGCTCAGTACTCTAAGTTATGATCAGAATTCAGTACTACCAAGTCCCGTAAAGCTGAAAAGAGTATCAAGTTGTATCAAGTTGTATTAAATTTTTTAGTAGATGGAAGATTCCATCAGCAGCAAAAAAAACAGGAAATGTCTAATACTAAGAAAACCCACGTAAGAGTATCAAGTTGTATTTAATTTTTTAGCAGAAGGAAAGAAATATCTGCAGAAATCCAAAAAAAAAAAAAGTTGCATAATTATTGACGAAGTGTATGCCCATAAAAAATGCTTAGCACAAGTAACACATCCTGTGACACTAACTAGTTGCAATTTCAAAAGGTGATGTATTGATATACCGCATGAAGATCAACTATGAAGAAAAATGTTTCAAAGGTATCCTGCAAGGAAAATTACGCAAAAGTGTCAGATGTAGGCTTTACCTTGACAGATAAACAATAATAAAACTTTCCTTGACCTTAACAAGAAAGAGAGAAAATTAAAAAGAAAACAGAAAAAACTTTCAACAAAACATTCAGTTATGATCCTTTTGGAAATAAAGTTGTTACAATATTATACTTAATCAACCTGAAGAGAAACCCAATTTTTAATGGCTCCTAGATAATTCCCTAGATGTAAAGCCCCAGTTGGCTGCACTCCAGAGACAACTCGCTTCCTGCACATCAACAAGTTAATTAGCTGAAGTATACTTAAATTAAAACTTGAACCAGGGTACGGGCTATGGCTTGTTTGGGTAAAGAGCATTGGAGAGAAGAGGAGGAAAGCATACACCCTTCTTCAGATAGCAAGTTAGGATGGCATTTATGGCATAGAAGGTAGCGATATTGTTGAAAAATAAATATCTCTGAATTTACAAGGAAATTGACCGCTACTATCTTTTCCTTTAGATTTTAGTCCACCTCTTGAGCTCTTACTTCTTGTTCCCTCTTGTCTGCTCTCCATTCGCCTCCCCCTCTATACTTCTTAAAAGTACGGAAGAACAAAATCTTCTTATTTTTCTGTTCATGTCTCTCATATTTAAGTTAACAAGGCAGGACAGTGATCAATTTTAGAATAGTTCCCTCTATCAAAACAAAGCAAAATTTTGAACTCCTGCACCTTTTCCTTTCATCTTCTTCAATTCCTTTCCCTCAAACGTTCTAAGGATGAAGAAACTGAATAGTCTATACTTGGTAGTGCCCATATGAAAACTAAGCCACTGAAACAATCCAAAAACAAAACACTAAACCCAACAGATATACAATGGAGTCCAAAGATTCATAATTCTTTGGCTTTGTATCATAATCTATGTTACCTAATTCACTATTCCCCTACAAATTGAAAAATAAGGCAAGCAAATCAAGATAGGGATTGTTTTTTTAGCTCATTTTGGGAAAATTTCAAATTTAAAAACGAATAAGGTAAAACTGATCATAATGGATAAAACCAAGACGTCATATTAATAATTTCTAACACATATCGGCGATGAAGTAATAAATGACTGCCATGTTTGAATTCAATGTGAAATAACAAGCACTCTAGGGTATGAAGTATAAAGATTCAAACTTTATCCCTACAACACTCGAGAACAATGGTACGGGTGTTCTATATGATGAAACAACTTCTACTATGAACTAGGATGAAAAACGTTAAGAAATAAAGCCATAAACAAAGACACAAAAGATTTACGAAGTTCACCCAATGTGGGCTACGTCCTCGGTGGTGGTTAGCTTGATTGTACTATAGAGAATAACAATGGATTTCTTCATGAACTCTTGCAATGGAGAGATTATTCTAGAGAATAAGAGAAGAGAAAAAAGAGGCTATGTGTTTGGTCTAAAGGTTAGAATCAACAGTGGTATGAGTGAGTGTAGGCTTTTTATTTATACTAGAAATGACAAGTTAATGATTAGAATGAACCCAAACAAAACAGGAATCAGAAACCAGCCGTGCTCAATACCGCAACAAAACAGAATGCTGCCCCTGAAGCCCGCTCGTCCAAGGCGACAAGACTGCTCGTTCGAGTGGTTTGAATTATCAGCTTCTGGAAGTCTGCAAGTTCGGGCCTAGTTCAAGGCAAGGTGCAGCTCATGTGTGCCTTGTTCTAGCACACGCGGTAGCACAATAGCAGCCAACAATTAATTAACCCTTCACATTACATTACCTCGTCAAACACACATCTCCAAGAGATTCCATACACCATGCTTTGACTATTGACCAGAACACTTGTCTCCACACACCATAGTGCACTCAAGTCACACTAACTCCAACACAATGATCAGATTGAAAACATCAATTCTTTTACTATAATACGCTAACATTTGATCCCCTACGCCTTATAAATCTGATGCTGCTGATTTATTCGGGTACAAAAATTTATCCTAGTGAGACTAAATAGAAAATAGTAACAATGACAACTAATAGTACAAAAATTTATCCTAGTGAGACTAAATAGAAAATTTATCCCCTTCACATTACATTACCTCGTCAAACACACATCTCCAAGAGATTCCATACACCATGCTTTGACTATTGACCAGAACACTTGTCTCCACACACCATAGTGCACTCAAGTCACACTAACTCCAACACAATGATCATATTGAAAACATCAATTCTTTTACTATCATACGCTAACATTTGATCCCCTACGCCTTATAAATCTGATGCTGCTGATTTATTCGGGTACAAAAATTTATCCTAGTGAGACTAAATAGAAAATAGTAACAATGACAACTAATCTTACAGTCTTAAACTTCCTCGTTATTTCATTCAGGCTAACTATATAAGGATCAAAGAAATACCCAGAATGACTAAACATCATTTGCAGTTCGCTCGATCCAAGAAGGTCTCATTGGCCGCAACCTCCATCAAGGTAACCAAGACATTTTTCAACCAAAATTACACTAGTTTTCATTCCCATTACCACTATTTATTACCACCTACCAAACAGACCCATAATGCCGTAAAATAATTAACTTGTTCCATTTGAATTTTGATACTCTAAAATTAAACCAACAATCAAAAGTGACAAATTCATAATAAAACAACTACAGCACCAACAATGTCAAAATCAAAATCCCATTAAAATGGAGTCGACTAAAATTCATGAAAAAACATTAAAAAAATGCAGAATTCTAATACAATTAAATGTAAAAGATGGGTTTCTGGTAATTACTTGACGGTAGGCGGCGTTGATGGAACGGAATCCGACCCAGAAGGCTGGGAACCGAGAGCATTACAGCAGAAGCGAAAGGAAGATTGAGGATTCCGCTTGAAAACAGGACCAGAAACTGGTGAATAAGAACTGTTCAGAAAACAAAATTCGAATATTAGATTGAAAAATTACAGGGAAATGCAAATAATTGAGAGAAGACGAAGAAAAGGGGATGAAATGAAGTACATTGAGGAAGTGAAGCGAGGAGAAGAATTGGGGAGAGCAAGAAGGTGAGATAAGAGAGAACGGCTCATTCTCTGTTAATCTGTTGTTACTGCTACTGTTTCCAGTTCTGTTTCTGTCTACAGATAGATATGTGGTTTATTGTTAGGTTTGGCTGTGTAATTGGGTTTATTGACACTTTTTTCACTATTAATAATAGACGACTCTCAAGCCCAGTCTATTGGAGCTTAATGTCTACTCTTACTCTATATTTTTATTTATGGGTCGACCTAATTAAACTTGGTCTCTCACAAGAATTTGTGTTAATAATAATAATGTCATCAAGAAAACATTTACACAAATTTGGACGAGACGGTCTCATTATGAGACTGTTAATTTGGGCAGGCCCAATTTGCGCACGTGACAACATCACATGATCTATGTTGTTTTTTCCATTTTCTGGTTGTTTATCAATATTGACCTTGGGTATCAATTTTGACCTTAAGAGTATCAATTTCAACGTAAAGTAAAACTTAAATATATCAATTAAATAAAAACCTTAAATTTGGACCTGTAATTGATCAATTTTGACGTAAAACTAATCAATTTCTACCTAAGTATGGTTCTGTTTTCACAATTTCATAACAAAGTTTAGTAAAATGGTGTTACTTTATCATTCTATGGATGAATTTCAAACAACAAACGAATGGTCAATAACACTATCAATAATAGTGTTGAAACATTGCACAATACAAGTACTTTTATTCAATTCATACATGATGGTTTTAATGGAATATAAGAGTACTTGTACTCTTTAATCATCTATTAATGATAGTGATATTGCTCTTTCCTCAAAAGATTTGTTTATAATGGACTTGGAAATAAAGTTGTAGGTGTAATGTTTGCTTATCCAGAATGTGAAGGTGGAGTAAGTTTCGATTTTGAATTATGTTTGTCAATTGATCCAATGAATGCTCTTGTAAATGACCAAGAGTTTAAGGTTTCTTTGATCTAAGAATGATCAATTCAGACCTTAAAATGATTAATTATGATAAGTTATAACTTATAACAAAATTCAACTTTAACCTTAAATGTATCAATTATGACCTTAAATAGATCAAGTATTAAGCGCATATTGAGAAAAATAATAATTGAGCTGATTGGGCTATTTGTCTTATATTGAGACAGTCTTGTCCAAGACTAGCTGAAAAACATTTTTATTTTCAATCTTTTAGTTATTCAAACAAAATAATAAGAGTATTATTTCGGATGAAATATACTTTATAACTATATTGAAAATATTTTATATTGTATATTTTTTTAAGGAAAATTTGTAGTTTATATTAAATTGAGTTAGAATTATGATGAAATATACTTTTATTACTATATCAAGTATATTTATATTGTATACATATATCAAGTATATTTATATTGTATACATATTGATAATTAAATTCATTGGCTTAAATATTGCATTATCAAGCGTGAAAAGTGATGGAATACAACTTTCATCCCTAGGGAACATTTAATTCTTTGGCTTATTATGTGTGTGAAGCTCAAAATGAGGGATAAACTTGTCATGATGGGGGTGTTAACCACCAACATTTACCCTATTCTCCTGAATCAATTGATCATTTGTTTTCTCAGTGTCCATTCAGCATGCAATGTTTGTATAGATTACAGGATTGGCTTGTAGTTCATTTCCCTAATACTCTAAGTCAACTGGCCACTAAGAAGTTGATTCTTACTTGTCTGTGTAGCCTCTCATATAAGATTTAGAGAACTTGAAATGAAGCTGTGTGGTAGCTCGACATTAGTAAAATCAAGAGTCATTAGAAAGATCACCCAAGATGTAAGGATACGACTTGTTAGCTTTTATCTTTTGGAGAGTTGCCAAAGTTGGTTTATGGAGCTTTTTGATACTTAAGCTTAGTAAAGATCTATTTTTGCTTTCTTGAGGTGTTGTCTTCGCTTATATGCATATGAAGAGTGAGCTGGTTCAATCTTTCCTCAAAGGTGAATTCCATTTTCATACTAATGTACTGTGAAAAGTGTTTTATAGTCCTTTGTTTCCACCTTTGTATGTCTTGGCTTGTTCAAGGAAAACTTTTTCTTTATTCAAAAAAAAAAATTATTAAAAAGGAAGCATAGTATATGATAACTAGATTCATTAATTGCTCTATATACCTTTTTGAAATTCATGGTGATACTAAAGTGTTTACTTTGTTTATAAGTCTATGAGCTAGGTTTGGATACTTTTTATGAGTTATTACGTTGTAGAAAGAGTCAGTGTTGGTTTTATGCTTTTAGAGGCCCTAGGCAAAATTAAAAATCGAGGCCTTTTTATATTTATTATTATTTTATCATAACTTTTTATATGTACAACTTATCCAAATTTGGTCAGCCTGAACTTTGATTATTGGAAAATCTTTCAATTATTCAAATAAAAAAATAATTAAGCTTTATTGACATGATGTATAAAAGTGACATGTGTCATTCTATATTTAATTACTTAAAATTTAGGAGGGAAAACATGATGTATAAAAGTGAGATGTGTCACATTCTCTTATTGTTTTAGTAGAATGTATGATTCATTAGTATTCTTTATTCTTTATAGATTTATAGTTAACAACTATTTTATAATTGAATTATTTTTGTATCATAAATAAGGTGTAATTAATAGTTTAAGTTTTTCTCTCTTCTCTCTCTAAACCCTAGCCGCCACATTTTTTTTCTCTCTTCTCTCTCTAAAAAAAAAACTTAATATCTATTGTTAGTTTGGAGCTATCATCAATCTTTAAAGATTGATGGTAAGCCCCTAATTTCTCCCTTTTAAGTTTTTTTAATATGATTAAAATAAATTTTTGTCCTCTCCCTGTAAGAAAGTTATTCTACTCATTCATTGGGTTGATTCTACCCATATATTGGGTTTTGAAGTCTCTCCTTGTGAGAGTTTGGAGTTATGAATTTTGGTCTTTAGTTGATTTGTCGGTAGAGATTAATGCGATGATGCAGCAGACACCAAAATTGCAATTATTATCAACTATATCAAATTCAATTCTATCTCAAGACTACAACAGATCGAAAGACCCCCTCGTAGAAGGCTGTATCAAACAGCGATATGGAAGAGGATATTCAGAATTGTCAGATCTCATACACAACGATCGTAGTTTTGTTATTTTTGAATTATATTTGGTTTTAGTTGCTATGTACTTGCTAATTTTTATCTCTGATGTAGATGTCGTATGACTCTTTATTAATGAATCAAGTATTATTCAAAAAAAAATTAGTTTACTCATTTAATTTACTAAAATCAAAGTTATCCAAAAAAAATTTTCTTAAAAGAGTGTATTTAAAACATTAAATGTTTTAGTGTTGACTTTTTTCTTACTATTAATGTATAATTAAGAAATAAAGTTTAATAAAAACTTAATGTTTTCATATTTAATTACTTAAAATTTAGGAGGTAAAACATGATTTGTGCGCATTTCTTCACCACTTCATATTATTATGAATGTTCCTTAACATTGAATGCCCAACGTAACAACCAAACGCAAAAGAACACAACTATAACATATTTTCGAAGTTAAAATAAAAAGGGAAAATTACATTAAAAACTCCCAACTATTCGTGATTTAAATATAAAACTCCTAACAATTGATTATTATTGAAAACTCCCAATTTTAGGCCCATTTTATATTTAAAGTCCAAGATGACTTATAACAGGATAAATTGATTTTAGTTGAGAAGTAGTGGGACCCAATTGTATTTATTAATCACCTCACTTCCTTTGACCTTACACGACGCTTCAGGTACCCTCCCATTTCAACAAAAGATAACCGGTTAAAAAAGGTTAAAAAATATATCGGTGCTTTATATTTAAGATGGGCCTATAGTTGGGAGTTTTGAAAAATAATCAATAGTTGGGAGTTTTATATTTAAACCACGAATAGTTAGGAGTTTTTAAAGTAATTTTCCTAAATAAAAAAGCTATAGTTATAACACTTTTAAACATCCATACACTAGTGGAAAAAAAGCTATTGGCTGCTGCAAATTGGCTGCGGTTTAGGGGTATACGTAGCCAATATATCAAATTCCAAAAAAAAAATACTCAATGGCTGCGGTTAGGGCTATGTCCGCAGCCAATAAGTGCTTTTTTTCAAATCAGTTCTTCAAAAATAGGGCATAGGATGCGGTTAGGGGAATGTCCGCAGCCAATAAAGGCCTCAAAAACGCGCCTCTTAACGTTCAATTATAAAACCTACTGTTCTGTTCTTCACTCAAACGCCTCTTCATTTTCGTCTTCTTCTTCTTTCTTCCTTGCGAAAAAACCCACGAAAATACAGCAAATTCTTCTTCTTCTTCTCTTCATTTTCACGTCTTCTCTTCTTCTTGTTCTCTAAACCCACGACATTACTTCTGTTGCTCTTCTTCTTGTTCTCTAAACCCATTCTCTTGCTCTTCTTCTTGCTCTTCAAAACCCACGAAAACAGCAGCAAATTCTTGGTTCTTGCTCTTCTTCAAAGGTATAATTTTACCCATTGTTGTTGAAGCTTCATTAGTAATTGTGTTATAATGCTTTGTTTTTTTATATTAATTTTTTTTTCATTGTATATGTTTTACACTAACCCACCATTGTTGTGTTCTTCAAGTTCTTAAACCCACGAATTCAAGGTATCTTTTTTATTTTTGATTTTGTAAATTAGGTTTAAATTTATCATAAGTGATGAATGTGTATAGTTGTTGCTTTAAGTTTTAAATTTTATCATATAATTATGAATGTGTATGTATAGTAGTTTTTTAGTTTTAAATTTATCATAGTTTTTTTATAGTTTGTAAATTATGTTTAATTAGGGTTATTTTATGGTTAAAATGAATGAGTTGGTTGGCATTATGTAAATTATCATAAGTTATCTAAATTATGTAAATTATAGTTTGTAGAATATATATATTTTAATTTGAACAATTTATAGAATATGAAGGTTCAATATTGTTATTATTGTAAATTAGGGTTAAATGAATGATTATTACTTAATTTTGTGATTAATTAAGGTTCGCTATGTATATATGTTAAAAAGTTGTTATTAATTTTGTTTTGAATTAAATAATCACACTTAGGATGACAAAAGATCGTTCTTGGATGTATGGAAGCATTGAATCATCAGAATTTATTGATGGCGTATTAGAATTTTGTAGTGTTGCGGTTGAACATCATGTTAGGACGGGGGAGTTGGTTTTATTGCCCATGTGTCAATTGTGGCAATGTATCAAAGGTAGATAGTGTTTATATCCTTAGGGAGCACATACTTCGACGCGGGTTTAGGCCTCAATATCATGTTTGGGTTTGACATGGTGAGGAGGGAGTTTACAAGGAAAAAAATGTTGTTGAGGATGTCAATAATGTGGCCGATGTCAATGAGGATGTAGTGGATCGTGTTGATGGGTATGAGACGGATGAAGAGAATGTCGATGAGGATG
Organism: Amaranthus cruentus; assembly: GCA_019425755.1. Taxonomy (NCBI): domain Eukaryota; kingdom Viridiplantae; phylum Streptophyta; class Magnoliopsida; order Caryophyllales; family Amaranthaceae; genus Amaranthus; species Amaranthus cruentus. The sequence continues at coordinate 9,681,061 of CM033457.1, read as the reverse complement.
TGGATCGTGTTGATGAGATGATGGAGGGAGTCGAGTATGAGTTAGGAAAACGTCCTCGTGTATTTGACTTGTTGACAAAGGGTTCTCAAAAGCCTTTGTATCCTGGATGTACAAAGTTCACCAAACTTACAACAGTTTTGACAATTTTCAACATTAAGTCAAAGTTCAATTGGAGTGACACTAGTTTCACAATGTTATTTGAAGCGTTAGGTGAGATGCTTCCTGAGGGAAATGAACTTCCAAAGTCGACATACTATGCCAAAAAGCTAATGTGTCCTTTCGGGTTAGAGTACCAGAAGATTCATGCGTGTCCGAATGATTGTGTATTGTATCGGAATGAAAACGAGAATTTAGAAGAGTGTCCTAGGTGTGGCTTATCGCGTCACAAGTGTAAAGGGGCTCGGGATGCTAAAGGGCATCTTCCAATAATACCTAGATTCAAGCGCTTGTTTTCTATAAAGAAAGATGCGTTAAATTTGAGGTGGCATGCAGATAGGGTGAAGAAAGATCACTTGCTCACACATCCATCCGATTCTCTGGAGTGGAAGAGTATTGATAGGTTGCATAAGACTTTTTAGGATGAAGTTCGTAATTTAAGGCTTGGACTGTGCACGGATGGAATGAACCCATTTGGCAATCTTAGTTCTCAACATAGTACTTGGCACACAACACTATTTGGTACATATTATTTTGTTGAAGTGGTTAGAATCGAAAATAATTGTCATATGCTTGAAATTATGTGTTAAGTTGCGTTTTTAAGTGTTTTGAACTATTTTTGTCACTTTCGCGTGTAAAATGGCTTAAACTTGGTTTGTTATGCACGAAACTTGGCACACAACACTATTTGGTACATATTATTGTGTTGAAGCGGTTAGAATCGAAAATATTGTCATATGTTTGAAATTACGTGTTAAGTTGCGTCTTTAAGTGCTTTGAAGCATTTTTGTCACTTTCGTGCGTAAAATGGCTTAAACTTCGTTTGTTATGCACGAAACTTGGCACACAACACTATTTGGTACATATAATTGTGTTGAAGTGGTTAGAATCGAACATATTTATCAAATGCTTGAAATTACGTGTTAAGTTGCGATTTTAACGGTTTTGAATCATTTTTGGCACTAACATATACTCCCTCCTATTCACCATAGGAGTCTCATTTGACTTTTCACGGTTTTTAAGGAGAGTCAAAATGGGACCCTATGGGTAGGAGAGAGAGTGTTATTATGGGTTTTTAATTGTAGAGATTAATAGTTAATGATTCCCACCAATACACAGGAATTTTTTATGAAAACTTAAAATTGATAATTTTAAAACCCAAAAGTCGGAATATTTTTCATTACAACACCGATTTTACATCGTTCCGCCAATTAAATACGGAAATTACATAAATAAATCCTACAATTACAATAATTGTCTTAAATTACATCAACTTGAGCCGAGTACTAAATAAAATTACATAAATCCATTATGGTATCTCGCCTAGCCTTCTCAATTCTTCGACGGCCGTGGAGTACTTGCAGTCGTTACTGATCATGTGAGTGCGGATTTTCTTGCGATCATTGACTTCACTTTTTTTAAATTACCAAAATAATGCATTGTTAATTTCTTAAATAGCCACCGATTGCAAACAACCATATTTTCATACTCATTTTTCATCAAAGTACCCACAAAACATAAAAATCCCAAAATTAAATTGTCCAAAAAATAAATAAGGAGATCAAATACTGGCGCCCAAGTTTTTTAAAAAAATTCAGAAACTTCTTGACAGATTGCAAACAAACCGCCAAACTCAAGAATTCACCCAAAAATTAGGCGCCATTAACCACTATCATCATTAAACAGAATGTTCAAGGTATAAATACACACCAGTTTCATCCAACAACATTAGTTGCAACAAGAGTACACAGAAACTTCAAGGTATAAAACACAATGGCACTTTCTAAAAATTTAACAAAAGAGCAAAGAGTACAAATTATGCAAAAGTTACTGGCATCATTAAATACGAAGGGGAAACCACAACTTGGGACCATTAATGCATTAGCAACTGAATTCCAAGTTTGTAGGAAGACAATCACAAGGTTGTGGAAAGAAGTAAAAAGCCAAATTAGCAACCAAGACACTGTGATTAACCTCAACAGTAAGAGAGTGGGAAGACAAGCATCAAACAAAATCAACTTTGATGAAAACAAATTCAAGGCCATCAAGTACGAACTAAAAAGTACTCAACATTCAGTGGCTAAGCAGATGGAGGTTTCACAAACCACTGTTTGTAGATGGAAGAAGAACAAAGTCATTAGGAAGCATACAAATGCAATCAAGCCAGCTTTGACAGAGAATAACAAGCTACACAGGTTAAGTTTTGCTTTATCAAAATGTGAATATGATGAAAACAGTGATGCATTCAAGTTTAAGCCATACACAAACGTAGTTCACATTGATGAAAAACATTTCTATCTAACCCGAGAGATGCAATCAAAGAGGTTTATACCCAAAATAATGTTTATGTGTGTTGTTGCAAAGCCCATTTTTTCAAGTGATGGTGAGTGTCAATTTGATGGTAAGATTGGCATATGGCCATTTATCACACAGGAGCCAGCTAAAAGAAGCTCCAAGAACAGGAAGAGAGGGGAGTTGGAAACAAAACCAATTCAATCAATCACCAAAGAACACATAAGGGCCATGTTAATCACAAATGTACTACCAAGCATTAGAGCAAAATGGCCAGACTATCTGTCTAAGCACATTTATGTGCAACAAGACAATGCCAAGCCACATATAGCTCCAAATGACACTGAGTTTTTACAAGAATCAATGAAAGATGGCTTTTACATTCAACTCGTTCAACAGCCACCCAATTCCCCTGATATGAATGTTTTAGATTTAGGGTTTTTTAGGTCAATTCAAGCGTTACAGTATCAAAAAGCGGCATACAATGTAACTCAATTAGTTAGGGCTGTCAACACTGCTTTTGACAACCTAAGTCCACAATGTCTTAGGTTTGTGTTCATTACTTTACAAGCATGTATGATTGAGGTCATGAAAAAACAAGGAGGTTTTGATTATCACATTCCTCATATGAACAAGACAAAAGCAGCAAGAGAGGGCACATTGCCAGATTATTTGAGCATTGACAAACAATTGGTGGTTGATTTACTTCAATTTTTATTCTCAAAAATAAGCACAGATACAATGAACCAGTTAGTGGAATTGATTGGGTATGCATGAGATATTCAACAAGGGGGTAACATAGCATCAACAAGCAATGTTGTACCAGAACATGAACAACAAACAGTAAGGGGAGGGAACAGACACAAGAATGGGCCATACACAGTCTTCATAAATTTTTTTTGGGAGCAACATACGAAACCAGCAACAAAGGCAGCAACACATACCAGCAAACATACAAAGTCCAGCAACCAGTGAACCAGCACAAACCAGCAACAAACTAGCAAATCAGAAACCAGCACATACCAGCAACTAATCTCAAATGACATTCCGTTTATTTTTGGACAAACTTTTGGGATCTTAAATTGTGGGTGTTTCAGATCTAAACAACAATGTAAAAATTTTGTGTTGTTTAAAATGAAACATTTGTATATTTATACAGAGAAATGAAAAGGCTGGGTTGTTTGCATTACTCTCAGGTAAATGTTGGAATTTTTTTTTAAAATCATTGAGTGACAAAATCGAACCATATCTTTGCACTTGAAAGTCAAAAATTAATCCAAACCCCACATAGATTCGATTTTAGGTGGCTAAATCATGCTCTCACTTAAAAGTTCATAGAGCAAATTTTAAAAATGCATAAAAAACGACTCAAACAACATCATCATCAGTCAAAAAACCACATGCACCCACAAGAACAGAAACTCACTTGAGAAAGGGCCAAGCTTATCAAGCCACTCTTCTTCTTCACAATCACTAGTCGAAAATACAGCATCAACGAAGGTATATTCACGATTATCCCAATCATAAGGCTCAGGTGTGTAAATGGGCTCACCTTCAGAGTCAAGCTCTCTTCCCCATTTAGGATCAGTCTCAACAGAGGTTGAATCATCATAATACTCGAACTTTAAAGACCCAAATCTAGGGTTTCCATCATTAAAACCCCAAAACTCAACCTTAGATGGTGATTTGTAAGGGGATTTAGAGATACCCAGATTCGAAGAACTAGGCGAGTTAGGGTTTTTCAGGGGTGACTTGAATGGCGACTTTATCTTCTTTAGGGGTGAGTTCTTTGGCGAGTTAGGGTTCTTAGTGGGTGAGTTAGGGTTTTCCATGAGAGCAGAAGCAAGAAAGGGAACAAACAGAAGAAGGAAGAGAAGAAAAGGTCCTTAAAAAGTCGAAGAACAGACAGAAGATGGGGAAGATGAAGAACAGTACTAGGGTTCTTGAAGAACCCAGGTTGAAGAAGCAAAGAGGGAGATAGGGTTCTTTAAAAAGTCGAAAATCAGTAAGGGAGAGATGGGTTTTAGGGTTAAAAAGGGGGAAATGATGATTTAAGGGGTATGTTTTAATTAGTTTTAATTATGTTAGATTAAGTATAAGGGGGGAAATTAGTAAGGGATAAATGAGGATAAAAATGTAAATAGGTTAACTTTTTAGGGGCATAAGTGTAAAAAAACCATACCAAAAAAGGAAATGGGACATTTAGGGTGATTTGACCCAAAATGGAAATGGGACATTTAGGGTGACTTGACCCAAAATGGAAATGAGACACTTGAGCTGAATAGGAGGGAGTATAATATATTTTTTCATAGGGTTTTCACCAAAATAATAGTATTGATTGCGGCTACTACGTTATTAAGTTTATGGATACTATCATACAAGCCGTGAAGAACGTCGGGTGGAAAATATTGATCTCGTAAGTATTTATTATGTTTTTAAATTATAATATTATATATTAATTTATTAGAAAATCTAATTATATATGTATTAGCACCTTTAATTATTTCATATAATTTTATGTAGATTTTATACGACAATCCATGGGAAACACGCAAATTGACGGACACGGAAATGCGCGAAGTAAAAGGCAAAGTTGTCGTGTATCTTGCTAATTTATGTTGGTAGCTAGTTATGTTTCGTAGTAATTATTTTCGAACATTAATTAGGACTTATGTATATATATTATATATTATATATATTTTATTTGTATATACACAATTAAATTATTTATGTATATATATATATTATTTGGGTGATAATTAATGGTGATTATAGCTGCTGCATTATTGTTAATTATTTTATTATTTTATAATGGTGATAATATATACAATAATTATTAAAACAAAAAAAAATGAAAAAAAATACCTATAGGCTGCGGACATAGGGCAAACCGCAGCCTATAAGATGCCCAAAAATCGTTAAAAAAAATACCTTATAGGCTGCGGTTTTGCCCTATGTCCGCAACCTATAAGTGTTTTCCTTGCTGCGTTTTTAAACCGCAGTCTTTCTTTAAAGCTATCAGCTGCCACCACAAGTGCTTGGGTCCAAAACTGCAGCCTTTAATGGCCTTAAACCCACAGCCAATGAGGTTTTTTGCACTAGTGATAACTTCATTTCAAATACTAATGGCAGTAGCCAGTAAGTATCTTCGAATATTTGAAATGAATAAGAGAATTTATCAAAAAAAAGCATAGAATAAGATCAATCCTATTTCCAAATGTAAGCGCCTAAAACTCCAGAGCACAGGTTCGGTGCTGTTCGCACTTATTAATTGCGAACAAAAATAAACTGGTCAAAAAAAGTGAATGGGTTGTTCGCACTTAGTAACTACAAACATGTCAAATAGGGTTTTCAGTTTGAGAAAAATGGGGAAGGAAGGACCTGCTGCTAAATTTTAGTCACGCAGTTGTTCGCACTTAGTGACTGTGAACAAGTCAAAAAAGTCAACAGGCCTGTTCGCACTTACTAAGTGCGAACAACTTCATTAGCTAAAAAAACAACCTTGTTCGCACTTACTAACTGCGAACAACTTTGTTCCTCTGGTTTGAAAATTACACGCTTATATTTGGAACAAAATTGATTTTGATCTTATTTGGTTTTTTTTTTTTTATAAATGATCTTATCTATTTCAAATTTTTAGTATTTTCCAGATGTGGTATGGGTAGGGCTGTCAAACAGAGGTCGGGTTCGAGTCATATATAAGCAGGTCAGAAAACCCTTGACCCAAACCCAACTCATTTAGTTAATTGGGTCAAAAATCACAACCTTGACCCGACCTGCAACGGATCAGGTTGACCTGATTTCGACCTACTTAACCTGTTTATAATTATCTTATTTTTGTTTTAAGGTTTTAAATGTTGATTAAATCTAATTTTTGAGGCTTAAATTTTAACGTTGTGTTTTTTTTTGTTGTTTATTTTGTATTTACTATGAAAAATAAGAAAATATTAAATGAACTTAGTTTAGCTTATACTTATTGATTTAACTCGAAATTAACACATTTAATTAAATGGACTATACAGATTTTTTTCATGTTTAAAATTTTAACCTGAACCTAACCCATTTAATAAACTGATCAGCTCGGGTCGACCCATTTAATTAATTGAGTCAAAAGTCTCAACCCAAACCCAGTTATTTTGGGTTAAGTTCAGGTCGGGTTAACAGGTCAAGTCATCTTTTGCTAGCCCTAGGTATGGGCCATGAGGTCCATAACCCAAATTCCTATTAGCCCATAAACCGTGAAAACATTATCCTATGATTCTATCTATTTTGCCACATGTTCATTCATCTGGCTCTGATTCTCCCTCCCAATTCTCATGGATGACATTCAATCTTAAATTCTTACCATCATTCTTCAAATATTCTATATTTAATTTCTAAACCCAGAATTTGAAAAATCTTTCTTGAAATTTGATAGTGATGCTAGTCAACCTATTCTCCATTCATTTATCTTTTTGACCTTTTTCTTACTAAAAAATCACATTGAAAACTCACAATCACATTTTAGTTTTTCCTTCATTTTTCTTGCATGAAAATGTGATTAAAGAATGATTAGCCTGCCAGTTCTTCATCAATCCCAAATCTTCTTGGTACAAGAAGATTACCCACAAATTTTAGATACCAGTGTTAAGTGCAGGGAAAAAGAATGCATTTCCTTGTTGAAGAAATGCAAAGCTATGGTAGAATTGAAGCAAGTTCATGGGCAAATGCTAAAGTTGGGTTTGTTTTATGATTCATTTTGTGTTAGTAATTTATTAGCTAATTGTGCTCTATCTAATTGGGGAAATATGGATTATGCATCATTAATATTTAGGCAAATTGATGATCCAGGTGCATTTGAATTCAATACCATGATTAGAGGGCATACAAAGGATAAGGATTTTGAAAAAGCTCTTAAACTGTTTGTTGAAATGCTTGAAAGAGAAAATTCTCCTGATAATTTCACTTACCCTGTTGTTTTTAAGGCATGTGCTGGTTTGGGTTTGATTAATTTGGGGAGACAGATTCATGGGCAAGTCTTAAAACTTGGATTTGATGATGATTTATTTGTGCAGAATAGTTTGATCAACATGTATGGGAAATGTGGGGAGATTGGAGACTGTTGTGCTGTGTTTGAAGGAATGGAGCAGAAAAGTGTTGCTTCTTGGAGTGCCCTTGTTGCAGCTCATGCTAATTTGGGTATGTGGTGGGATTGTCTTGAGATTTTTGGGGCTATGATGAGGGAAGGAAGTTGGAGGGCAGAAGAGAGCATTTTGGTGAGTGTGATTTGTGCTTGTACTCATTTGGGTGCCCTTGATTTGGGAAAGTCACTACATGGGTACTTGAAGAGAAACTTGAGTGGCCTAAATGTTATAGTTGAGACTTGTTTGATTGACATGTACATAAAATGTGGCTCCATAGAAAGGGGGCTTTCCATCTTTAATAAGATGAAGTCGAAGAATCAATTGTCTTACAGTGTAATGATTTCAGGCCTCGCGATCCATGGGAATGGTCACGAGGCACTTGAGTTGTTTTCAGAAATGCTGAAGCAAGGTATTGCACCAGATGATGTTGTGTATTTAGGTGTGCTAAGTGCTTGCAGGCATCCGGGCCTTGTCGAAAAGGGTCTCGAGTTATTCAAGAGAATGAGAGATGAGCATCGGATACAACCAACAATCCAACATTATGGTTGTATCTTGGATCTCCTAGGCCGAGCTGCCATGTTCAATAAAGCAATCAGTCTAATCGAGGAAATGCCAATGGCACCCAACGATGTAGTGTGGCGAAGTCTCTTAAGTGCTGCAAGAGTTCACTCTAATTTGGAAGTCGGAGAGGAAGCGTGCAGAAAGCTGATGCAATTAGGATTAGACAATGCCGGGGACTACATAATGATGTCGAATATGTATGCTCGAGCTGAAAAATGGACAGACGCTGCTAATACTCGAGCTAAGGTGGCTGACAGAGGATTAGATCAAGCTGCTGGGTTGAGTTTAGTTGAGGTAAAAAGAAAGGTGCACAAGTTTGTGTCACAGGATAAGTCGAGTAGCGACTGGGAAGAAATATACGAAATGATTCACCAAATGGAATGGCAATTGAAATTCGAGGGGTATAAACCCGATACATCAGAAGTTCTTCACAATATAGATGAAGAAGAAAAACTTGAAAGGTTAAGGTATCATAGTCAAAAGTTGGCCATGGCTTATGCACTTCTTCATACACCTGAAACTACAACCATCAGAATAGTAAGAAATGTCAGAATGTGTAGAGATACTCATACATACACAAAGTTCATATCTGTAATTTATAATCGGTTGATTGTCGTTAGGGATCGAAATCGTTTCCACCATTTTAAAGATGGAACTTGTTCTTGTAGAGATTACTGGTAAATAAATCTACTTTTTTCATCACTATTTTCTGTTTCTTCAATTGCCCAACAATGTAAAAAGAATGATAAATACAGCTCTAGATAGTAAAGGAATCAAAATTATTATTGAAATGTGATACAGATGAAATTTACACCCAAGTGTTATGGAACACTTGCGGTTCCAAGATTTCTAGAACAGTTGTAAACCCAATTCCGGCTAGCCAAGATCCCAATCAGTAGTACAAATTAAAGAATGGTATCTTAGCACCCACTGGCCATAACAAATGTTGGAAATACACATCCATCCCCCCAAATAATACAAAGACTCAGAGCGGTGCAGGTGTCACCGTGTGTAAGGTCACAGATTTGTGTCAGCATCTTGCATAAATGCAGATTGCAGGTTAAGGTTTGCCCACATTACATTTAGGTTACACTGTTAGGAATCAACTCAGCCAAAAGCTTAAGCAAAGCAAATGGTTGATGCTTTATAATATGTTATATACTCTAACATGCCACCTCAGACAAGAGCTCTTTGGGCTAGAATTGTGGATGCAACATAAACCCTCCTTATATATAGGCTATATAGCATTTGAATATTCCACTTTAAATGAGAGGTGGTTGAAGTTCGAAACTATAACCTCTTGTCACGCTGACTTCTGATACTATGTCAAAGAATCAAATCAACTAAAAGCTTAAGCTGATGGTTAAGCCTTTGTTATATACTCTAACATACACGACACTTCAGCGAACCCTGGCTATGCGGGATGCTGTGTTCAGTGTGCTACCTTTTTAATATGTTCTAATACACAAAAATTCCAATAAATACAATGGGACTGATAAATATAGGGAAATTTTCAGCATCTACAACATAATAAAAAGGTGCACAGCAAAGCAACCTGGTGAATGTCATCTCTTTCAACAGAACTGCACGCCCATTAGAATCAGTGTGAGAACCACAAATACTCTCATGCTTTGATAATCCTCTTAAACATTCTTGCATATCCGTGGGAAAACTTCAAGCTTGAACTGTATAAAGTAATCATCGACATAGAACAATTGGAGGACTAATGTTCGAATTCAGAAGCGAATTAGGAAACAGTACACTGGCACTACTTAAATGCTTGTGTAAAATAAGTGTGAAGTTAGAGCAAGTCTAGTACTACTATAACATGCCAAGTTGGATTTCCCACCAAATTAATTGTGCCAAAACATTTTCACATCAAACACGGAAATGTTGCACATTTGGGATGTAAATCTTGCACATGGCTGTGAAATGGTTCACGGTCAATGAGGATGGTTTCATGGTCATCTTGACACTCGACCTGTATTTTGGGCGGTGGCAAGCTTAAACAATCTGTAAGATACGAGGGCAATGCGGTGATGTAGCCTTGCTTTTGTACTATGTGCATATTGGAAAGCAAGATTGTGTCTACACTAGCTTAATTCAAAGCCATACTATATAGTAGTATATATACCAATGGGAAGGGGTAGCTACTACTTAAGGAATAAAATGTTAAGCTAACACACACTAAGATCAATACTCGAGGAAGAAAATGGGTGTCTTTGTAGTGCACAAAGATATGAACCAAATAAGCAATAATATGATGAATGACAAGATGAACAAAGCAATAATCATGACAAGGATTTGAAACGGTTCACCAAATAAAGGCTACATCTACTATATCTAGTTAAGATTGTGTTATAATGGGTTAAAAGGACAAAAGCTATAAACTTGAAGGAATTACAATGGAGATTTGTACAGGAAAAAGAGACCAAGTTAGGGAGTAATTAACAATTCAAAGAAAACCCACTATATGCCATTGAAGAACGAGCCAAGAAAATGTTTATGCATGTAGTTTGAAGCCAAGAATACATTTAAGGGTATTTGAAGTTTATTGTTTATGGACATTGAATTCTTGTGCAGTTTAATGGATAGAAATTTAATTGAAGGTGATGAAAGTCGCTAAAGTGTGATTAATACCACAGGGTAAAACATGAAGAGCTAATCATAGTAAAACGTTAAACTAAGAATTAGCAATCATAGCGCATGAATATAAGAAAAGGGTCTCTACCATTGTTGAGGAACTTTTTTTTTTTAAGCTAAATTCCAAAAGTATTTGGAAATATAGGAGCTCCCCAAACTATTTGGAAAAATAAGCTTATTGGCTGTTCGCAGTTATTAACTGCGAACAGATAGCTTAATGGGCTGAAGGCTGGGTTTTTGGGCATCAGTTCTGTTCGCAGTTAGTAACTGCGAACAGACCTGTTTTGCATTTTTGGTCTGTTCGCAGTTACTAACTGCGAATAGAACTGCTGCCTTAATACAAACCAGTAGCTTGTTTTGCGAGGCATTCTCCATTTCCCCATTTCTTACATGTTCAATATAAATAAGTTAAGGTAACGAACTATATGTAAACATCAAAGTAATTAATTAAAATACTTAAAATACATAATTCATCGTCCAAAATACAAATACAACAAAAAATTGTTCAACTATAAAAGTACACTAATTAACCACGTTGGCGTTGTGCACAACTACGCTTGTTATGTCCTGTGCCGTTGCATATGCCACATTTGAGACCTCTATCCGTACGATCATCCATCTCATTACGCAATCTCTTTGACCGTGGACGTCCCTTTGTTCTTACTCTACTAGTATCAGCAATCAGACGAGGGCCATTGTATTCCCTCCATTGAGTAGAGTCAAGCACAGGTTCAAATTGAGGCTCATAAGTCCTCATGTAGCTAGTTGTGCAAAAACGCCGATCGACAAAAGTGTCTTCAGATAAGCTATATGCAGAATATACAGCTAACACGTGTGAACAAGGATAGTGGAAAACTCGAACTTTTTTACAAGTGCAAGTGTGGTTTGAAAAGTAACAGTGTAACGCTTTCCGCCTTTGCGTTCTATTCGTTCGCCTTTTCCGGTTGTGACTTCGTATTTGCCATTTTTTATGTCAAATGGCTCTACGCTGTGATATCGTGCTTTACGTCGATAAAAGTAAGTTCAACAATAGCTGCAACGGGTAGGAATCTAGCACCTTTCATGACGCCGTTGAAGACCTCAGCCATGTTCGTGGTAGCATAGCCATATCGGTAACCCCCGTCAAATGCTATTGACCATTTCTCCATATCCATCTCACTTATGTATGCAAAAGCCTGTTCACTCATATGACGAATGCGCCTTAAACCTTTGCTTGCTTTTTGTCTTTTTCGTTGAAAAGCAGTAGCAATAAATAGTTTCTTCACCTCAACATTCTTTATATGAGTATTCAAATTTGAAGCAACATGGCGAATGCAAAAGCGATGGTATGCATCTGGAGGGGTCCACCCACTATCAACATCATTCATGGCAGCTATAATTCCAGGGTAGTGATCAAATATAACACATAAACCTCTCCTGTTGGTGACCCGATGTCGAATACATGCCATAAACCATGACCAGCTATCAACATTTTCTTCTTCGACAAGAGCAAATGCTAATGGCATAAGTTGATTGTTCCCATCGATGCCAATAGCAGTCAGTAGCTTTCCTTTGTATTTTCCATACAAATGAGTCCCATCGATGACAAGTACAGGAAGGCAATGCGCAAATCCATCAATGCAAGGCTTGAATGCCCAAAATAACCTTTTGAAAACATTTACACCAGGGCGCTCTGATTTGTATACCCATTCCACAGCCATACCTGGGTGTGCATCTCTCAAAGCTTGCATGTAACAGGGGAGACGCTCGTATGACTCTTCCCAACTACCATAAATCTCTGCGATTGCAGCTTGCTTTCCAGTCCATGCTTTGAAGTAACTAATCCTGTGATGGTACGTTGTGTTTACCATCTCAATGATCACACCAACCTTAAGAGTTGGATCCACCCGAACACATTCTTTGATAAAATGACCAATGATAGATGAATTCAAATGGCGTGCACCCAAGCTATGGTTGTCGCTAACACAAGTAGATGTATGTGGACCTTTATAAGTCACTATAGTCCAATCACTATTCTTTTGGCGAGCACGAAGTTTCCAACCACAAGAATTGGGACACACTAAATCAAGCACACTCTTGTTGGACGTTCGACATGTATATGATTGATTAGCCTTGATGCAATAACTCTTCATCGCTTCAATCAAATTTTGCTTGCTCGAAAACTCCATACCCTTAACAAATTCATCTCCCTCAAGACTACATGAATTTTAAGCCCCCATAGTCCAATCACCTCTTTCTCCATCATCTTCTAATTGATTATAAAAAAGAACAGAAGACGATGTGGTCTGTGTAGGTTGAACATTGTCACCTACATCAACAAGCACTAATTGTTGTTCACGTTCAACCCCTTCATCATTCCCTTCTCCTTCATCACTCAGATCATCTTCATCATAATCTCCCTCATCACTTAAACCCTCTTCATCATAGTCAAGCCCTCCATCATTACTTACTCTCTCATTATCAAGATAAGTTTCTTCCTCATTGAACACATATTGTTCAATAGAGCCGTGGTATTGTGGGCTAGAACTTGATTCGGTTCTAACATTATTAGTTGGGTCAGGTGCTAGAGACACAGGAGTGAACATTTGGGAAGGAGGGCGATCAAATTGGGTCAGGTGCTCCATCATTCCAGTGAATGATTGCATGAATGGAGCCGAAGAAGGGACATTTTCATTGATATTTATAGGGACTTGTTCAATAAATATCTCCGTACTAGTACACCCCAAATTCCTAACAAGAGGCCACAAAGCATTCATTGAGTACTCATCATCAAGTGACACCACGGTAGATGTCGATTGGCTAGTAGGGTATTTCATTTTCAGTCTTAATTCTACCATATATCTATCAAAACCACAAACTTTATACAACAACTAAACAAACTCACAAAGAGACATATCAATTCTTGCAACAATAGGTCTTAGACTTCCACCTTGATATATCACTACATTATTATTTTCAACAATAACACCATTTCATCTACACATCAAAGGACAATCCATAACTAGAAGAACTTAGAATATCTCTAAAAATTAAAAGGAAATTAGTTCAATAAAAATACCTTTAATAAGCAAATAAGGGATGATAACAATGATATCTAAGGAAATAAGGGATGATATCTAAGCAAAGTCAAAAATGGGGAAGAAGTTGAAGGAGGAAATATAGAATTTAGAGGATTAGGGTTTGTTTGTGAAAGAGGGAAAAAGAGAAATGGGCTAGAAAATAAGCTACTGGAATGTTATAAGTGTCGCAGTTCTGTTCGCAGTTACTAACTGCGCACAGAACAAAAACAGCAAAAGGGTTGTTCGCAATTACTAACTGCGAACAGATTAAAAACATGAAAAATGGTATGTTCGCAGTCAGTAACTGCGAACAGAGCTCAAACACAAACCCTGCCCAAAACCCAGCCTTCAGCCCATTAAGCTATCTGTTCGCAGTTAGTAACTGCGAACAGACAATAAGCTTATTTTTCCAAATAGTTTGGGGGAGCTCTTATATATCCAAATATTTTTGGATTTTAGCTTAAAAAAAAAAGTTCATTGTTGAGTTTATAAGGGTGGGGAAGAGAGAAATCAATTTTAATATATTTTTTCGTTTCTATAAATTGGGAAATTCCACATAGTGACCCTAAGTTTTTGGCTTTTTGTAATTAATTAATATCTTCATATGAGAGGTAGAATAGTCTTTTAGTGAAGTTTCTAGAAAAAAAATATTATGTAACCAATCTAGCAAATGGCAACAAATTTGATAGGCTTGTTAGCTATAAATATAATGATGTAATAATTTGTTAGGGGCATTAAGAATATACACAATACATTCTCCTCCTCAATATACATGTTTTTCCTCTATTCTATTCTCTGTATTTCTTCTCCTTTTCTATCTAACCCCTCTCTTCTTAATCTTATGCTTCTCACTATCTTTTATTTCTTAAGTACTTGCTGGGTTCATCACAATTCTAGAAACTTCACTAAAAGACTATTTTACCCCTCATATGAAGATGTTAATTCATTACACTTTTCCACGTGGTGGACAAACCTTTTTTTCAATTCGCATGATGATCTTAAACTTCTAATTTTTCAACTTTGTAGGCAAAATGTTGAGATTTTTGCTAAATTTACGTTATCATTACCAATCATACCCAAACGTCTCAATCATCCATTTGAAGCACGTTTTTCAAAACATAGTTCAAAATGAGTATTTTATTTAACAAACTTAACCTTTTTGGCTACCACAAGGAAAAATAAAAAGCTCAAGGTCACTATGCGAATTTAAAAAAAATGTTTGTCTTACACGTGAAAAGTCAAAAACTCAGGGTTACCCTGTGGAATTTCCCATTAAATTTTAATAATTTTTTCACATTTTTACAAGTGGTGTTAGGGAAATACCCATCAACGTTAGGTATTATTCTGAATTAACCAAAAGATGAGATTGTTGGAGGATAATTGATGAAAGATGAGATTTTGTTCCAAGTAAATTTTCCTAATTTAAGTTATAAAAAATTTTAAATAATAATTCTATATTGGCTTTAAAAATAGATTTTAGTTCGACATTTACAGCAACTAAATAGTGCTCACACAAGGCAAGGCAAGGCAAACCATTCATAATGAAGCCGACGATTGCTTTGATGCAACTAACTACACATGAATTGACTTTAAGCGTAGGTTGGAGCTAGACATTCGTCCACCATAGCTACTAGGTTTGGATTTTCTAAAGCAGCTGCAATACGCTCCTTATCGTTCAACTGTTTATTAACTGCAAAGACAGACGTGAAAGTTATATGTAAGCAATCAAACAGATTACAGTCATCTCGCTCTCTACTTTTACCACCGCTGCAAAAACCGACAAAAATGAAATAGCCAACAAAAGGTTTCAGTCGAACTGGAATCTAAAATGGGGAAAAAGTTCATCCAATAGTCTGGATTTCAGTATTTTAATACCTCTAATGCCCTATTAGCAGGTTTTTATGGAACATAACCTTCATTTCATCCCAATTTTCCCTCCCTCGGCCCTCGTTTGATCGAGGAAATCAAAGTTTCGCTAATAGGAGTCTATGCAATAATCCCCCATTTCAACCGAACAAAAAAATAACCGAAAAGAGAGAAAAGAGGTTTTTACCTGAAGCCTCAGAGGCATGGGATCCTGGTGCAACTCTAATGTCCACCTGCCAATTAACCAATATTAAGAACCTTCAAATTGTAATCAGAACATCATTCTATATACTAAAACAAAGACCACCTAATGACACGTGTCAGACTCTGGTAAAAAAATTTCCCGCTAGTAAGATTCAAAACAAATTTTTTCCCTTTATATGTGTTGGAACATTATATGTAATTTTAAGAAGATTGAAAATAAATTTTCTATTAAGATTTATCATCTATATATTAATACAAATTACTGTGATATTTTCTACCTCTAAACTGAGCATGCCTCTTTATTTATATTGTATATCATTAGCCATCATTCTATATGCTAAAATGTTTACAAAATGAGGTTGATAAATAACTTGATCGAGTAAGTGGCTAATTGCAAAAATATTTGTCTTCTATTGCGAAGCAAAGACAAAAATATTAATAATCCAACAAAAATAAATAAACTTATTATTATCAAAAAGAAAATTTTGATATGAATAATCCAACCTTTTAATCATCTACGGTAGATAATCCCACCTATGAATTATATTTTAATAATCCAACTTTTCCCCTTTGTTGCTGTCAGCATACTAATAGGGTAAGCTAATAGCAAACTAAGGGCAAAGGTTAGATTATTAAAAAATAAAAGATGCTGCTAGCAAACTAAAAACAAAGGTTTGATTATTAAAAAAATAATCTAAAGGTGGGATTATTCACAGCGGATGGATGAAAGATTTTAATATCAATTTTCCTGATTAAAAATGAAATAGGCAACTCAAAGGCTTAAAAGTCAATCAAATGAGGTGAGCAGCAAAGTGAAGGTGTATAAAATGTCGTCATTTGCAAGATTATGACTTTCGTACACCATTCCTATTTATCAACACCGAAAATAAATATTGCGTTCAAAAGAAAAGTCTCTTAGAGAAGAGAAAGACAAATGAGATAAAATTGTAATTTGATACTTTTTCTATGTTTAAAATTCTTCTTTACATTTACAAATATTTCTATGTGAAAATTCATTAAAATATATCAACAATTAAAGCTGATTATGTTTCGCCAAGTACTCTCTCATTAAAAAAGCGTCATTTAAAATTAAGGAGTCTTTCTTTAGATTATTGTATGATATGATATGATGACTTCGCTATCTTTCTCTCACTTAGTTTGTGCAAATTTTCAAATATATTAATCGATGTTCTAATGCATCTTATTGTGCATAATTATAACTTATAAAAAGTTGATATTAATAAATTGAGAAAGACTTGTGTGGACTTGGTCTACACTAATACTACTATTAGTTTGAACCAAGTCGTACACTCTGCTTCACTCCACTTTACTACACTTCACTTCACTTCACTTCACTCCACTCCACTCCCCACTCTTCACTCCACACTTTCACTCCATTTCGCTCTACTCTTATACTTTCACACTTTGTTCATTTCACTCATATACTTTAAAAAAAATTTTAAAAAAATAAAAAAATAGAAATTCAAAAATTTTTTAAAAATAAAATATTAAAAATAAAGTTTAAAAAATTTAAATTTTTAAAAACTAAAATAAATTAAAAATTTAAAAATTTAAAAAACTAAAATTTAAAATTAAATTTTTTAAAAAAAATATTAAATTTTAAAAAAATTTAAAATTAATAAAATTAAAATTAAAACTTAAAATTTTAGAAAATAAAAAATAAAATATAAATTAAAAAATTAAATAAATTTATTTTTTTCTTTTTTAAAAAAAATTGGAAGTAGATTAAGGGAGTAAGAGATTGAAAATTGAGTAGATAGTGAGGGTGAAAACTTGATCCACTCAAAAGTTAATGTGGACTAAATCTACCTTATACTTTTTCTAATAAATTGCATTATAACGAATTAAATAAGATCTCAATTTAGTATGATTTAATTTATATATTTAGAATAATTCAAATTAAGAGAGTTAGGAATAATGTTAAAACCTAAATTGGGTAAATGAAGGGAGTATCTTTTAAGTATAGTTGAATTTGAATAATTAGAAGTGTTAAAAACTAGATATTGTATATGAGTTTAAGGTATCTCAAGGAGAGATTTTCTTAAAAGAAAAGTTGGAAATTGGTAAGAAATTGATTTTTTGTTTGAACGTCAAAAAGAGAGAGAAGCTTTGTGTTTTGGGTTTTTCAAGAATTTATTTTCCTTATCTTACAAGTACTCTTTATTTTCATTTTGTATAAGTTGTTTAATCTAAAAATTAAAAAAAAACATTTATCTATGCATTTTTCTTGTGTATCTACTCTATTACATTCATTTTGTATAGTCTATTTAATTTTTGATAAAATAACTTTTTGCATTTCGTGTTTAGTACATGTAATCAACTAATATTACATACACACATTTAATATATAGTGATTATTAAATAGCTCACGAGTAATCAACAAGTATGCTATAATAATGTATAAATATTGTTATTTATTATTCAAGTTTCTTTGTTGTAATTTTTTAAAAATTATTATTTATAGTTCTCTTTCTTAACTCCTATTTAATCTGTTTGTAACGATCATATTATTTATGCATAATAATTTCTAAATGTCTCGTGCTTTAGCACGGGTGATCATCTAGTTATATATAACCAAAGAACCTTCAAAACGAAATGGAATTTAGCTTAGGTTAGGGTGAGCCAATGATAGAGTAAAATGAAGACTAGTAAAGAAAATTAGTGATGCTGATGCAAGGTCAAGATTATTGATATCCAGCAAAAAAAGATGTATGCCCACATCAAAGTTTGGGGGTCGAATTGATTCAAAGACCTGTAAGATACACAACTCACATGGGAAAGTCTCACATTTCTCTAAGGTCTCTTCTGCGACTGTGAGTGAAATTCCTTTTTTTACAATTCTGCACTTCCATTTACTGGGAGTAGGGTTTTGATGATTACTGATAATGTTAAAAAGGATTAAGGAGAAGTAAAGACAAGGATTTTGGAGGATCAGCTAGAAATATCGCTTAATAGGTGAAGTCCCTACCCTTTGAAACTTATATTTTGATTCGATTAGAAAATCCCTAGTTTTTCTTTCTTAGAAATAAGTGCAGCCTTGGGAATGAGATCAAATGAAGAAAAAATTCAATAGTCCAATATCGTAGCTGTAAGTTGTGACACGGAAGGTTGGCATACAAAAGGTGGATTAGTAACGATGTGTAGTGATGTAGTTGATACTTCATTTGGGAATTACTCCATAAATTATATGGTTTGCTAAATGAGAAACCACAACGATATGGAGTCGTAATTCACTGATTTTATGATTTTCCAGGAAAACCTATTCCCTTAAGAAAAGCTACAGAAGCCAGAATTCTTTGCCTAAGCTTTGTGCAGAAGTTTTAAACTCATGTGAGAGTTAAAAAAGTACCATATACAAAATTTCAGAAGAGCTGTAGAGGTGTGTGATTCTATTGATTGGAAGTTTGTTGATCACATATTTACTTGGTATAATACCAAACCAGGACAAAATGATACTCAAGAAAGGCTTGACAGATTCTTAGCGACTCACAAATGGAATAAAACTTTTCCAGGAACTTCTGTTGGTCATCTTCTGAGATGAAAATGAGACAACCTTCTAATCCTGACTGCTTTTCATCAGGCGAATCAACAGATTAAAAAGAAGTTCAGTCGTTCCGCTTTGAAGAGATGTAGTTGCGATATTTATATAGCTCCTGTTCACAAAGTGTGGGAATAACAAGGTCAAAACTAGAATCAAATTCCCCCACAGTCTATTGAAATTTTGGTCTTGGAGTTGGGAAACCTTTTTCTATTTTCCCAAAAGAAAAGAAAATTTCCAGAAATTAGATATCTCTTTGATGGAAGAGCAAAATGAAGAGGAAATTGCAACAATGAGCAGAGATTCTGGAATACAGAAACTTGGAACAAGGGAGGTACTTCTGGAATATAGAAACTTGAAACATGGGAGATACTCTACTGGCATCAAATAGAAGCATGCAAAACTGGATAGAAGCTGGTAATAATATTCAAGTTCTTCCTAGAAAAGACCCAGCAAAGAAGGGCTCAAAACAACTTCAAAGCTATTAAAGATTGTGCTGGCAAGAGGTATGAAAAATAAGAGAAGATAGGAAACATTTTTTTAGGGGATTGATCCAAAAGCTTATTATTAACGGAGATGAGGTGGAGAAGAGGAAAATCACCAAACCAATGAGAGACTTCTATATGCCACTGTCATTAGAGATGAAGTTCTTAATGGTCTTAAATAGAAGCACTCTACAAAGGCTCTAGATCCGAGTGAATATGCTTGCTATATACTATCAATACTTTTGGGCACAGTTGGTAATGATAGTTTGTTCAATATTTCGACAAAACAATGCTAAAATTGAGTCTATTAATCAGACTCAAATTATTTTGATCCATAAGAAAAAACATTGTCTACAACTTTATTTCAAAACTGATTGTTGAAAGATTGAAGCTGGTTTTCACTTTTCTTATACAAAATATATATGCTAGGGCTATTAATCAGTGACAAAAAACAACCCTCTAGTTGCAAATGAATGGTTTTTCAGTATTTGAAAAAGAAGAAAGGTGAAGGCAAAGGGTACATGTCCCTCAAACTGGAAATGACCAAAGCCTATGATAGGGTTAAGTGGTGCTATCTGGAACAATTGATGCTAGAGATGCAGTTTCCCAAGTCACTTTAGTAGCTTAATTATGAAGTGCATCTCGACAGTGTCATTAAATTCTGGTTTCGAGCAGAGATCTAAAGCAAGGAGATCCCTATCTCCTTTCCTTAATGTGTTAATAAGAAAGGTTCTTGTTTTACTTAGAGATGCAGAGATAAAAAAAACATTCATGGTCTGAAGATAAGAAGGAATGTGGAGCACATAACTCGCCTGATTATTGAAGATGATAGCTTGTTGTTCACAAGAGCTACAAAATCAGAAGCTGAGCATGTGATGATATCCTAGAAACTCATCTACGGTTTTTCCCCTTTCCAGAAACCCATCATAAGGAAATAAAAGGAACATCATTTACTTCACAATAAGGGGAACAAGTAAAAATCGAAGCTCACTTGTCATTGTTTTCTCCCACATCGCATGAAGAATATTTGATGTCCTTAGTTGGGTTTTTACATCTTTCGTTATAACCATTACAAAGTATAAGTACGTCCACTGGAATAAAGCAGAAAGTATGCACAAGACAAGGTCTTCATAACAATATAGCAAAATAATTCACATGCTGAACATGACAGACTAACGTAATCACAATTGAATTATTTACAAGTTCATTACTGTAATGCTTGTAATAAGGTGCCCAGCTAAGCATGCTAAGGGTGTTTAGATAATAATAGGGTGCCCATAACAAAAGACATAACTCATGTACATTCCCATACCTTGTAACGTAACGGCAAACTGCGAATAAGTTTCACCTTCAAGCAGAGACCAATAAGTGTTGCCATACTACAATGTTCAACTGTCGGTGTGAATGTTACACTGCATCAACAGATAAAGAAATAAATCATTAAAAGGATAAGACAGCTTAAGAACTTACAACATAACGCATATAATGATCATCTTTACCTAACATAACTACGTTTATCGTCAACTTCAACAGATTCTTCTGTTACCACTTTCAGTTCTTCAAGAGAATAGGGATGCTCTGGATCTTTAATGTCTCTAATATGATGTAATCAAAGTTAAGAAACTCATGTACATCCAATGCCATCATGTTGATGGATTCAATAGATATGCTGAGAATTTCATTATTAAGTCTCACATAGTAAATCACAAACAAAACAAAATCGAAATGAGCTACTAGTACCGGACTACCAGCATATAAAAAAAATTATAAAATAACACGAGGCCAAGTGATTGACATCATCAAAGGACCATAAACTGACATTACATACCTCAAAGCCAGAGGCAAAAGAGGCCAAAAATTTTAATATTAGCATCACAAAAAAGATTTGTAGGTGAGATAGATCCAAAGTTTTCAGAAGTTAAGGATATTTAAGCACTTACGTTACAGTGAAGCTACTAGCAAGTATTGTAACTCAAACATAGGGTTAAAATAATTCTGCAAGGGCAAAGAGCCATACATACTACACTAATTTAAAGTACATAGGGTCTTGGCAACCGTGGCTAGCCTTAGACCAATAGTAGCTCTGCCCCTGCTCAAAGTACATAAATTTCCTAGCAAAAGATCATTAACTCAACCAAACCATGAATTGATAACACTGTTGAAAGATGGTAAAACGCAATTTTCCGTCAAAAATCGCACCAAAGTAGAACCAATGAAGACCAATTATAGGAACCACAAATTGTCATTTCCCATCAAGAACAATTAGAAACCACTCTGAATCAAACCAATACCATTAAAGCCACTAAACCCATCAAGATGAAACTAATACAGCACAAAGAGTAAAAAGCATTCATTAAAAGTACAGAACATCATAAAAGGATATCAAAAATTTCAAGGTCGTCAATAGGTTCAACAGCATACTCATCACCGTCATTAGTTGACCGCTTGCGCGTTCCACGATCTTTCTTTTCATAGACAGTTGGATTTGCATTTATCAACGCACTTACCATATTTGCTCAATTGCTATTTTTCTAACCTGGGGAACAAATGAATTGAATTTAATTACATTAAAAAGTAAATTACATAAGGCTTAGAATCTCAATACATGTAATTCAATCAATACTTCACGGGTATATATACTAGTATATACTAACTAGAAATCATAATATCAATAAAAAAAATGAAGTATACATGTACTGAAAATATAAGTGATATATTGATCGAATTAAAGAATAAGAAGAAAACCACGCTTACCAATTGGTGAAGGACGGGATAGCGTTGAATCCGTGTAGGCTGAACTATATAGCACAGCGCGGCGGCCGGCGTGTGGATTGGTGAAGGACGGGATAGCGTTGAATCCGTGTAGGCTGAACTATATAGCACAGCGCGGCGGCCGGCGTGTGGGTTGAGGCGGCGCGTAGACGGGGCTCGGCCACCAATAAACCAAACTCTAAAGAGGGAACTCCAAAGAGGGTACGAGAGAATTAGGAATAGGAATTACGAAGATGTGTTTTTTAAACTTATTTCTCATGACTCATGAGAGAATGGTAATGGAAATGTAGTACTCCTTAATTTTGGTTTGAATATATTTCACAAGTTTAATTTTGTTATGATATGATATATTATGATGAACACATATATGTAAATGAATAGTGAAAAGATAGGCATATGAACAATAATTAAGGGATAGAATCTCCAAATGGTGATGAATTGTGCATGAACAGTAAAATAGTTTTTGCTATAAATACCCTTTTTGTGGATTAATAAAAGTATCAATCATCTTAAATCTTACTCAAATACATCTTGTTTATTGCTTTCTATTATAACACGTTATCAGCACCAATTTGCTCCTAAAATCAAAAGATTATGGGTTCTATAAATAAAGAAGCTCAAAAGTGCTTGATTGATACCGCAACCACACATAGTATCCTGAGCTGCAAGTCATTTTTCACTCAATTAAAGCCGATGAGGGCGAACCTTCACACCATTGCTGGTTCTACCAACATGATAGAAGGCTCAGGAACGGCTTGTGTAATTTTTCCAAAAGGAACAAAGATCATCTTACAAGACGCATTATATTCAAGTAAAAGTCAAAGAAACTTTCTAAGTTTTAGAGATTTGCGTCAAAATGGCTATCATGTGGAAACCACAAATAAAAATAAAATACATATATCTTATAGCGCATATGAGCTTGGAAAGAAACAAATTCTTGAGATAATTCCATTTTCCTCAGGATTGTATTATACTTACATCAGTCCAATTCAACTTATTGTTCATCCAAAAGGATAGATAATAAGGATGTATTCAATATATGGCATGATAGATTGGGCCATCCTGGAACAAGTATGATGTCCAAAATCATTAGATGCTCAAATGGACGCCCATTGAAAAATATACGGACTTTACAATCAAATGAGCTTCAATGTGAAGCTTGTTCACTTGGAAAATTGATCATTCGACCTTCTAAAACTAAAGTTGAAGGAGAAAAATTGGCATTCCTTGAAAGAATTCAAAGAAATATCTGTGGGCCAATTCACCCACCAAGTGGACCATTCAGATATTTTATGGCATTAATTGATGCTTCAACACGATGGTCACATGTTAGTATATTGGCAATAAGAAATGTTGTATTTGCAAAACTTCTTGCACAAATTACAAGGCTAAGGGCTCAATTCCCAGATCATCCCATTAAGAAAATTAGACTTGATAATGCTAGAGAATTTACATCCCAATCATTCAATGATTATTGTATGTCAATTGGGATAGATGTGGAGCATCCTGTAGCCCATGTTCACACGCAAAATGGTCTAGCAGAGTCATTCATAAAACGATTGCAATTATTAGCTCGACCATTGCTTATGAAATCAAAACTCCCATCTTCTAGTTGGGGACATGCTATACTACATGCCGCGGCCTTATTTAAATTAAGACCGAGTGCAAATCATGAATTATCCCCATTACAATTAGTGGTTGGAAAAGAACCAAGTATCACACACCTACGAATATTTGGTTGTGCGATTTATGTACCAATAGCTCCACCACAACGAACTAAGATGGGCTCCCAAAGGAGGCTGGGTATCTATGTTGGATATGAATCACCATCCATCATACGATATTTGGAACCTTTAACTGACGATTTATTTACAGCTAGATTTGTTGATTGTCAGTTTGACGAATCAAAATTCCCTTCCTTGGGGGGAGAAAAAGTATGCCCAAATTGAAAAGAAATATCATGGGATGCTAAAAACTTAACTTTTCTTGATCAAAGATCAAATTTATGTGAACAAGAAGTACCGAAAATTTTGCATCTTCAAAGTATTGTAAATCAATTGCCAGATGCATTTACAAATACAAAAGGTGTGATAAAATCACATATTCTTGCTTCCAATGCTCCTGCAAGGATAGATTTACCAACAGAAAATCCATAACTTGGCAATTCCACAATATGCAAAAAGCGTGGTAGACCGCTTGGTGCCATGGATTTAAAAAGAAGAAAATCTAAAAAGAATGAAAATCCAACAGAAAATAAGATGGATCAAATTCAAATTGTTGAAAATATATTTAATCCTCACAACATTTATAAAGATTCAGATGCTACATCTGAGGGGGAGGATAATAATACAAACGTCGATAATCATGAAATATCAATGAATTTCACACTAGAAAAAGGTGGAACATGATTGAAATTAATGTCAATGACATATTTGCATATTCAATTGCAATAAAAATCATGGATGATCTTGATGAAACTGAACCAAAGTCAGTTGATGAATGTCGACAAAGGAGTGATTGGCCTAAATGGAAAGAAGCTATTCAGGTAGAATTGAAATCCCTCATGAAACGAAAAGTTTTTAGTCCCATAATAGAAACTCCTAAAGGAATAAAACCTGTTGGATATAAAAGGATATTTGTGAGAAAACGACATGAGAAAAATGAAGTTACAAGATACAAGGCAAGACTTGTAGCTCAAGGTTTTTCTCAAAGGCCGGGAATAGACTATGAGGAAACACATTCTCCAGTAGTTGATGCTACAATTTTGAGATTCCTTATTGGCCTATCCGCATGTAAAGGATTGCAAATGGTCTAATGGATGTAGTGACAACATATCTCATGGTCACTTGATAAATATATATATATATATATATATATATATATATATATATATATATATATATATATATATATATATATATATATATATATATATATATATATATATATATATATATATATATATATATATATATATATATATATATATGAAAGTTCCTGAGGGACTTGAATTACCTGAAAATATCAAGTCAAAAACTCGAAATCTTTATTCTATAAAAGTGAAAAAGTCACTTTACGGACTAAAGCAATTCGGAAGGATGTGGTATAACCGTTTAAGTGAATACCTTCTAAACAAAGGTTATAAAAATGATCAAAGTTGTCCTTGTGTCTTCATCAAACAAACAAAAAATGGGTTTGTTATAATTGCGGTATATGTTGATGACTTAAATATCGTAGGAACACCCAATGAAATTGAAGAAACTGCAAATTATATGATGAAGGAATTCGAGAAGAAAGATCTTGGAAGAACAAAATTTTGTCTTGGTTTACAAATTGAATATCTATAAAGGATGGAATACTTGTTCATCAATCAAATTATGCTGAGAAAATATTAAAGAGATTCTACATGGACAAAGCACACCCATTGGGTTCACCCATGATTGTGCGATCTCTAAAGATTAACGAAGATCCCTTTCATCCTCGAGAAGAAGGTGAAGAAGTGCTTGGTCTCGAGGTACCTTACTTGAGTTTAATTGGAGCACTAATGTATCTAGCTACCAATACAAGACCAGATATTGCATTCTCAATGAATTTGCTAGCAAGATACAACACTCAACATACAAGAAGACATTGGAATGAAGTAAAACACTTACTTTGTTATATACGTGGAACAACAGACTTCGGGCTATTTTATCCAAGAAATGGAAGTTTTGTTTTGGTTGGATTTGCTGACGCGGGATACTTATCCGATCCAAGCAAAGCAAAGTCTCAAACTGGCTATCTTTTTAGTTTAGGAAATACACCGATATCTTGGAAATCAACTAAGCAAACATTGACAGCCACTTCATCAAATCATGCTGAACTAATTGCACTTTATGAAGCTAGTAGAGAATGCATTTGGTTGAGATCATTAATCCATCATATACGAAAAGAAAGTGGTATTCCAGCATATGAAGAAAGTCCAACCATTATTCATGAAGATAACACTGCTTGTGTCTCACAGATAAAGGAAGGTTTCATCAGAGGAGATAGAACAAAGCATATTGATCCAAAATTCTTCTTTACTCATGATCAGACAAAAGGAACAAAAATCAAAATTAAGAAAATCTAATCATGTGAAAATCCTGCTGATATATTTACCAAAGCACTACCAACCGGAAAATTTCAAGAGCTTATAAAGTTAATTGGTGTACGACGTCTTCGAGACCTACACCAACCTTGAAAGGAAGACCAACATAATCTGTACTCTTTTTCCTTCGTCCAAGTTTTTATCCCATTGGGTTTTTCTTGGCAAGATTTTAATGAGGCAGAAATATTAGGTTTGATATATATCTGTTCAAGGGGGAGTGTTATAATATGATATATTATGATGAACAAATATATGTAAATGAACAGTGAAAAGATAGGCATATGAACAGTAATTAAGGGATAGAATCCCTGAACGGTGATGGATTATAGTGCATGAACAGTTTAATAGTTTTTGCTATAAATACCCCTTTTTGTGGATGAATAAAAGTATCAATCATCTTAAATCTTACTCAAATACATCTTGTTTATTGCTTTCTATTATAACAAATTTTTATATTTGTTCTTTTTTGATAAATTTTTTGCAAAAATTATTCCAATATATTATTATTTGAAAATAAAATATTAGACGGTAATTGAAAATTTGTATACGTTCGACGAGCTACATGGTCTTCAACCTCCGCGTTGAACGCCTTCTTCTTCTTACGATATTGGTGATCACGTAAGAGGAACTTTTGATGGTGCATGAATACATGTTTGCACTTAAGAATCCACGTGGATTCCATGTAATCAATACTTATTGGGCATGCTTTCTTCCCTTTGTTCTTATACCATGATATGATGTCGTACCACCATTTAGTACCACTAACCAAACGGGCCGTTAAAGTATGTGTTTATATTAGTTCTAGTAGGTGTTTATGGTAGCTATAGAAGTAAATGTTTACTATATGTAAAATATGTGCTTATGATCAGTCGCGAATCTAGAAAAAGAAAGTAATGTCACTTGAAAAGATAAAAAAAGGTGAATGGCAAAATGAGTTAACATTTTCTTCGGGTTTTGTAGAGTAAAAGTAGTGTGAATAAAGAAAGGATAAAAGAAAAAAATAAAAGTAGTTGTTGTGGCTTGAACCACATAACAAATGGTTAAAAAATAACTGCTCAAACCAACATAGCCTACTTACATTTTAATACTTCTACTATTTGAGTGATGTCACTTGACTACTACGACCTCTCTTTCTGTCCGCCAGTGCATACTATATGTGATAAAGAGTTTATTAGGGGTGTTCATTAGCGGGTACCCGACATTTCGGGTACCCGGAAAGTAGGGTAAATGTCGGGTACCTGGTTAGTCGGGTACTTCTTTTGACGGTCCGTGTCTGACCCAATTATGCGGGTACCCGAAGTTCGGGTACCCAGATAAGTCGGGTCGAGACA
The DNA here is from genome assembly GCA_019425755.1 of Amaranthus cruentus. Lineage (NCBI taxonomy): Eukaryota > Viridiplantae > Streptophyta > Magnoliopsida > Caryophyllales > Amaranthaceae > Amaranthus > Amaranthus cruentus. The sequence continues at coordinate 9,652,881 of CM033457.1, read as the reverse complement.
CCGGGTACCCGATTTTAATTTTTGATTTTTTTTTGGCATATTTAATTGTGAATTATTTGGAATTTTTGAGTTTTACTGTCAAGGATTGCTGCAGTTTATACAAAGCCATAAAATACATTCATCAACATCTCCTAAAGATAGTTTGTTCCGCCTATCTTTGCTCAACATACTCTTGTTACACACAAGACATAATGAAACAGAAACTTAATTAAAAGATTTGTGGCCAAAAAAATACAATAAGAAGGTGAAGTGAGAGTTACTGTGCGGGTAGTTTTGTACCAATCATTATTTGAAAACGCTAAAAAGTAAAAAAAAAAATTGAATCGTCACTAACTTAAGTGGGTCAAACGGGTACCCGGCATATTTTAATATCGGCCCATGACCCGATCTAGATTTTTCAATTTTTTTAGAATTTGACCTGCAATTTATCTTGCGTGTCAGCGGGTCAACGGATCGGGCGGGTCGGGTATTTTTGAACAACCCTAGAGTTTATGGTATGTGAAGTAAATTTTTATAGTTTTGAAATTTGTGTTAATTTTTATACGAGTCCTCTCTTGAGAGACCGTCTATAGTATAGACGTCTCTCAAGAGCTCAGCCCATATCTCTCTTTTAACTTACAAAACCACCAATTAGTTTTTTTTTTTTAATTTATAAATTGGGCCAGTCCAACACTTGAGACGTCTATTGTATAGACGGTCTCAAGTAACACAAAAACTTGGACGAGACCGTCCTACTCTAAGACGAGATCTGGGCCGGTCCATTGTTGGGTGCGTGTACTACAGCGGGCGCTTTGCCCTTCAAATTTCGTTTGTTTTGTTTTTTTCATTTTGCTGGAAAATTTTCAATTTGGACCTTAAAGGTATCAATTTTGACCTTAAAGATATCAATTTCAATGTAAAGTAGTACTTAAACATATCAATTAAAGTAAAATTTTCAATTTGAACCTATAAGTGATCAATTGTGGCGTTAAACTGATCAATTTCTACCTAAGTATTTGATGTTTTATGATCTAGCTCAATTTTGAACGTATAAGCTTCAATTATCGTTTTCAATATAAGTATTTCAAAGTCTATAAAAATATTGTATAAGTTTTAGTTCAAATTGAATAAGTTAATAGTTAAATTATGACATATAATTTGACAATGATATTTTATAATCTAACTCAATTTTGAACTTCTAATATTCAATTATCGTTTTAAAAATAAGTATTCAAATTTTATAGATATATTGTATAACATTTAGTTCAAATTTAATTATTGATAGTTTTATTGACCATTCATTTGTCGTTTGAAATTCATCCATAGAATGATAGAATAACACCATTTTATATATAACTTCGTTCTAAAATTTTGAAGTAGAACCATATATTAGGTAGAAATTGATCACTTTAACGTCAAAACTGATCACTTATAGGTTCAAATTGAAACTTTTATTTTAATTGATATGTTTAATACTACTTTAAATTGAAATTGATATCTTTAAGGTCAAAACTGATACCTTTAAAATTAGAATTGGAATAAAAGAGAGAAAGCATGTAAAGCACGCGAATTGGGCCGGCCCACTCTTGTCTCAACTTGAGACGGTCTCGCCCAAGACCAGCTGCTCAAGTAAGAATTTGTGATTTTTATTTTATACTCCCTCCTATTCTACCCATTAGTCCCATTGATTTTTTTCACTATTCACTTATCACTCTTAATTTGTATTTTATTGTTAATCTATAAGTTAAAACATAGTCATGTGGGATCTTGTTTGATTCGTTTCAATACAAAGATTATTAATTTCTACTTTTTATAATTTTTATTTAAAAACAATTAGAGATACTAAAGGTTAAAATGTTGTCTTGGCAAATGTAAAAAATTAAATGAAACTAATGAGTTGAATAAGAGGTAGTATTTTTTTATTAGCCCACATCAAAGAGATGTCTCCATCAACAATCTATGATAGAGATGATGTGGGTGTTCTAATTCTTAGTCTCATAAAACGCTAATTTAGGGCCACCAAACAAAAAGGTCGGGTGACGAGGTGATCCACATGGACACAACATTAGTTTTTTCTCTCTCTATACCCATTCACGCGATAACGACTCGCCACGGCGATTCATACTTTGATTGACCCCCCTTCTGACATACAAAATGAGCCCTAATTTCATTTAATTCAATCAATTTCCCCCTTTTTGATTTGATCCTTTTCAATCCCTCAATTCTCCCTTCCTTTACAGAATAACCTACCAATTTTTGCTCAATTATCTAATTTACCTCCCTTTTTCTTCAATTTCACATTGAATTTATTTCTATTTTATCTTCTCAGTGTTCTTCTTTGTAGCTCTCTGATTTTTATGCTGATTCATCTCGGTTGATTATTATTATTCCTGTGATTCTTTAGGTAAGTTAATAGATTTTTTTCTGTTACATATCTTGCATTTCGAATAAGTTGGTTGATGTGTGGTAAATTTTGTTAATTTCGGTTTTATAGGATAAATTGTGGGTTTGGTGATGAAAATTTGAATCATGGGTAGTAGTGAAACGGATAAACCAGCTGAGGACCCAAAAGTGCCGGTTGCAATCAGCACACAAGTATGAGTTTCCTGTTAAATTTTGGATCTTGTTGCTGTTTTTTTGTTTGTGTGATGTGTGGAATGTTGTTGTTAAGCTTACTTTGGATGCTTACTTAATTACCCAATTGGTTCTTCCGTTTGTTGTTTTAGGAGCAATCTCCGGCTGTGAACACCGCCACAGTAAATGCTGATTGGACTGGGTTTCAGGTGTGTTGTAGAATGTGATTCTCTTTTGTTTGAGTTGGCTTATGTGGGTATATCATGTTGCTGAAACTTGGGTTTTGATACTTAACACTACTTGTATAGTAATTCAAGAGGGAAGGAAGGGGAGGGAAAAGGAGGGAAGGCAAAGAGGAAGGGGAACAAGAAATATTTATTAAGGTTAGGAGTAAGGCATGGAAGGGAAAGAAAAAAAATTCATCCTTCATTTGGATATAAAATGAGTTAAGAAGGAAGGGAAGGGAGAGGATTAGAAAGGATTTATGTCCTTTTATTTTTAATAAACAAAATCTTTTCAGAGTTGAAAAGATTTGGAAGGAAAATTGTTGAGCCTTCCTCATCCCTTTTATTACCTAAACTTATATGTGTCCAGTTGCTCAGCTTGATGACACTTGTGTTGCTCTTAATCTTATTTTTTAAGAACTGGTGGTGACTATATCTTGTTTTTGAACAGGCATATTCTCCTATTCCACCACATAGCTTCTTGGCATCTAGCCCTCAAGCTCACCCCTACATGTGGGGTGTTCAGGTATTCTAATAAATAACTTTCCTAATTTAATGTGCTCTTGTTTGTGCTGTTGGACACCTTTTGTCAATGCTTTTGCAATTGACAATGGACTCAAGCATGTTGTTATGTTGTTTTTTCGTGGATGGCTACTTTGACAGGAAGAATTCTTAGTTTTGCACATTGTATCGGGATTATGGGGTGTTCAGGTGTTCTAATAAAGAACTCTCCTAATTCAATGGGTTCTTGTTGTTTGTGCAGTTGTACACCTTTTGTCGCTACTTTTGTAATTGACAATGGGCGCTACCATGTTATATTGTTTTTTTTGTGGATAGCTACTTTTACACGGAAGAATTCTTAGTTCTGTGCATTGGACTCTTGCATCATTTCTCTTTTCTTATTGCTTTCTATAGTTGATATTCTTATCTTGTCTCTATGATTCTCGTTTCCGCAGCCCATGATGCCTCCATATGGTACTCCACCTCATCCATATGTGGCTATGTATCCTCATGGTGGAATATACGCTCATCCATCTATTCCTCCGGTATTGATGGTTTATATACTTTATCTTCCATATTCATATAATGCCTTTGACTTCCTATACCATGACTAGCTTAATTATTTGTAACAGGGTTCGTATCCCTTTAGTCCATTTGCAATTCCTCCCCCGAACGGCGTGGCTGAGGCTTCTGTGAGTAGTAGCATTATTTGCATCGTTTCTTTTTTTTTTTTATAACTATTTTTATAATTTTATGGCTCATGTGACTAGATAGGAAATAATAGTCTTACCTTTGTAGGTAACTACTACTGCAAATGCTGATGGAGATGGCAAGCACCCTGACGGGAAAGAGAAGTTGCCGATTAAAAGATCAAAAGGTAGCCTGGGCAGTCTGAATATGATTACTGGAAAAAATAATGAGGAGGGTAAACAAACAGGACCTTCTGCTAATGGCACTTGTTCAAAAAGGTTCGGAGCCTCACACTTCGCTACTCTGACTTATTTGTGGAATGGTTTCATTTGTTCCTATTCGTCTCTGAACCCCTCCTACTTTCTTTTCCATGTCTGCTAGTATCTGTGGATATCTTTTGCTTGCTCAAATGATCAGAGGCTACACTTAGATAGCTTGTCTAGTTTGCTTAGCTGTTGTAATATTGTGGGTATTCTCAGAGAAATTCATTGCCTTACATGTTCTTTTGAGAATAATACAATTGTTCTGTTTGTTCTAACTGCTAAGAGTCTAGGGTATCTCTTGATGCAATTAGATGGTATTTAGCAATTTATTTTGTTTATTGCTTAGAATCTGTAGTTCTGTTTAGCATTTGGGATTTTGGAATTATTGTATTTCAAGAACACATTGTAGCACTCTTCGCAATTTACATCATGTGCTAATGATAATTGTATATATGGAATTGCAGTGTAGAGAGTGCTAGTGATGGTTCAAGTGAAGGAAGTCATTCTAATTCGCAGAACGTAAGTGCTCTATTTTCTTGTTTATAAATGGGAAAAGATATTTGATAATTTGATTTACTCAGAGGTGTTACAAAACAAGAGTCATACCACATTCTCATAGAATTTACTTGTTGAATGTGCTGTGTACCCAATTGTTTAGAAAATTGGCAATATTCTTATATTTATTGTTTTTGAAAATCCACATACTATAGCGCATATCAGCAAATCAAAAATAATAAAAAATCTTAATACCATAGCTACAGCCTACAAGGCACACCTCTAAAGAAAACATATTGGCATGTAATGTTTCTTGAAAAACCAATTGACTATTTGGGATAGCTACACTTTATTTCAATAGCTTTAGCGGATGACAAAAAACTGAGAACGTTTGTACTTGATGTTGCATATATAATATACATATTTAGCACTTCAGCGTGGCAGAAAATCTATCAAGGCCGTCTTGAACAAAACAGCAGCTGCTTATTGAATTTTTTGTACTTGATGTTGCATATATTATATTGAACACTTTATCCTGGAAGAAAATCTATCAGGCTGTCTCAAACGAAACATGAAGCATTAGAAATTGAATCCTCCTTAATTTAGGAAATTGCTTTGATTCATGTTAATGAAATACATTGTTTTATAAAAATTACTATAGTATCAACATAAGTTGTTTTATTATTTTTCTAGTTAGCTCTGTCAAACTTTAGAATTTTACTAATAAAGAGAGAATTGAAAGATAATGAAAGTGGCTTTTCCGAAGTAACACAATCAACAATAACTTTGGTGCTTGAAGGCTTAGACCTGTTAGATGATCGATACACTTTTCAGAGTAATGCAATCAAGCATCTACAAGCATAGTGCAAAAATATGATTTGCGAAAACGGTCGCAAAACGGATATCACGGTCGATGAAGATGATTTCATGGTTATGACCTAAATTTCGGTCGCGGTAAACTCAAAAACCTTTATGATACGGTTGTGATACGATGATGCGGCCTTATTTTTGCACTATGTATAGAAGGGGCAACTACAATAGTATTCTTTGTCTTTGAAGATTAGGAGTCTAAGACCTTGTAATGTCATTGTGGAAGTAGGCTTTTGTCTATCATCTTTCCCATGCATTCTACGTTCCTTCCATCTTTATGATTCTCCGTTATCAATATCTTTTGTAGTTTTTTTAATGTTTTAATTTATTGGTATTTTAGTTTTTAAATACGAAGGAATAAGGGGATCTGGTTTAGGAATACATTGATAAATATACTAAAGGGGGAAAGAAAAATAAGTTCCATAGTAAAGAGAATCTAGTTTAGTAAAAATTTTGGCGCAATGATCCCTTACCTTTGTAATTTAAGATTCTATTAACGAAATCTTCAATTTTTTTAAAAAATTAAATTTCATCTTGAAAAAAACCCTTGGTGTATGTTAAAAAAAAATACACTTTCAAAGTTTCAAACCTCTGATCTTAACTACACCAAATTCATTCACCCCTCATAACTTTGGGTCCTGGAGCCATCACTTAGGTCGTTGCTAACCGACATGAATCATGATATCACCTTCATTTCACGGTACACTAAACAAATATGTTTTTTCTTGTTTTGTTTTTTTTATCAAGTTTTAGATTCCATAATCAATACAACAATGTTAAAACTTTAATCCCAAACAGATGGTCATTTTATCTCTCCAGTTTGCCTACACATATGTTCTTTTTTTCATATTTCCCTAATGAAGCCTATTTTCTTTATATTAGGAGTGTTAGGCAAACGATTGACCTCTGCCGTCTGTTCAATAATAGTTTATTTACAACAATAAGCTGTTTCAAGTACATTGCATCTACCAAACACTAGTATTAGATTGTTTGACCATCGAAGTATCTAATCACTAATGTGCCAAAATATGATAAAATTGTCCAATAAGCTATTTTACCAAACACCCCTCCTATCATCCAAAATTTCCTTGGACTCTATTGTATCAAATCCCCATTTTTCTTAGCCTAAATTTACCAGTTCTTTTTCATCTTATTTCTCAACCTTTATGTCCGCCAATATGAGCTTTTATTTTCTCATATGTATTCATTTTGAATCCTACCCCTCAATGTGTGTCCTCTTATCCATTTCAATCTACATTTCAACAACTCATCTTTTTGTCTTGTTATTTCTTAAAGGAATTACATTTTAACTAATATAATAACATTGGGCTAGCATTTATATTGAATTCCCGCATTAGCCCAAGAGGTGTGTGATGATTACACAATACCCCTTTAAGCAACCTGTTTACTTTCTATTTAAGACTTATCTTTTCCATTCACCTTCACAATATTCGCAAACCATGGATTAATCCTACTCAAGTAGTTTGTATAGGTCCAAATTTACACTGCTTAGGATTCATCTTTCAACATGAAAACTATGGTAGAGATTGGTGTTGACGCACCTATAAATTAGCTTTTAGTTATTCCCTTTCGCATGTTCACTTATTAGTTATAAACACGCCTATAAATTAGCTTTTAGTTACCCCCTTTCGCATGTTCACTTATAAGTTATAAGTCATTGAGATAAAATCAATTTTTTCTATCTTATTCCACTATGCATAGGCTAAAAGCTTCAAGAATAAAATAGTAACAATATTCTAACCGGAGAAAATGAGGACAGGATGAAGATAGAAAATGAGAATTGTACAAAATGTTATTGATTGAGTTAGGTTTTTCAATGCAATTTTTATATATTATGACATCTTGTAATTGTAATCTTGTCATGCTCATTACTAGTTTATCTATAGGGTTGTGTCGTAGGATAGGATTAATGAAGAATTATTTATGAACTCATTCATCGACTTTACGACTAAGATCATAAAACATTTAGAACCTTTGAACTTGTGTTTTACTTCATTTATTTCTCTTTAAGTTCATCTGTTTATTTGGAGTCATGCTTTTGTCATCAGTGTCTTCCATCATTACTCATGCTTGCACTTGTTTACACTTTGCAGGATTCCAGAGGAAGACAAGAAGCGCAAGAAGGTCTCACTTTGCAAATTCTGATTCTGTAGTTTTATGCGTATAAACTTTTTGTACTAACATATTGGCCTATTTTCGTCCTATTACCGCAGCTGATGGATCTCAAAGTGGAAATTCAGCTCATGTTTCTCAGAACGGCGTTTTAAATGCGCCTCATGCAATGGTGAATCATGCAATGACTATGCTGCCTATGACAGCATCTGGAGCTCCAGCGGCTGTTCCTAGACCTGCCACTAATTTAAATATTGGAATGGACTACTGGGGTACTCCTGCTTCATCTGCTATTCCGGCTATGCGAGGAAAGGTTCCTTCTGGTCCGGTAGCTACAGGAATTGTTCCAGCTGGATCACGGGATAACTTACAGTCACAGCTTTGGTTGCAGGTTTAAACTACTGCCTTTGCTTCTAGTACTGTTATAGTAGTGTTTTATTTGTTTGATATATAGTAATTTTGCTTTTACGGTGTGATGTTTTGATTGTTAGATTTGTCAAAAGCAGTATGGTTCGGTGGTTCCTGGTCTTTGGCACCATGCAAGAGTGTAAATTTTTTGTATGACAATCAAACAAGTGTAATATTTATTTAATGATCTACCAATGGTCTGGAAGGATTTTTTTATTGAGTTTTAGTAAATGGCTTGGCGATATAGTGTTTAGCCATGTGCATAGGCCTTTTTACTTGGCACAAAACACGTGCAACCCTTTTAGCTAGAAATGTAAAGAGTTATGAGTATATGACTGTGTCAATGTCCCAGTCAAATGATTTTCCAATAGTGCACGATTCTCTTGCTTGAAACGTTACATCCTTTTCTTTTCCTGAGCTTCTTTTTTTGGCAAAAAATCTGCTTGCAGTTTGTCTCATTTCAATATGAAAACAATGAGCATGCCTTTTTTTTTTGCAGTATGATTTTCCACTAGTATAAAATTTTTGTGACTGCATGAAAATTTAGTTGTAGTTTGCTCCACTAATTCTTGTTTAGCATAATGTAACAATTCTATGCCTTTTAATGTTTCAATCGTTTTACTCACAGACTTTAATAGTCTATGTATCTAATTCAATCAAATATTGTCTAGGAATTTTTGAAATTATTGGCTTTTGGGTATAATTTTCAGTTCATACACATAAAACCCGAAGCTATTAACATTTCAGATCATATCCCTTTGCATGCATGTGCATATAAGCCACTAAAGGTAAGAAAAATTCTATAAGCTACGAATTAAACATAGTCAAGAGTAATCACAAATTTGACTCATTTTTCAACATGATTCAATCACTGCTTTCCTTATCAGAACTTTTTTTGGTAAAGTCATGCATTCATAGATAATATATATTACAATAAGAGTTCATGCAAAGGACCTTAGTGTTGAGCATTTCTCTTGTGCTTGCTAATATTTCTATGTCTACTTGCTGTGATGTTACTTTGAATCTTCATTTCACTTCAAGTAACCATGTCAGATTCTCATGCGCTATTGGAAAATTATCACTTGACAGTTGACACTTGAATTTGGGTAAAAAATAAGGAAATGTGTCATAAAATAGCCATGTTTCAGTCTTGAGCACATACTCATAACTAACATGAGTGACTGAAGTCTGAGTAACACAGTTACCTTATCTATTACTGTGTTCTTGTTTCGGTGTTTCCGTTTTGATTTCATATTAACTTGTTTTGATGGTTGACCTCCTGATTATTTACCTTACGTACTAATCTTGTTTCAGGATGAAAGGGAGCTTAAGAGACAGAGACGTAAACAATCAAATAGGGAATCAGCTCGAAGGTCCAGGCTGCGTAAACAGGCAAGCGCAATGTGCATCAATACATTATGAAATTGGTCAATTGCTTTCGTGTTGGATAAAATAGTTACACTCTGTGCTTCTTTATTTTCTCTCGGAATTGGTCAGGCTGAATGTGATGAGTTGGCCCAGCGTGCTGAAGCATTGAAAGAAGAGAATGCTAATCTTAGATCAGAACTTAGTCGCTTGAGAAACGATTATGAGCAGCTCTTGGCAGAGAATACTGCACTTAAGGTACGTCGCCTATTGTCAGTCTGCGATTAGTATTTAATTATTTGTCAATACTATCTGAAAATTTTTTTTACGTGGTTTTGCTGTAAGCCACTTCGAATACAGTTCCTAGAGCAAATATTAATTTAGGAATATAGTTTGTGTGTTATTAATTTTGGAATGGAGGTCATAAGTTACACGGCTTATTTTGTTAACATTATTTTGAATTTTGAGTTTTGAGTTGTTTTAAAAAATGGAGGGAATTCATATGAAATAGAGCTTGTTGTGCGCACCTTGATTATTAAGATTGGGTTTTTGGTTTAGTAACTATTTAGATTGAAAGACTTTTTGTTGTACTCATGTTACCATCTCTCAAGTGCATGCCTTGATTGTTAAAAGAGCTTTCTTTGTTCACAAATTCTTGTTTAGGACAGTCCCATTTATAGGATGAGTCCAAGCTGTATATGACTGGTTTTAATTTATATGTCCACGTGCGATTTATTTTGTAGATACAAGTTTACACTATATGTTTTATTTTATCATCTATGTGTACATTCAAGGCATAAGTGATCATTATTAAAGTATAATTGATCATTACTACATAATTTTCCACTAATGGATTATTATTCTCATTTAATTAAACTAGCACGGAAGAGGTTAATTGTAAGCACTATGTGGTCAGTTTTAAGCTTTATGTGATTGATTTTAAGCTATTTGTGATTATAAACTGTATGCGTTCATTTTTAAGTGATATGACGGATTTTTAGCTGCATGTGAGCGCTTTTAAGCAGTATGTGGTTATAGTGGGTTGTCTCATTTGCGGGCTCCTAATATTGAGATGACCGCATATGAGACGCGCTGTTCCTTTAATTTTTTTTGGTTCTGTTCCCCCTACAGTTTTCATGTCATAATACGGCTCCAAACAGTGCAGGTCTGTCTTGTTTTCTTTGGCTAATTGTATTGTACATTACTTTCGCAGGAGAGATTGGGTGATATTCCTGAAGACGAAGGATCCAAACGAGGAGAAAATCATACGGGTAGTGAAACTCAGGAGAACAGAAAAACCGATCAAGCATAGGATGGTCATTGAGATTCGAGTCATTTCCAATCCGCTTCCATGAATTTTTGAGGAGCATAACTAACGTAGTTACATGAAATCACTTGTATACAGTCAAATTTAGTTCCAGGATCGTAGCATCTACTGCATATTGTTTATAAATTTTTGGGATCAGTATTCGATATGCAGTCGACGATCTTGTGGCTTGCGTAAGGTTCCCATTTGTATGTGTTAGTAAGAGATAATAATAGCAGTTCAATCTTAAGAGTTGATCGCCCTAAATGCGGCTTACACAATACGACTCTTTTTAAGGAGAGTTATGTAACAATTAAGGTAGTTGTATTTGTATATGATTTACTGAATATGTTTTATATTCTGCTTTGCCATGTCTGTATTTGTTGCAATGGCATTTTTTTTTCTTTAGTTGAGATTATTTGGGGCATTTTGTGGCAATATCAACAGATTTGAATGTCTTCAATTTTTTATTTTGTGAATTAACATTTTTTTTCTTTAGTTGAGATTATTCGGTTTTAGCGACTGAATTTTAAAAAAATAAATATAAATAATTATTCAATTAATAACCTAACGGATGATCCTACTTCTAGGGGTAGGCGATGTAGGTAGGGCTGAACAGAATTTGGTCTAAAATCGCAAATCAAATCGAATCAAATCGTAATTTTAATATTTGGTTTGGTCGACGATCTAAACAGTCTGGTTTGATTTTTTTCCAAACAATTTACGGTTTACGGTCTGGTCTTGATTTTTAATTTTTCAGACCAGACCGCAAACCGTACTATGACCAAAAGCATAATTTTTTTTGAAAAAATATGTTGCTAACTAGATATTTCGAGATGTAGTTATCTTATATAGTAACATATACTTGAATAATGTTAATGCAATCAACTGATTACAAAATATTATATTTGTTTTGAGATGTAGTTATTCTTATACAGTAATATATACATGAAAAATGTTTATACAATCAACTAATTACAAATTATTATATTTGATGATTGTATGTGCGCAATAATTGTATAAGCACATAAATTAATTTGGAAAAAATATATAAATAAAAAATTGTAGACCAAACTTGTGGAGAGAATTTGGTTAGTACGTTACTACGTTACCTGTAAACAATGGCTTGAACTTTTTTTTAAAGTATTTGGTGAAATAAAAGCTCATCCAAACTATTTGGAAAAATAAGCTTTTGGTTAGTTCGCTGTTACTAACAGCGAACTGATACCTTAATGGGCTGGGACTTGGGTTTTGGACAGGGTTGTGTTTTTAGGTTTGTTCGCTGTTACTAACAGCGAACAAAGCTATTTAGGTAACAGATCTGTAGGTTAATTTTTTTTTTTCCGTTTTTACTTGCATGGAATATATAATTAACTTAAGGAATTATAGTTAAACATCAAAGTACTTAATTAAAATACATAATGCATCGTCCAAAATACAACTACGACATCAAAATTGTTCAACTAAAAAATACACAAATTAACCATGGTTGTGTTGTGCACAACTACGCCTGTTATGTCCTGTTCCGTTGCATAAGTCACATCTGAGTTCTATATCAGTATGATCATCCATCTCATTACGCAATCTCTTTGACCTTGGACGTCCCTTTGTTCGTACTCTTCTAGTATCAGAAATCAGACGAGGGCCATTGGATTCCTTCCATTGAGTAGAGTCAAGCACATGTTCAAATTCTGGCTCATAAGTCCTCATATAGCTAGTACTGCGAAAACGACGATCGGAAAAAGATTTTTCAGATAAGCTATATGCAGAACATACAACTAACACATGTGAACATGGATAGTGGAAAACCCAAACCTTTCTACATGTACAAGTGTGGTTTGAAAAGTTAACAGTGTAACGCTTCTTGCCTTTGCGTTCTATTCGTTCACCTTTTCCGGTCGTGACTTCATATTTGCCATTGGTTCTGTCAAATGGCTCTACGCTGTGATATCTTGTCTTATGCTTATTTGCTTTTATTTTTCTCTCAACATAGGGAGTGTACGGATGATTAGAAGCAAGTCGTTCTCTAGCTATTTCCCTTTTTTTCATAAACCACTTGTTCACACGATAAAAAGTTAGTTCAACAATAGCTGCAATGGGTTAGAATCTAGTACCTTTCATGACGCCATTGAAAACCTCTGCCATGTTGGTGGTAGCATAACCATACCTGGGTGTGCATCTCTCAAAGCTTGCATGTAATGTGGGAGACGCTCATATGACTCTTCCCAACTACCATAAATTTCTGCGATTGCAGCTTGCTTACCAGTCCATGCTTTGAAGTAACTAATCCTGTGATGGTACATTGTGTTTACCATCTCAATGTTCATACCAACCTTAAGAGTTGGATCCACCTGAACACACTCTTTTATAAAATGACCTAAGATGGAAGAATTCAAATGGCGGGCACCCAACTACCCAAGCTATGGTTGTCACTAACATAAGTAGATGTATGTGGACTCTTATAAGTCACTATGGTCCACAAAGATACAACACTATTCTTTTGGCGAGCACGAAGTTTCCAACCACAAGAATTAGGACACACTAAATCAAGCACACTTTTGTTAGATGTTCGACAAGTATATGGAAAATGAATCGAACATACGCTACTGACTCTTATTACTACTTCAGCTCTACTCGCTGTTACTAACAACAAACAGTCTAAAAAACAAAACAACTATGTTCGCTGTTAGTAACAACAAACAGATCAAATTACCTAAACAGCTTCGTTCGCTGTTACTAACAGCGAACAAACCAAATAGCACAACCTTGTCCAAAACCCAACCCCCAACCCATTAAGGTATCAGTTCGCTGTTAATAGCAGCGAGCTAACCATAAGCTTACTTTTCCAAATAGTTTGGGGAGTTCTTATTTCTCCAAATACTTTTAAAAATAAATTTCTAATGGCTTTGTCCCAGCTATGGAGGACACATAGTTAGAGTGATCTTTGAGGGGAAGGAGCCTACTCCTTTAGTTCCTATTAGACTTTAACAAAAACTTGCACATAATTTTTCATGAATATCTATTAATTAAAATATAATCAGATTCCATATATAGATTTTATTATATTCATATATTTAAAAACTGTTTAAAACAAATAAAAATATTAAACAAAAATGGGGAGCCCAACTGCCCAAGTATATATCCAATGTTTATTGCCAACATTTTCCAAAGAAGATTTTCTAAAGATCACATACTACAAAAAAGTGAAAATCTCCCATAATTTAGAATATTGCCTCTTGGTTTTCCGTCTTCCCTTCTATTGGATCTCTAGCTAGCAGATACCAAGAGAGATGCAGGTTTTAGGTACAATCAGTGATGTTTTGGTATCAATTCCATCAAATGGCTGTCGTCATTCTGTCCCATTCAAGAATATTCTGCAATCTTTCTCAGATTCTAAGTTTCCCTTTCTTTCTTATTCTGCAAATTTTAATAAAGTAAGTTTCAGTTCTCAAATTATACTCTGTTTTTAGTGTTTCCGATTACCTCTTTCATTGCTTAATTTTACTTCTTTATGCTTATAATTATTTGATTCTTTCTGAGATTTTTGTTTTTTTGATGCGGACTCTTTGATTCTTGAGAAAAAGCTAATCATGAAATTTAGGGATTGAAGAAAATTAGAGTTTTTCATATTGGTAATAAATCAATAGTTATATTAAAAGACATAATTTAGATATACCATTTTGGCATTGTCTTATGTTTGTTTTCTTTATTGTTCCAATTTTGATTATCAGATCATAGTAATTCTTGGGATAATCATGTCATCTTTGATTATATAAATGAGAAGTTGAGACTGTGTTGTACTGTTGTATTTTGGTTCCCTTAGGCAAAATGTACTTGTGTTGCATTAGTATGTGCAAAGGGTTTTGTTTTAGGATTATGGATGTGCACTTGCTTGATGGTGTTACTAATTTTGATGTTTCAAAAAGAATCTTTCAGAGTTTCTTCATGTTTGTAGTATATCTGTATTTGAAAGGAACATTGCATTAGAGAATAGAGATGACTATATTATCACAATCTTGGTTAAATGTTATATTTGCCAATGTTTTCTTCCCACGTATTCATTCCCTAAAACAATAGTCTCACAAAAGTAAAGTGTTCTTCAAATAAATGTCAAATTTTTGGGAAGACTTCTGGTTTGCATAAACCATAATATTACAAACACGAGAGCAATTGGTAAGACTTTATAAGCAGTTGGTGAAGGATAGCTTGTTATAAAGTAGCTTTGTGTGTGTGTGGGGGGTGGGTTGAGCGTTTTCAATTTTAATCAGTATCATGGTACCGTGGTGCAGATTTAAGCTCTTAAATACTCAAAGCCTCACTCATGATGGAGATCGTGGTATTTCCTACATAAACCTAGTGTGAATAAATATGAACTTCAAATTACAATTCCTAGTTCATACATGCTAACACTATAAAGTACTTTCTTTCTAATGTTTACATTTTCTTCAAGTTAAATCATGATACTGCTATGATATATATTTTTTATTTGTGCTTTAGAAACTCATCCATAGCATTCTTACAGTTCTATGCTGCTAACTAAGCTTAAATGAATTTCTTTACTCTTGTTCTTGGGTAGCTAAAAGGAGTGGCATAGTTTTTTTCTCTTAGGATTTAATAAATTGGATCTCCAATTATTTGTAATATAATAATATCGACTAAGTTTGTACAACACTTGATCTTCAAAAAAAAAAAGTTTGTACAACACTTACTATTGTTTAACTTTAAGGCGAAGAAACATAATCCTAAGCTCACATGCTATTCTTTGGTTGTGAGTTTATCAGTCCTACACACTAATCTTGAAGAGTTGTTGCATCACGGTACTATGGTTCATGATTTGATCTGATTTTATAATTTTTGGGATTCATGTGCTGCTCTAATTTGGATTATTTCTCTGTTTGTACAATGGGAGTCTCAAATTGGCTCAAGAACTTTCTAATAAATGAATACCATTTTTGGGGGGACCTGCCTGGGTGTATTTTTTACTAACACATGCCAAAGTTCAGCCTTTTGTTCATGCTTTCTCTGCATCTACTATATCTATTAGACACTAGAAAAGCCTTGTAGATGAGTCTCATCCAGAGGCTAGTTAATATTCCATCCATGGAAAAGGGACCTTGTAATTTTTGGGAGACTATTGTTGGTCCAGCAACTATGTCGTTTGTCTATGACAAGAAAATTCTTGCACTATGTTTAGATAAAGAAAAATGGAGGGAAAGAGAGGGGAGGGATTTAATAGGATTGAAGATACCTTGTTTGCAGGGCCGTTCCTGATACCTTGGTCAAGGTTAGCAAGCTATTTCTTGGTTGAATCTTGAATTAACAAGATTCTTTGAGTGGATCAAGTCCTGAACAATAAGGAAAAATTAGAGAAAGGGAGAAGGAGTTGAGACAGAAGATAAAAGAAGGAAGTTTGTTAATTTTTCATTATGAATTTCATACAATGAATACAATATTTATAACAATATTTCCCTCCAAACAAACTGCCAACTAACTTTGCTACTTGACAGCGAAGCACAACTAACAAAACAAACTAACTAAGATTTAACAAACTATAACAAACTTGTCAAAAAGACTAAATTGCCCTTCTGACTAAGAACTAACTATATCAATACTCCCCCCTTTGAAGAAACTTGTCCTCAAGTTTAAGTTGGAAATGAGGGGTAGGAGAGCTTAAAATCTCAGAGCCGGGCTCGGAGTGGTGGCCTGCAGAGTGGGTGGCTTGCAGAGTGAGTGGCGTGGAAGAGCCAACCGTTAGCCAACGTCATCGTGACCCAATGCAGCTGTGACCCAACGAGTACGTTGGATATGAGACTTGTCCCACATCGGTTGTAAAATGCAATTGGCCTTTTTTAATGTTTCGCCTAGGACCCAAAATGGTTAGGAACGACACTGCCTGTTCGGATAACAAAAAGGGAGGGAAGAGATTTGGAGGGGGGAGGGGTTTGGAGGGTAAGCCTGGAAAATTTTTGTTAAGAATACAATCTCTCCTAAAAAAGATTTATAGGAAAAACACTCATTTTTCCTTCCTTTTCCCTTCCCTTCTATTCTAAACAAATAAGGTGCACTCTCCCTCTTTATCCTACCCCTTCCTTTCCCTCCCTTCCCTCCTTTTTTCCCTCCCAATTTTCTATCCAAACATATTATTAAAAAAATAAATAAATAGAACATGATTACATGTAGGGAGAAACATATGTATACTTGTTCGCAATAAAGTGGTAGACTCTCTAGAGCTCAGAAATTTTTGATTGAATTAATGCTTGGAAATTTTGAAAACTAAAATACCAAGGTGTCTTTCCTTCTGCAAATGGCTGAGAGAGTATTTGCGATCACTCAAACAAAAGTGAAACGCTTGTTTCAACACATTTTACCAATTCTGTTATACCCTTAGTTATGTGTAGCTTGTGGATCTCCATGTTAGCAAAACATGTGCAAATTTGCTTTCATTTTACTGTACAGTAGACAATGATCAGTTTCTTCTTTGTTTTAATGTCCATCATCCTTATTTGAGGCTTATACTTGTTGGGTAAACTGGTGACTCCGCTTTTTCATATCACGACTTGGATTTTTATATGCAGAGCTCTAGTTCGTTTTACATTGGAAAGCTGGCCATTGGAATAAACGAAAACAAGTCAAAGAAATTTTTGATGAGAGCATCTTATCATTATAGAGAGGATTCGCCTCCAATTGCTCCTGTTCTATTGGAGACTTCAGTTGGGAAAATGTTGATCGAAATATTGGAAAAACATCAAGATCGTTTTCCTGTAGCTATAGAACACCAACTTCAGAACATGAAAAATGTTAGAGATGCTCAAGAGGAAGGTTTAAAAGTACCTACAGCTACGTTCCTTGATAGGTAGATGTCTCTAAGCATTTTTAATATTCTCTTTTTCATTATGATTTCTTCTTCGTTACTTATTGTCCCTGCTTGAATACACTGATTGGATATTGTTTATATGCTACATGAGGGCATCTTTTATACTCTCTTCACCCAAATTAGTTGTCATGGTTCGTACTACGGGTGTTCATGGGTTGGGCCTCCATTTTGAGCCCTTATCTGGCCTGTTTTTAGAAGGGCTTTGTAAGGCTCTGGCTGAAAATGACTCTATTGTAATTAAAATGAAGCGAGCTATAAAATGGCTCAATAAGGGTCGAAAACAGGCCTTTGTAAATAGCATAATTAATGTATAATTTAAATATTATAAATGACAATGTCAATGGAGTTATTAATAGTTTTTCAATTTTTTTTATTATAAATGATAGTTTAATTATTATAAATTGATAAATGGGAATTGAGATAATTTTTAGTAAAAATGGGCCGGGCTGGGCTATTATTATTAAGGGTCGTTATCCGGCCTGGCCCATATATACTTAAGCCTGACCAGGCCCTTTGAACACTCCTATTTACTGTACTTTCCAGAATGGGCTTCAACCTGTTTTCCTGTTCTTCATACTTTCTACCTGTATTCCTACTTTAAGTGTTGTTGGCTTTATACAATTCATGAAATATGAGCTGCGAGTCTGCGAGTGTTCATAATTCTTGATGTGAAGTAAACATGTCATCGGTTGATGCATTCTAGTCCTGACATAACTGGAGAGCTTAGCTTCAGAACGAAGACTAATGATCTTGTAGCATTTGCTGTCCATCTTTTTGATCTGACTGATCTGATTCGACAAAAGTAATCTGAGTTTTTAAAATGGTTTTTTCAGGAGAATTTTTGAAGTAAAAGAGATGGATAGGCGGCAGATTGTGGAAGATATAATATACTGCGCAATTGTACACAAATTCACAGAGAAACACATTTACATGATCGCAAAGTTAAAACCAAGCTCAAATTATTCTGCAAGGGTGGATTACTGGCCCAACCAAATACAGATACTCGGATCTTTGCATTCTTCAGAAGCATTTGAGCTGATACAAAGTCATTTGTTTCATGTAATAGGTGACCGGCATGTGGGTCCCTTGTATAATGTTGTTCAAATGAGCAAAATAAAACTCGGAAAGCTCTATGCTGCATCTATAATGTACGGTTATTTTCTTCGGAGAGTTGATGAGAGATACCAATTAGAGAAAACCATGCGAACTCTTGCTGAGGATAATGTCAATAAAACTGTGACGACTCGGGGCAAATCATCCCAAATCCCGTTTTGGGACCCAGTTCCAGTCACTAAAATTCCAGTCGATGAGATCCCTATATTGGGGGAACCCTTTATGATTGTTAATGGTAAGTCCAATAAATTGAAGTCATATGTTAAGAACTTTGATGATGAAACTCTTCACAGGTACGCTAACGTAAGATCCAGGGAAGCAATGTCTTTGATCGAAAGGCAGACACAAGCCGTGTTTGGTCGACCTGATATCAAGATTGTTGACGGGGATGCGTTAACGTCAGAAGATGATGAACCCGTTATGATTACTTTCTCAGGATTGATAATGCTACTCTTAGAGGCAGTTGCATTTGGGTCATTTTTGTGTGATTCAGAAGACTATGTTGATTCCAAGTACAGGTTTATTGATTGCTAAAGGAACTTATATGATACAAAAGTTAGCTCATACTGACCATTTGCCTGTATATTGGTATTTTCTTTCTTGTTTCTAACGATTTTACATTGGATTTCAACGAAATTACAACTCTTTGTTTAGTTATGATGATAAAACTACAATAGTTGTGTAGTTCTTTTGTATGTCCTCCCTTTTCGGCTGCAGTTCTGCAGTCTAGCAAAGCTTTGTACACGACAGTACAACTGCGGACAGGCCATAATCAAGACGAAGAGTGGGTAGGCCATGGACTTCGTCTGAGGTAGGTGGCCTAACAGGATTATTGTTGGCCGCCTGCCAATACCACGCCTGCCTGGTTAGTAATACCGTCAGTACATGGCTATGCCCCATGTTTCTTTGGTCATTGCCAGCATGATTTTTCATGAATGTGTTGGAAAGCCCACTATTAATATTCATTGCAGCTGCACCATATGCGAGGGCTATGCCTACACCTGTGCCTCCATCAGTAATCAGTCGTCGTGTTTTTTTGGTTGAGTTATGTACATCATTGTTGTTGGCTCTATGTGTTTTTGTTTGAGGCAGTGAGTGTGCTAGTTGCTCGGATTTTCTAGAGTCGGAAGTCAAAGAATTGTCCACATATCAGCTCGGTTTATGCTATTTTTTCAAAAATAGTAATCCAACATTGCTTAATAAATCAATCTATCGAATATAATTGCTGAAAATAAACTCGCATATAAATCTTTTTTGTAAGTCAAGGAATTAGATATAAACAATACGTGAATTTGTTTTAACAGATTGAGTAAAAATTTGATTACATTGATAATTTTGACTAAACTAGTTTTATAAATTAAGGCCCTTTTAAACATTCCTAATAATGTGATTAAGGCTCGTCTATGGAGTTTCCCAAGATTCAAAATGTAATGATACGAAAATTAGTGAAGTGATTTTAATCAAACCAAAGTCACGGTATGAATTATTACTTGTAGAGTAGTAGTAGTTCCAACTTCTAATCACTTAATTTGAAATCTTACCTAAAGTATGATTGATATTTTTTTAATTAGTTAGCAAGTAGTATTCTCTTCATTGTGACCTTGATGCTTTGATTGAAGTCTTAGTGAATTAGTGATGCTTATTTGACATAAGCCTATAGCAATATAAAGATGGTTGCGGACGTGTGTTAGATGTCTAATTATACACGGTCTTAGAATAAAGGGACTTAAATATTAGCTCAATTGATTTTATGATCATAACTAAATTGACGTATAGTCAAAACTCTTACTTGAGTACAAGAAGCGACTTTCAAGTAAATGTTGGTGAGACAAGACAATAAGGGTGTTTGTCAAACGATTGAAAATTAATAGGTGGTTATTGTTTGTACATCTCAATACACTATATGGAGAAACTTCTACAAAATTAGCCGATTCTTTATAAAAAGTTGTTTCACCAACTAATATACCAACCACTAATATTAGATGGTTTAACTATTTAACCACTTATTTATGTCAAAACATGCTAAAATTATCTAGTGAGCTATTTTACCGAACACCCTAATAGCTTTATTGCTCAATGGAGAAAGAGGTAGCTTGTACAAGTGTCCATGCATGCTCATTTGAACAAGAGTTGTTAGGTCACATCAGTTATATCCTTTGGCATTTTAGTTTTATGAGCTATTAATTTTTCCTAATGGATCTTAAAAAAATTTTAACCCTTTTTTTTTTTTTTAAAAATCTAACAACTTTTTACTAATATATATATATATATATATATAATATATATATATTATATATATATATTTATATATATATATAATATATTATATTATAATATATATATATATATATATATATATATATATTATATATATATATATATATATATATATATATAATATATATATATATATATATATATATATATATATATATATATATATATATTATATTTAAAATTTTGGTTGATATAAGTTAACCTTGGTCACTCTTATTTTATGATTTTGATGCTTATAGTCGTTATATTTTCTCACTAATTTCAAAAAATTACCTAAAATAATTCAATTTATTTTTTATTTTTCTATAATAATTCCACCTATTAATTAACCATGAATAATCCCAGCTTTGATGGGTATTTTCCTAGAGTAAACCTAGTGACAGAATGACTCGTTATAGCAACTTTATTTTTTAAGAAAAGATAAATTAAAATAAAATGTCGAAAAGAATATTTAAAAAATATTCAAAAAAGTTTATGATTTTTTTTTATTATTTAGAATTTTATATGTAAATAATTTTTAAAATTTTTTTCTAATTTTAAATTAATTTTTAGTTTACTTTTTTTGGTAAATTATTTACTATAGCAGGTCATCAGGTACCCAAGTTTACTTTAGGCAAATACCCCTTAAAGTTAGAATTATTCATGATTAATCAATAGAAGAGATTATTCTAGAAAACTCATGAAAAGGTTGAATTATTATATGTAATTTTTTTCCTTTCATTAAAAGATATAATGCTTATGATTATCACATGCTTAACACAACACTAGCTTAAATTCTATCAATTTTCCAATGCTTTTGATCCCCATACGTTTTTCCTCTAATTTTATTGTTTAATAAATTAATATCATAACAATCTTTCACGGTATTAATACTCTCAAATAAAAAATTTTCATTTTTTTTCTTAATCTCTTCACATTAAAAATTCAATATGGAAAGATCAAATCCAAATAAAGAAATTAATTTTAACTTTGATAGGGTTTACACAGAGATCCTAAGAATCTCTTGATGATCACCATAACTCTGTTTAAATGAAGTATTGAAAGAAAAGTTATTGAGACTAAAAATATATAAATTATTTCTCAAAATTAAAGTATTTTAATTTTGTCTCAAATGAATTTTAGTTATAGAAAACTCCTATACTTCTATATTCTAACGGCCGTTTTGTAGTATGTATCAATGATGAAAATGATAATTGAAAAAGTCTAATTTTAATAGGAAAGTATATTGACAAGTTAATGGTTATGCTTATGCTTCTCTAAAGTTCAATTATCATATTTTCTTAAGAAATTGTTTTACAATGTATTAGTTAAAAATGTGATATTAGGCGGTGTTAGGTAATAATGAAAATCTGTGAACAAATAAGGTTTTTATAATTAAAGTTTCACTACTATTAGAATAACATGAGAGTATATTTTATGAAAATTTCACTGAGTTAATATTAACTTTGTATTAGTTAAAATTTGTAATTGGAGAATTTTGGAAAAAATTAATTAAAAGAGACACAAAGTTTCAAAATTATTACTCTTATAATACCCTATTATGATCTTTTATTTATTTCTTTTTTCAATATTAAATTTATAATTATCCTATTTAAGTAAAATTGACAGAGGAGTATATGATAAGAGAGGATCAGTACAACATAAATTGATCGATCATTAATCGTAGTCAAAATCGGTAGTTACGTGCATAACCCGCTTGTATTGTTGTCAAAAGCAGGGTAGTTATAAATTAATTAGTATTTCAGAAATGATAATTTCTTGTTTGATTTTATTTCTAATTTTCAAATATGTTAATGTCTCAATTGATTGTTGTGATATGTTAATGTTGACAATGCAATGTGTAGTATAGTATACTAGCTGAAAAGGAATTTTATTTGAAAAATTTGTAAATAATAATCTTTAGTTTTTTTTTTTCTTTTTTTAATATAACTTTTCTGTTTAAAATAATCTCTATTATTGTTAATTCAAAATAGGAAAAATAACCCAAATGAATCCAACCTTGTATAATTTTTTCTACAATAATCTCAATTTTTGATTTACCATCAATAATTTCAATTTGATGATCAATTATCTAAAAACATTGTTGCTCAAATGGTGACCAATTTTTGCTCGTTAACTGCAAAAAATCAAAAATATTAAAAATTAGAGTAAAAATTAATAAAACAACTAACTTGCTTTTTCTTTTTAACTTTCAAAAAGAAGATTGAGGTGCTTTGGACATGTGAAGAGAAAGACTTTCGACGCTCCTGTGAGGAGAGTCGAAAGCATTATAGTAGAGGGTAAGAGGAGTCGAGAAAGACCTAGGAAAATTTGGGAGGAGCAAATAAGAGCAGACTTCATGAGTTAAACCTCTTTGAGGACCTGACTAGGGATAGGGGTAGTTGGAGGCGTCATATCCAGGTTTTAGACTTCAGATTTTCTTCTTAGAGTCCTAAGCGGTGTTCTTGCTTTCTTGTTTGCTCTAGTTTCTTGTATGTTTTGTTTATTAGTATTTTTGTTTTTAAGTTTTATATTTGTTTTTACATATGTATTGGATCTATTATGCGTTGTTTTTTGCCACACGTGGCAGGTACATATCTTTATCTTCCTGACCCGGGGGACTCCTTTTTGACCGTGCTCTCCTTATGGGTATGAGTTGCCGCCGTCCTTCCCTCCTCTGACCTTGTCCATAGTTCTATGAGCGGGATACACTGGGTAGGATGGTGATGATGACTTGTTGTATAGGTAAGATTTTACCTTGGTGCATTCTTAGCATTAGCAAGCACCCTTATAATTGAGATTATTCATATTTAATTAAAAACATGTGCAGAAGTAAGGAAGTAACCCAGGAGAACAAAAGTTCAAACAACACAGCTCAAAACAACCAATACAGAAGAGAAGAAGAGAGAAAAAAAAAAAACAACAATTACAATACAGAATCAGTAATTAGCCTAGACGACAAAGAGCGCAATCGCAGCTGCACGTCATTAGCAATACTCCTTAAGATACTGTCAGGATGTTTGAGCTTGTAGTGCCAAACTGCCTCATTACGAGCCTGCCACAAGTGATAAGCCAAGCTGCATATACTAACCACCGCAACTTGTCTCTTGATCTTTTAACCATGATCTGCAAAATGATGATTCTCAACAGATGCGTAAGTGTCGCAATCAAATTTTCATGGCGTTCCACAATGTGGTGTTTATAACAAGCTAGAAGTTTTTCATTTCCATACAGAAAGGGGTCTACAATATAATCTTGTAATCATAGTGTAATTCACTTGTATTATATTTTCAATAATCTTTTGTGATATTCTCTGTATTATGGCAAGCGTAAAGGATTCCACATCAAATTTTCTATAGTTAAACAAGTTCTTGGGTGTGAGTTTTGAAGGTGGAATGCCTTTTCCTTTTGACTTACTTTAATGTTGCTTATGTCATAAGCACACAAAGCCGAAAAACGAGGATAACTTTGCTGGAAACAAGGAGACATAACAAATGGGAAAAATGATGTTTTCATTTGCCGAGGACACATTTTTTATGGTATTAACGACTCTCTTTTTGATATATATCATTTCCATGAGTTCTCTAAAATACTGTTGGATAGTTTAGAAGATAAGTATATGTCGGAAGATGCAAGTTATAAGAAATTCCTGGTTAGTAATTTTAATAAATATAGAATGGCTGATAATCTCCCTACTATGGATAAATTTCATGAGTTACAACACATGTTTACTAATATGAAAGTATATGACATAAGTGTGGAAGAAATTTACATATTGTCTAGTACCATAGATAAGCTACCCAATTCTTTGAGGGATGTCAAACATGCCCTAAAACGCGCATAAGGAGGAAACTATTCTCACTGATATTGCCTAACAGTTTCAACTTGAAGTGAATTTTAAGGAAGAAGAAAAACAACGGGGATATAACCCTAATTTGGCAACCATTTAAATGGTTATGGATGGAGAAAAGATATCAATTAGTAGAGCCAGAGGAAAAAACCACAAGTTTTCAAGGGTAATTCTAAATCAAACAAGACACACAATGACAATGCTTGTTGGGAATGTGGAAAAACTAAACATCACAAAACGAATTGCAATGTGTTCAAGAACAAACAAAAGAACTTGAAAGGAAAGGGTCATACTTCATTAAGCAAGGACCAACCGACATAGGTGAAGCTACATTGGGGGCCGACGGAGGCCCTACCCCCTTGCGAAAAGTGCAATCCTTTGTAATTTTGGCTTTGGCCCCATTACTAATATATTATACTCCTATAATTCACTAGTGGAAAAAAAGCTATTGGCTGCTAAACATTAGATGCGGTTCCTAAAAAACGCAGCCTATCTTGTTTTTTCCACTAGTGATTTAAAGAGTGCATATTTGTGAAAAACAATTACTATAGGTCAATGGTTGGGATAACATATTTGCGATCTAAGGTAAATGGTTCAAAACCCAAATTTAAACTATATATACTATGATGTCATTACTATTTATCTTTCCTAATTTCACATTCATCCTTTTTAGTATGTGTGTTTATATTTTTGTTATCTTAATTTCAATAGTATTTTATTTGGATACTTAGAAGGCAAATATATGGAGTTAAAAACGCTATGTTTTTTTTTTTGTTTTTTTTTGAAAAGGAGTAATTATAGGGATGCTTCAACTATATTCGTTAAATAAGTATAATTTTTGTTATGATTCAAGTCCATTTAAGTTTATATGATTTTAAAATATTCATAGTTTAACTAGTTTTTATCATCATCATCCCATCTAGTGTATTCCGCTCATAAAAAACTATGGGCAGGGTCTAGGGAGGGAAGGACGACGACAACTCATACCCATAAAGGAGAGCGCGACCAAAGGGAGTCCCCCGACTCGAGAAACATAAAGAGAGGTTCCTCCGTCGAGGGAGATAAATAAAACTTAAAAGGTAAAATAAAACTTAAAAATAAATAAAAAAACTTAAAAGATAATTGTTGGCCCAATTGAGTTTTGATGATGACCTAACATTTATAAACAAACAAAGCTTTAGAGATTGTTTTGTAGGTCAAATATCCGATTTGTCAAAATCGTCGATGGCACCTAAGAGACTTGCTTAAAGAATAATGTACGTGTCAAAGTCAATGTCAAAGTCAAAGTTAAAGCATTCAATCTTGAAGTCCAAATGGAAAGTCAAAAGAAGGATCGATTACTATTGTTTCAAGATTGATAAATTGAAAAGAAAGCTGACGGAGACAGTGCAGTGTTCCCAGCGAAGCAGGTCTGAGAAGTCAGTCAACTAAAAGAACGTAGGAAAAATTAGTTTGTCTTTGTTTAGTTGATTGTACGGTTAATACTAAATAATAGCATAAGAGATTAATTGGCAAAATTAATTAAAATTAATCTTAAGGGTTAAAAATAGATCTCCTAGTTTATCTCCACTAAAATAGGGAATTAGTTGAATAAGTCTTCAACTTACTAATATTAGCCTATTGATTACAAATTGTAACCGTGAGACTTAGAATAACCTCCAAGGCAATTATCCACATTCCCACATCTTATGATAATGGGATAATGGTTAAAATACACGGTTCTAACTCATATAAAAGAGAAAATACAACCGGCTAATAAATGTGTGGATTGTGCCCAACACCGAAAAATCTAGAGAGATCACCCAAGAGAGAAAAATATTCATTCTTACAATTTGCCAATTAATTCTTGATATTTTTCTTATGCAATAATTTAGTCTTTATCCAATCTTTAGAGAATTATTTTTGTAAAGGGTTTTTGAGAGTTTGTAAAATTAGACTTGGGAAGTCTAAGGGGGGAACCGTGAGAAAAGAACGAGAGAAAGAAAAGAGAAAGAAAAGGAGAAAGAGAAGAGAAGTGGCCTAGAAGAGAAGAGAAGAAATCGTTTTATGTAATTGTGTTATAATTGCCTAAAACATAATAAGAGAAGATTAAAATCCGGAGTGGTCGTGGTTTTCTTTCTATTAGGCCTAGAAAATTTCCACGTAAAATTCTTGTCTCCAATTTACATTCTTGCATTTTGCTTTAGTATTTTGTTTGATTTTAATTTCCGCAAAACAGGGCATAAATACTTATAAAAAACAATACAACAATTCACCCCCCTCTTGTTGCATTCATAGTCTCTAAGTGTTTCTACAATAATAAAACTACTACTAACAATAAAATAAACGAGGAAAGGCAAAAGGACTAGAACCCCCAAACGTACTCTAAAGGGAATCAGAAGTCTAAAACATGGTTATAACGCCTCCAACTACTCCTATCCCTAGTCTGCTCCTTAGAAGGTTTAACTCGTACAAGTCGACTTTTATTTGCTCGTCCCAAGTTCTCCTAGGTCTTCCTTGGCCCCTCTTACCCTCTACTATAATGCTTTCGACCCTCCTCACAGGGGCGTCGAAAGTCTTTCTTTGCAAGTGTCCAAACCATCTCAATCTATTTTCACGCATTTTTCTAGAAATAGGGGCAACCCCTAGTTTGTCTCTAAAATCTTGGTTCCTGATTCGATGCATCAATGTGCGCCCGCACATCCACCTCAGCATACGCATTTTTGTGACTTTCATCTTATGTTTAATAATCTTTTCACAGGCCAACATTCTGTCCCATATAACAAAGTCGGCCTAATTGCCATCCGATAAAATTTTCCCTTCAACTTACTTAGGACCTTCCTATCTCATAGCACCACGGTGGCTGCTCTCCACTTGAACCAACCCGCCTGGATACGATGATTTACATCTCCGTCAATCTCTCTATCTCTTTGAATGATTGATCCCAAATTCTTGTACTTGGTCGTACTTTTAACAACTTCTTCACCAATGGACATCTCTGGCTCACCTACCGGTGATGTCTTGCTAAAGTCACAGCGCAAATACTCAGTCTTTGTGCGACTAACGCGCAACCCTTTATCTTCTAAAGCTTCTCTCCATTCATCAAATTTATTACTAACCTCCTCTTTAGTTTCTGTCACCAGTATGATATCGCCCGCAAAAAGCATGCATCACGGTACCATATCTGGTAAAGTCAATCCTGATGTAGTCCTACTTTAACCGGAAAAGACTTTGTTATCCCCACCGGACTTTGAATGTTGGTCGAAACTCTGTCATACATATCCCGTATAACCTCAATGTGCACTAATGAAAGGACTTAGAGCCGATCTCCGATGTAGTCCTACTTTAACCGAAAAAGACTCTGTTATCCCCACCGGAGTTTGAATGTTGGTCGAAACTCTGTCATACTTTAACTAGTTTTTATATAATAAATAATTTGCAAATATATGGCCAATTTGGCCCCCCAATTGAAAATCCCGGTTTTGCCCATACCAGCTGACTAAAGATAATTTTTCAAAGTTTATGAAACTTTGTTATAAATAATTCTTCCATATATTTTATCATGAACATTTCTCAGGATTACATAACATGGTGGATCGATTTCAGACTTTCAAGGCCCTAAGACATGTGTGCAATAATAAACAAATGTTCAAATCTTTACCCCAAGTAACGGATGGAGAAAGTCTCTTCATGGGAGAGTATAGTATTAATCGTATTATTATACTATTAGTATAGAAACTCGTGCAATGCACGAATTTGTTAGTGCAAAATATATATATAAACAGTTTCAAATAATAACGTAAATAGTAACTACTGTATTAAATTTACCAAGTACATGATTTTTTAAATCAAAATATAATTACTAACGTTTATTTTAATTATCTACTTGGTATATAACTTTTTTTCCATTCAACTGAACATATTAAATTCGAAGTTAACTAAATAGAATTACTATAGTATATCCTACAAATACTTTACCTAATTTAGCTTCAAATTTAAACAAAAAATATTAGATTTTAAATTTGATAAATATTGTCATGCCTCCTTAAATAATGACACATGGAATTTTCCAAGACTTTTATAGTATTGTATGATTGTATGATATGATATGATTGTATAATATGATATTTACCTGGTATATAACTTTTTTTTCATTCAAAACATATTAAATTCGAAGTTAACTAAATAGAATCACTATAATATATCCTACAAATACTTCACCTAATTTAGCTTCAAACTTAAATAAAAAATATTAGATTTTTAATTTGATATATATTGTCATGCCTCTTTAAATGATGACACTTGGAATTTTCCAATACTTTTATAGTATTATATGATATGATTAGTTGCATTAGTATTATATCACTCGTATTGGCCTTGTGTTCGTCATCATTTGATATATAAGAAGCATAATATTAGCCGCCGTATTAGTAGTCTTAAGTGTATTAGTATTGTATTAGTCGTCTTAATATATAGTTAATATGATATTAGTGGTATTAATGTCATATTAATCTTATCATTATATGATTAGTCGTATTAGTATTGTATTAGTCTTACTTAAACCTTTGCAATAGGCCAAGGACCAATTGTAGCAGAAATTCGACTTTTAAATATACTCATATACATACTTTAAATAAGTCGAACTTTTATTTATTTTTTTTGCTTGAATAAAATACATAATTTTCAAACTATAAATTATATAGAAGTATTATCTACTACTCTGTCCTCTTTGATTTGCATCAAAGAGGAAATGAATTGCTTTTTAAAAAGTGGTAATAAATGAAGAGAGAGAATGAATTATGTGGATGAAATTAAAAGAGTGTTAAAATGTGTGGATGAGATTAAAAGAAAGTGGTGGGCCAATAACCAAAAATAAAAATGCTGCTTAAGTGAGACATGTCAAAATAAAAAATGATGCAAATTTAATGAGACGGTCAGAGTATACTCTTTTTATGGATATGATACATAAGCAACAATTATCACTCAAACAAGTTTGGCTATAACCAAGCTACAAAATTAAATATCTTACATGATAGAGCAATAAATAAGCAAGCATCACTATTCACAACTTGCAATTTATTTATAAATGTGAATGATTCACAAACCTCTAACTAGGAGTTGTATTCAGAGTTGACAACAAAGACCAAAGAGTATTTGGCTCAAGAAATAAAAACTAAAAGTATAAGATTATACATAGAGGTGTTGATTCGGGTCATCGGGTTGATTTCGAGTCAGGTGTTTCGGGTCGGTTTAAAATCGGATTTTGTGTTCACATTGGTTTTTACATAATTGTGGAACCATTTTTAAGTCGGGTCAAATCGGGTTCGGTTATAAAGTCGGTTGTCTATCAGGTCATCGAGTCTGTTTTAAACCACTCTAATTATACATTTCACATTTGAAAAACAATAATTGCCGTAAGGGGCCAATTATTTACAATTTTGGAATAAAGCTAGGATGTGGAGACCAAATAATTATTTTTAAGGGATCTCTATCATAATTTTGAGAAAAATGATTGTCTTTTCTTTAATTTAATTTGTTCATACTATTGTAGTCATCCATATAATCATATTCTTCATAATGTGGATTGGATAATAAGCAAATAATCCATACCCATGTGCCAATAGTAATCATCCTAGCTTTTTGTTTTGCCTTCATATAATGAAAAATCCAAAACAAAATGATAAGGTTGGTTGAGCCTCCTTTAATTACATTATCAATTATTATTATTAAATTAATTTAACCTCATATTTATTGTAATTATACATTTTCCTATACCACTAAATTTGTCACAAAGTGCTTTATAGCAATATTCAATTTTATTCGGTTATGTGTTAATTAAATGAAAATAAGTAGAGGTGTTCATTGGGTGATCGGGTCGGTTTCGGAGGGGTGTCATTCGATTCGGTTGTTTTTCGGATCCATTATTATTCGGATACGTGTTCTGACTGGTCACGCTCGGGTAGGATCGGTTAGTCACGGTTCGGTTGAAAATCGGTTATTCGAGATGTCGGGTTAGCATCAGTTCGGTGTCGGTTGAAGTTCGTGTTGAGATTCATCGGTCTTGGGTTGTCATCGGTTAATAATTGGTTCGGTTTTACCGAGTATAGATCGAGTTCGGGTATTTTTTCAAGTAGAATTCGGCTACGAATTACTAATTACTATCGATCGAGTCAGTATCAGATTAAGTTGTTAGTCATTCTTTTATTGATGATAAGGATTCCTTTACTTAAAGCAAAATAAAAATAGTTCAAATACAAATCAATTAGTGATCATTATTACATTTTTACTTTTACTTGTTTGATCGAAAATTAAATATATGAAACCATGTATTTATAAAATTTATTTAGTTAAAATATTTATCATTTTATTAGAATAAATAATAAGATGATTGAATATGAGTCGATCATACTTCTATGTTAAAAACTAGTTCAGGTTTACACAAGTTCGATCTAAACTCCTTCGGGTTAAGTCGGTTTTAGCTTGATCGAGTTCGATTTCGAGCATGATTACGGTCGGATATGACTCGGGTCGGTCATTATTAGGTTTGGGTAATCTCGGTTAACGATTATGTGTCGGTTAAAAAAATCGGTTACAGGTCGGGTTCAGTTTTCCCATTTTCAGTTGTCAACCGGTTCGGATATAACTTCAGGTCGGATAATGTCGGTTCGATAAACCTAAAAAACGGACACATTTTCGGGTCGGTTTACTTTCGGTTTCGGTTTGGGTTTCGGGTCGGTTCACTTTTGAATAGCTCTAAAAATAAGTATTAAATTTGTAAATAAAATTAGTACTTCGTATATAAAGATATAAAAAAACACAAATTCTCGTGAGAGACTGTCTATTTGAGAGACCAACTCTAATTGGATAGCTCATAAAGAAAAATATAGAATAAGAGTAGTTATTTAGTCGTATTAGTTATTATTAGTCATATTAGTGCATTATTAGTACTTTATTAGTTATTTAGTAGTATTAGTCGTATTAATGCATTATTAGTCGTACGTATTAGTGTTTCATTACTATAATCTTAGTTGCATAAGTATTTTACTACTCGTATTAGTAGATTATTAGTACTTTATTAGTTATTTAGCCGTATTAGTCATATTAGTGCATTATTAGTACTTTATTAGTTATTTAGTCGTATTAGTTATTATTAGTCGTATTAGTATATCGTTGTTATTATTATTATTATTTCTATTAGTATTATTATTATTATTAGTCGTTGTATATTATTAATATATTAATAATGCAAATTAAACTTTTCGAGTACCGACAAAATAAACTAGTAAGACAAAAAATAAATTAATAATGCAAAACTATTAGCATAAGACAAAATTTTGATAATAAAACAAAATATGTTGTTGGCTTGAATTGAACAAGGGACCTTTGGTTTGCAAACCATTGTGGTAAACACTACACCACAATAACTTTTGTATTCTACATCTAAATTTTGTCAACTTATATCTATATTTGGTCAACCAAAAAAATCAAAAAAGGAAAATTATCACCGACCAACTACCGACCAACTTTTGGTCGGAAAGTGGTCGGAAAAATTACCGACTAAATAGTGGTCGGTAGTTGGTCGGTGATAATTAATGTTATTTTTTAATTTTTTTTCAATTTGAAATTACGACCAAAAACACATTTAGTCGCAATTTAGTCGGAATTTCCGACTAACATGGGTTAGTCGGAAAAGTAGTCGGAATTTTCCGACTAAAAGTGGGTAGTCGGTGGGTTTTGGTCACAATTTTGTAATTTTTTTGTAGTGTTGTTCATTCTCGCACGTGAAATCATCAAGAAGGTCAATACTATTTGTAGACCTTACTTATGGCATGTAGATATTAATAATAGCTCTAGGGGTAATGTTGATTGGAATTTGGTGTGTCAACCTAAAACATTTGGTGGTCTAGGTGTGTTAAAAATCTTGATGCTTGGAACACGGTAGCAAAATTGTCTTGGCATATTAGCTCTATGCAGGAATTCTTATGGGTGCGATGGACTCATGGTATATACACGAAATGTGCAAAATGTATGATGTTTAATCCCCCCATTACTGCTAGTTGGTCTTTAAAAAAGATTTGTGATGTGAGAGATAAACTGAGCAATTGGATGTTACAAGAGAAATATATGATAATGAGATTTATCATCTTTATGTTGTGCCCTTTATCTTATGATCTTTAATCCCTCCATTACTATATGATCTATTCCTAGAGCACACTTTATCTTATGGCTCACCATGTTTAGGAAGCTTAAAAGTCGTGATAAGCTTCGTTGTGCAGGGGTAATCATCGATTATACTTGCCCCATGTGCAATTTATGCTTTGAATATGTGAAACACATTTTTTTTTTCAATGCCCTTATAGCCAACAATATGTCTCTAATGCTTACATGAGTGATTGGAAGTACATCTTCCAATGAATATTCATAAGCTTGCTCGCAAGAATTGGAGAACCTCAAAGTACGAGAAGGCCTTTATCATCATGTGTATTTGCAGCCTAGCTTATTTGATATGGAAGTCGAGAAATGATTCAATCTAGCGTCTTAGTACGAGTATATAGTTGATTGTCTTATGAAGCAGCTTATCTATGATGTGAAGATTAGATTTTCTAGTTTTTTTTCTTTTGAAAAATTGTAAAACTTGGTTTGTTCAGCTGTTTTGTTGAGTAGGATTTGTATAGGCTATGTATGGTTGCCCTTTTGAGTCTCTTCTCACCTTTATGCATATGAAGAGTGAAGTAGTTCAACTCTTCCTAAAAGGTGGGTTTTACTTTCATACTTAAGCAATTTTCTAAAGGTGTGAACGTTGTCTCTGATTATATTGTTTTACTATTCATTATTCAAGCTTTTTTTATATATTGCGGCTAATGCGTAAGTAAAAGTATAGTCAAGCGGAATCTCGTTTGAATGGTCTAATCGCACACTTTCATAATATTTAATTTTTATAGTTTTTAGATTTGCATAAGTTAACATATAAAAAACAAAATAGTAATACATCAGATTGTGTAAAAGGTCAAATGTAGCAAGTATGTCATAGAATAACTTACATATTATGATATTTACCCCTACTTTATTTCTACCCTATATCCAATTAATTGTACACTTT
This sequence comes from Amaranthus cruentus, assembly GCA_019425755.1. NCBI lineage: Eukaryota > Viridiplantae > Streptophyta > Magnoliopsida > Caryophyllales > Amaranthaceae > Amaranthus > Amaranthus cruentus. The sequence goes on along the minus strand of CM033457.1, from coordinate 9,618,901 downwards.
TGTTCCTATTTAGAGACAATAATATTATTTTAATATCAACCAATTATTTTCTCAATACTTGTGTAAAGCCGAAATGGTGCGGCTATACGAGTTTTATGGAATAGAGGTACTATCAATCAATATTTTAATACTAAAACAAACTCTCAAAACATTTTTTTCCTGCCCAAATACTACTCAAAGTGCATCTTTTTTTTGAAACAATTATTTTCTTAATTAATTATTAATTACTACTCTAACGAATATTTTTTTGAAAGGAGAATTTGCAAAGATATCATAATTAATAAATTAGTCCAATTATTATTGATATTCAATAGTCATTAATAACCCCTCTTAATTAATGCTCAAAGAAATAATTATGTGTTGTACAATTCTTCTATATTTCATATCCATCATATCATCAATTTAGGGGTGGCAAACAGATCGGGTTGGGTCATTATCATGTTCGTGTCATATATTAATGGGTCACTAGAGCATTGACCTGAACCTGACCCATTTATTTAAATGGGTCGAAAATTGAAACCCCGACCTGATCTGTAGCAGGTCGGGTCAACCCGCTATTTACCCATTTAACCTGCTATTTTATTTGGGTTTTTTGGGTCATTTGACCCATAAGTTCGGGTCATCAAATTTGATTCATTTAACCAACTAATAACCCATTTAGCCATTCACATAAGATACATCAAAATTTAACTATCCAACATTCATAAGGAAACATAATTAGTTTGTACAAACATCAAAAGTCTTCAAAATGGCTGCATAGTGCATACTACGATATTACCTAGATTAAAGTCGCCGAAGGTCAACAAACAAACAAAAATCATTACAAATCGTTTTGTTGACAAGCCAAAACCAAAAGCAAACATAATTAATTTCTACATCATCGTCTAAAATAAAGTAGTCGAGGAAGATGCTTTTGAACTAAATTCATGTTGATCGAAACTTAGACTTGGACTTGGACAAGATATGTCTTCTTCTTCAACTTTTATCTTCATTACCATCCCACAAAGCTCATCCAATTGTGATTCCATTTTTGCTTCATTAACAAACAAAAAAATAAGTTATCAAACTAAATAAACAAATAACCAAATATTAACTTAGACATATTGGTATATACAAAATTACCTCCTTCAAATGTCCAATCCTTTAGACAAACAATAGCTTGGACAATGTTTGGCTTCAAGGCACTTCGATAACAATCAAGTACCCGACCACCAATGCTAAAGGCAGATTCAGAGGCCACTGTTGATATAGGAATAGCAAGAATATCTCTAGCTATTAAAGAAAGTACCGGATAACGAGAAGCATTTGCCTTCCAATGCGCAAGAATATCAAAATTAACTGAACGAGGCACTAGTTGCTCCTCAAAATACATCTCCAAATCAGATTTCATACCCACAGTACTATGCTCATTAGAAAAACTATCAAAGTCCTATAAAAGAATAAAACAAGCATTTACATTTAAATCATTAAAAGGTAAAAAAAAAAGCTTATATAATTATGGAAAAACAAATCAGAAACTTACGGTCATAAATTCATCGGAAGCATCTTCAACATTACCAACATGTAAACTCCCATATTTTTTTCTTGGAGAAGTTGCAGATAGTTTAAGAGCGTAGATATTATAAATTTCTTGTATTGATCATCATCATACTATATACTAAAGCAATAAAAGACTTGGACATGTGTCATTGCAATAATAAAAGTTTTCCCTCCTAATACTACTACTTCAATTTTATTTTAGGTATTTTTTTATCTTTAATTTTATTAATTCTACATTTATTTATTTATCGATACATCATATTATGTACTAAAGCAATAGAAGATTTGGACACATGTCAATACATCAAGAAAAGTTTTCTCTCCAAATAATATTACTTAGATTATTTTAGTTAATTTTAATTTTAAATTGGATATTCATACGCTAATATCATAGAAACATTTGTAAATTCAAATATTGTTGTTAAATAAATAAGTTTTATTGATAATTTTATCATTCATTTTTATCTATTGCTCTTGATTCTAATGTTTTCTTATTTTTTATTTTTTATATTACCGAGAGTTGTATCAACGCTATAAACAATGATTTAAGAGTCATACTATATTTAAGAGCAATAGAAGATTTGAACATGTGTCAGTGTAACAAGAAAAATCTTTTCGTTCAATGCTACAACATATCTTGATGGAAGGTTTTTTTATTTTTATTTTTTATTTTTTATATTATAGGGAATTGTACCATTTCTCTAAAACAATCATTTAAAAGTTATATAATAACTTAATTACATATATAATATTCAATATTATTAATTACTCCATATAGGCAATTATATATATATATATATATATATATATATATATATATATATATATATATATATATATATATATATATATATATATATATATATATATATATATATATATATATATATATATATATATATATATATATATATATATATATATATATATATATATATATATATATAGATTTAGGATCAAATGAGAAAGGGTCTCAAAATGAGAAGGGTGAGAAGGAATCTCATCCGTCTAGATCAAATATCAATGGTCTGGATTAGTTAGCTCCTTGCACGCGGTTCATTAGCCCCTTGCACGCGGTTCAGCATATTTTTTTACCCAGTTTTTTTACATTTTATAAAAATACTATGTTCTTAGAAAAAGATACTATATTATGAATAAGGGTTACTATGATTATGTATAGTTACTGTCTTCTCTTAATCTTATACAGAACATCGTAACTTTTTAAAATAAACATAGTAACCTTTAATCATAACATAGTATCATTTTCTAAAAACATAGTAACCTTAAATCATAACATAAAATGGAGAAGCAAATCGACGAGAAAGATGATTTTCACCCGTTAGATTTTCATAAGATTAATGGCTATAAATCTTTCTCATCCTTCTCATTTTGAGACCCCTTGTCAATGGATCCTCCCTATATATATATATATATATATATATATATATATATATATATATATATATATATATATATATATATATATATATATATATATATATATATATATGTATTGGAAAAATATATATTTTAATATTTTAATAATGCTTATGATCTTTATATATTTTCCAGTAAATTAATTTTAATATTTTTATATTTCGTATAGTCTCCACGTGGTTTTCACTAATTTTATAAAAACATTTTTATTAGTTGTGGACCCCATATTTTTTTTATTAACTTTTTTTTAAATATTTATATCCCCACAGACATTCCATGAAATCAATAAATTACTCCCTCCAATCCTTATAGAATTAAGCATTTTCCGAAAACAACCCACGTAAAGTCTTTTAAAACCAAAGTGACCTATGGTTTTATCTTCACACCTCACATTAAACATTTTTCCCAAACAACCAATTTGAGTACTTAGCCTTCTCACTCATGAAAGCCCACTTAATGGCCAAACCAATACATAAAAAAACAAATTCTTTCAATCTCATTCTCCCTTAACATTATAGTTGCCCCATTTTTTTAGTTACCCCATTCATTAGCTTTTTTGAGTTGCCCCATTCATTAGGGTTGTTCATTAGCGGGTACCCGGAAAGCCGGATACCCGGTTAGCCGGGTACCTTTTTAAATGGCTCGTGTTCCGGCCCATTTAATGCGGGTACCCGGTTTTCGGGTACCCGGATAAGACGGGTTGGACACCGGGTACCCGGTTTATATATTCTTTTTGAAATACGAAGCATAGGGATTAGGGAAGAAGGAGAATACAAAGTAAAAATTTAAATAACATAAGGTTTTTCAAAAATAGCTTTCATCCGCATCTATTAAAAATATCATATATGTATTTTTTCACCCAATTTCTATTATTCAGTTAAATCATAGCCAACAGGAGAATGCTCAATTAAACTTAATTTGTTTAAAAATACATGAACATTGAACACTTGGTCAAAGCAAAGTTTAAAAATACATGAACATTGAACACTTGGTCAAAGCAAAGCTTAAAAATACATGAACATTGAACACTTAGTCAAAACAAAGCTTAAAAATACATGAAGATGAATTACGTGGGACATGAATACATGACTATAACATGTGTCTTGCTTGTAGCGTGATGTTTTCTTCTTGGTGAGACATGCGTCCTGCTACTGTTGTAGTATTAGAAAATCAGAAATTGAGTTTAGAAAAAGATTCATATTGAAAAAAAAATTAAAATACCTTAACAAGATAAAGATTCTAGAACAAAGATGCAAATTTTTTTCTGAAATTAAAAGAAAGAGAAAAGGCGGATGGAGTTCAGGAGGAGAAGAGAACGACGCTAGTGCAGGGTAAATATTTAGATTTGTTTTTTAATTTTTGACTATCAGTAATAAGAGAATTAGAAACCCTAAAAAAAGTATATATATATAGTAACTAAGCAGGTCATTAACGGGTACCCGGATCTTTTTAAAATCGGCCCATGACCCGACCTGGACATTTCAAATTTTTTTATTTTTTGACCCGCCATTTATGAGACGGATCAGCAGGTCATCGGGTCGGGTCGGGTCGGACGGGTCGGGTATTTTTGAACACCCCTACCATTCATTTATCAAGTAAAAAACAAACTCTTTCAATCACATTCATTAGGTTTTTTAGTTGCCCTATGTTTTCGATTTTCAATCGGAAAAAAATCTTTGATTTATTTATCCTATCATAAATCAAACAATCAACTCAAAATCTGAATATTGCTTCAATCATACTATATACTAAAGCAATAAAAGACTTGGACACGTGTCATTGCAACAATAAAAGTTTTCCCTCCTAATCCTATTACTTAAATTTTATTTTAGGTATTTTTTTATCTTTAATTTTATTAATTCATCATTTATTTATCTATCGATACATCACATTATGTATTAAAGCAATAGAAGATTTGGACACATGTCAATACATCAAAAAAATTTTTTTGTCCCAAAATAACATTACTTAGATTATTTTAGTTAATTTTAATTTTAAAATGGATATTCATATGCTAATAGCATAAAAACATTTGCAAATTCAAATATTATTGTTATATAAATAAGTTTTATTATTCATTATATCTATTTATCTCAATTATAATGTTTTTTTATTTTTTATTTTTTATATTATTGAGAGTTGTAACATTGCTATAAACAATGATTTAAGAGTCATACTATATTTAAGAGCAATAGAAGATTTGAACATGTGTCACTATAACAAGAAAAATCTTTTATTTCAATGCTATAACATATCTCGATGGAAGGTTTTTTTATTTTTTACTTTTTATATTACCGGGAATTGTACCATTTCTATAAAACAATCATTAAAAAGTTATATAATAACTTAATTACATATATAAGATTAATAGTTTTTTATGGAAATAATACCATCATTTAAAGTTGTTCTATTTAGCTCAACAAGAATATCACTACCACTAGACGGTATTGGAGCACACCTAAGCTCTATATTACCATCAAATCCAACATCACCATAACGAAATGGATGGTTATTAGGCAACCATCACTACAACATAATTTACTTTTAGTGGGATATATTTAGCGACATTTAATTTAAATGTCGCTATTCCAAATTTCTTATAGTGTATATAGAGGATTTAGTGACATTTATTAGACCCATTACCAGCATATTAATAAGTTACACTACAGCTTTTAACAACATAGGATCTAGTGACATTTATCACAAATGCCACTATGGACTATAGTGACAATTACATATGCCACTAAATATCAAATTAAATGTCGCTAAATCACTTTATAGTGGAACTTAAAATAAAAACCAATAATTATTACACTAAAAATATGAATTAGTGGCATTTTTTTAATGCCACTAAATCCAATATCGCAAAAAGCTAAAGTTGTTGTAGTGCATTTTCTGTGCCCTATATAGCAAAATTTATGTCCGTTTTCCAACCACAAAGAATGTGTTTGGTCAGCACATGATGGACATGCATAACGACCCTTCGTACTCCAACTAGACAAGTTTGCATATGCTGGAAAGTCATTGATGGTGGAATGAAGAGCTACCCTTAACTTAAAGGTTGTCTTGCTGTATGCATCAAACGCATCAACGTCTTCCCACAATTGTAACAATTTTTTAATAAGTGGTTGCAAGTACACATCAATATCATTACCAGGAGCTTTTTCCCAAGGAATTATCATTGATACTATGATCGATGATTGTTTCATGCAAAGCCAAGGGGTAGGTTGAAAGGAATCAATAACACAGGCCAAGTACTATTACTCATGACACGAAAAGGATTAAATCCATCACTTGCAAGCCCTAACCTAACATTTCGTGGATTATATGCAAAATCAGGGTATCGCTCATCAAAGTCTTTCCATGCTTTACCATCTGCTGGATGTCTAAGAATTCCATCATTAGTCATATCCTAGTGCCAAATCATGTCCTCGGCTATTCTTGATGACTTATACAACCTAAGTAGCCTTGGTATGAGAGGGAAATAACGTAAGACTTTACTTGGTAATCTTCTATCCTTATCCTTCCATCGTGATGTATGACACTTGGCACATTCATCTTGGTTTTCTCTTCCATCCCAATATAAAATACAATCATTTGGACAACTATGGATTTTTTCATATTGAAAGCCCAAATCCTTATTCAATTGCTTGCAATTATTCCAGGATGACGGAAAAGGAATTATATTAGGAAAGACTGTTACCAATAAAGTCAATAACTGATCAAATGATTTGTTAGACCAACCATACATGGATTTCAAATGAAATAGGTGCAAAATAAAAGAAAGTTTTGAATAACTTGACCCCGGATATAGTACTTCGTCAGCCATTTCTTTGACCCTTTCATATCCAGCATCCTCATGATGTTCTTTCTCGCCCACTCCATCGTTAAAATGAAAACCATTATTTGTATCATCATCCTCATCTTCTCCCTCTATCGCGTCTCCCATCTCAAAATTATTACTATGATCATTATTCTCGATACATTCTTATCAAATAGTGTCAAAAATATCATTCAATAATGTTGTAGTATCAACAAGACCATTTATCTCATGATCGTTATTGATCAAGCTAGTTAGAAGATGTTGGTATGTAAATTGTTTTCCAGTAATATATCCAATCTTTGTAGCTACGCATAAATCCATTAAACATCAAATGACGTGTAACAATATCTCTACTAAACCATGCATTTTTTCCAACTTGGCATTTATTACAAGGACATATTATAACCTTAGGATCCAAAGTGTGAGCAAAAGCAAAATGAAGAAAAGATTCAACTCCCTTTATGTATTCATCAGAGGTCCGATGCATATTAATCTAGCTTTTATCCATTATTTTTAAGTACGTTGTGGCCTAAAAGTTAACATTTTTGGTAACTCAACTAGATTAGTTATACTATCATCTAAAATTTCAAACAATTAGCTATACTTAGAATTATAATATCAACACCGTCCAGGTTCACATAAACTATGACATTAAATCATAAATCCCACACCTATTAATTCCTCAAAACTTGGAGAACTAACAATTACTTGATTATTTTCAGTCCCTTATTTATGATGATTAGGTACTTAATTAAGTGAATAGAACATTATTATATTAACAAGACTACAGAGTTATGCTTATAAAAAATAATACTTCTACTAGTGTTAACATCAATGAGCAATTGTTAAATGAAAACAAAATTTACTATACAATGAAAACCAACTCAATCAACATAGAAAGGGCAAAAGAAATTTTACATACACAGTGACAAAATTATGAGCAAACACAGTGACTGTACTCTCACGAACCAAACACAGTGACTGTACTCTCACGAACAAAATTATGAGCATACACAGTGTTAACATCAAAGAGTTATGAAACTCTCACGAACCAAACACAATGACTACTTTCACGAACAAAATTATGAGCATACACAATGTTAACATCAAAGAGTTATGATGTACTCTCACGAACCAAACACAGTGACGAACGGAAAATAAATAATAACTTCAAACAATGAGCAATGGTAATGTCATGAACCCGTGATGATGCTCAGATTATTCAAACAATTCATAATTTCCACCATTCAAGAGTAAGAGTTCTAGGGAAGAGAGGGGAAAGTCATTAAAATTCATCCTTAATAACTTCAAAAAAACAACAATAATTCATAATTTGATTACATACCTTAGAGAGATGAACCCACAAGATAGATTGTATGTAGATTTTAAAAGAAGGAAAATGAAAAAATTAGGGTTACTTTGTCGTGGAGTGGGTAGAATTCAGAAGGGAGAAGGGAGAAGGAGATGAGTGGTTTTAGTGTGGCGCGCGAAATTGGCTGCTTCAAATATCTGCTATATTATTTTAATTTTTGTGGCTGAATGTATAATATCTTAACATTATTTTATTAGTGTGGCTGATTTTCCACACTTATAAGTGTGGCTGAATTGAATATATATTTTTTTAATTATCGTTTAGCCACGCTTATTAGTGTGGCTGAATGTATAATATCTTAACATTATTTTATTAACGTGTAGCCACGCTTATGAGTGATATTATTGGTCTCACGCTTAATAAGCGTGCCTAAAATGCAATAAGTGAGTCTAATTGCAAAAATATCTGTCACGCTTAATTAAGAGTGCCTAAATAAGTGTAGCTACATGCTACATTTTTTGTAGTGTAATTAAGTATTAATACAATCACCTAGTAAAGCTATAATACTCACTCCGAACCAATTTAGTTGTTCCACTGGTTTTTTACACTATTCATCAATTCCGTTTAATTTGTATTTTATTCTTAATCCATAAGTTAAAACATAGTCATGTGGGATCTTGTTTGATTTGTCTCAATGCAAGGATTATTCTTATCAACTTTTCATAATTTTTATTTAAGTATAATTAGAGATATTAAGATTCAAAATATTACCTTGACAGGTGTGCTCAACACAAATGGAAAAACTAAATTGGTTGGGAGAGACTCGAGTGATAGGAGAGGAAAAGTAACATAATACTCCCTCTGTTCCATAATACTTGTTATAATTCATTTTTTTACGCAATCCAATGCATAATTTCGATCATTAATATTTTAAACTACACCTAGCTAAAAATTATAAAAGTTAAATATTATGAAAATATGCAATTAGACAATTCAAACAAGATTCCACTTGACTATCTATCTTCTTACACATCAGTCGTTATATATAAAATAAACTCAAACTATAAATAGTACTCGTAAGTCAAATGCAGCGAGTATTTCGGAACGGAGAAAATATTTATAGTAATGGCAATATAGGTAAAATACCTCAAAATTGAATGGCAATACTCAAACATCCGCATTCATAATAATCCCAACTCCATTACATAAACACGGCATCTCGTAAGTCAAAATTCAGAAACATTCCATTAAGCCCACTGCCCACCTTTCTCTTCTTCTCTTCCCAACCTCCCATTTCCTTTCTCTCTCCTCCCTTTCTCTCTCCTCCTCCTATTGTATAATCTCGTACCAGACGTAATTCAACAACAGAGAGAGAAAAATCATTTCAAATTTATTAATTATTTGCTAATTAAATAAGAAAATAAATCATAAAAAATGTCTGGAATTAGGAAGAACAATATTCTTCTTTATCTCTCTCTCCTTTCTTTCTTCGCCGTCGTCTCAAACGCTGCGTTTAATCGCCCAACTATCTCCTTTGACGAAGGCTACTCTCCTCTTTTTGCTGATTTCAATATAAAAAAATCCGACGATGGCCGCAGCGCAAACCTCCTTCTCAACCGTTACGCCGGTAAATATTTTTTATTTCATCCGATCAGTTATAATTTACATGATTTTATAATTTTAAAAATCTTAATTGCGGAATTAAATCAATATAGATCATAAACAAGATTTAATTGCTCAATTAATTAAGTTTTTTTTTATAAACAACGTCGAAAGATAATTAATCTAACCTGTTGGGAAAATCTATACCTATGGCTATCACAACTCACAAGAATAAAGTCTATTATGGTATGAAAGGAAAAACCTTTATAATTGTTATCTAAAGATCAGTGCAATAAAAAATTTAAGGTAATAGTCGAGGCCCGAGGATATTTTATAAATACACGCTAACAAGTCCTTTTATACGAGATTTCTTGTACTCTCCATATACTTGACGCTAAATATTTTATTTAAATGAGGGGTGGTTGAATCCGTAATCTTTTATCACGTTAGCTTTTAATATTTTTTAAGTAATTAACCTAATTAAAAATTTAAATTTATGATTCAGCTCCAGGAGTTGTTATTTTGTTTGGGGAGTAATTTTGGCGTCAATAGGAATTGTTATGTACTTTTTGTTAATAAAACAATTGTAAACGAATTTATGATACCCAAAGTCCCAAATGAAAATTTTGATAATTTATTATTCTTATTTTGTCTTTTTTATATTAAAACCTTAAAGTAAGTGTAGTATTGCTTTCTTGTTAATTATCACTTTTTACGTAATTTAATGAATAATTTTGATAATTTATTATTCTTATGAAAATTTGATAAGATAAAAGCAAAAGATTAGATGATTCAAACATGATCTATTTGACTATATTAATTCTTATAAGTTAGCTGTGGTATATAATACTCCCTCCTGTTCATAGAGAATGAGACATTTGAGTTTTACACCAAAACAAAGGAGCCACTTAAAAGTGAATGGAAAATTTTGTTTTTCCATAAAGGTATTGATATTTATGTTATGTTGTGTTGTTATAATAAGGGTAAAAGGGTAAAAAAATTGACAAAAATAAAAAAGAGACATTTTCAGTGAATTGACCCAATAAAGAAATGTCTCATTCTCTATGAATAGGAGGGATTATAAAATAGGCTTAAAAAATATTTGAGAAGGAATGATGTATATAAAATAATATGCTATTTCTAATATTCTTTGTTTTACTAAATAATTATTCAGGTTCAGGATTCATATCATCAAAATATTATGACTATGGATTCTTCAGTGCAAAGATAAAGTTGCCGGGTGACTACACGGCTGGAGTTGTAGTAGCTTTTTATGTAAGTACTAACACAATAACAATAAAATAATAATAATAATAATAATAATAATAATAATAATAATAATAATAATAATAATAATATTAATAATTACAATAATCATATATTATTTACTGTAAGAATAAGTATTAATATTTACAAAAATGACAGACATCAAATGGAGATGTATGGGAAAAAAGCCACGATGAATTGGACATAGAATTCTTGGGAAACGTGAAAGGAAAACCATGGAGGTTTCAAACAAACATGTATGGAAATGGAAGCACAAGTAGAGGAAGAGAAGAAAGATATAGACTGTGGTTTGATCCCACCAAAGATTTCCATCAATATAGCATCCTTTGGACTCGTAATAATATCATGTATGTATTACTCTCCCAACTTTTCATTTCTTTTTTTAATCATTTTTTTATTGCACATAAATAAATATTCTAGACCTAGGTTCTCCTATATTCTTTGAACCCATTTCATATATACTTTTTTTCCTTTTAATTAATTTGCTATTAAGAATGATATTTTTCCTACTGATATATCTCTATCGATAGAAAATTTAAAGGGATAAAATAGTACAATATTAAAACTAAGGTTAATAAATTCCTTTATGTTTGTAGCACGAGAACCACCCATAACATATCGACTAAATTAGCAGATACTCAAAACAAAAAGTATATATCCCAAAAAAATTATATATTGAGCTAGTTAACTCAAGTATGAACCACCTCATACAAGAATTTGTGTATTATTTATCTTACTATTATGTGTTAATAACACTTAAATACTAGTTAAATGTATTTTTTTTTTTATAAATTTGTATTCATACTCTTATTTATATATGTATTTTAAGGAAAAATAACAAAGTTAAGAGTATGCTATTACATAAAACTAATTCCAAGGAAAATACTTTTAACAATAGTAAGAAAGAAAAGGCAGTTAGGTAGAAGTTGGGCTGACTTGTTTTAGGTTTGGATGGCTGGAATTTGGCTTTTACCAGCCACCCACTTTTTCTAACGCGGATTAGAAACGATGTCAAGAAAAGGAAGGACTGCTTTTATTTTAATTTTTTAAAAGATTTTGAAGAGATTCATTGTATTAGTGCTGAAATGATCGCATACAAAAAGGATTGAATATTTTAAGTTATGTAATTTGTATATAATAATTATAATTACGGAATTGTAGAAGAGAATATCTAAATCTAATAAAAATAAATAAATCGAAAATTAATTATTATTATTATTATAGATAGTGATAACTAAACTTTTATCAAAAATAAAAAAAAAATTCTTAAATACTAAACTAACTCCTTGAAAAATAGACCTTTCTAATCAATTGTGAAGATTTTTGTCCCAATTGCTTAGTTTTTTTTATTGACCATCTTTCTACTTTCTCTGTTCTGATTTACTTGCTAATATTGCATGGGCACAAAGATTAAGAAGTTACTGTGCAATGATGAGTAGTAGGTGGAAAGTTGTTTTTTTGGAATTTTTTAATATTATTTGTTGAAAAATAAAAAAGAAAAATAGGAGTAATTAGATATAGAGTAAGATAAAAATAGAAGTAGGTATAACTTTAAATGATTGGTTTTTTACTAAAAAGGGAAATGTAACAAGTAATATGAAATTTTCCAAAATAGAAAATGTAGCAAGTATTATGTAACGGAGAAAGTATTATTTTATATTGCCTATATACATATTTACGCCTCTTTTCTCCATGTGGTTAGGTAGCTTTTCATGTATGTGAAAAAATTTTTTGGTGGCTCCTTTTCTTTAATGAAAATTCTAAATTACTTGACAATATGCATCTAATCTTAATACTACCTTCAATTCATTTAAATTGTCTTATTTGCTTTTTCATACTATTTATCAATCTTTCTGAATTTGTATTTTATTCTTAATCTTCAAGTTTTAAAACATAATCATGTGAGATCTTATTTGATTCGTCTCAATGCAAGGATTATTCATATAATCATATCAGCTTTTCATAATTTTTATTTAAGCATAATGAGAGATATTAAGAGTCAAAATGTTACCTCGAAAAATATGAAAAAGCAAATGGGACTATTGAAATAAATTAGACGGAAAAATATATTTTTTTTCAATATTTTCACTTGATAATTACAATCAAGTACAATTATTAAAAAAATATTATTAAGATTAGATGCTTATATAAAACATACACGTGTAAATTTATCCTTTCACAACTCATAGAAATCCTTTTTTCTTTTTTTACTTTTATTCAAATATTTTTTGGGATGGTTATCCTAACTTGATAAATTAGAGATAATTTTAAAGTAGTGTATATGATACTCAATTTATTGCTATATTAGCTGTATATCTTTATGAAAAATATAAGAAAAACATATAACAATTATTTTTGTTATGTTCAAGCTATAACAATTAGCTAAGAATATCATAATATCAACTTATCCTTCAAATTGGAACTTTTTCCTTTTTTAGCTTCCATCCACTACAATTCCATTATATTCAAATATATGTTTATTCATGAATGTTATGTGTAACCAATTATTTGACTTTTTAACCTCTCTAAAAATACAATTTGGGTATCTTTAGCTAAAAATTTCTTTATGGGTCTTTTAACTAAAACAAGGGCTGATTCAAAAAAAAAAAAAAAAAAACTAAAACAAGGGCAGGTGTTCCATAGCTCCATACCAAGCACTATCATTGCTTATGGGGAAAATTTACGTGTCACGAATTTTTGCTCATAATTAATGAAGACGTGTAAAAGTAGTACTCGTTCGTTAAAGTTGTTTTCATTAGTTATTTTGAGATGTTTTATTTATTGTTTTTCTAAATAAATTTTAATTTATATCACAAATGTTAAACATATTTAACCTTGTTCATCTTCATTTTAAAATTTTAAAAATGTTTATGGTCTCTACATATTTTCCACATATTTTCCGCTAATATTATTAATATTTTTATATTGCTATAATGTTCATATGTTTTACACTAATTTTATTTTAACATGTTTTAATGGTTGAGGTCTTCATATTTGTTTATGCTTATGGTGTCCATTTTTCTCCATCAAATTTATTATTCAATAAAATAATATATCTATTATCTAAAAGATTATATATTTCTTAATTAATTACCATGTTTATTCCTTAGCTTGTAAGAACAACTTTAAGGAACATAGATATTATATAAATATTAAGACCGTTAGAAGTAAATTCTTATCGGAATTTTATCTCAATTGGAACAAGCTAGTACCATTTTTTTTAGTTATAACTCTAAATTCGATTCTCACGTAACTTTTTTTTTTTTGTCTTGACCTACCTTGTGATAATAAATTAATCTATTCACTACATAGCCATGCATTCATGATCATCTTTAAACTAGCTTGTTGAATTGATAAGACATAATTCTAGTCCTAATCCTAATCTTGAGTTGATAAAAGTTGAAAGATTTGACACGTAGGAAATGTTTTGTTGATTATTTTATTGGATATAAATCAATAGGTAGTTAGTAGATAGTTTGGTGAGCAAGAAAATATGTGATTTGGTGAGAGCATCTAATACTAAAATTGATAATTATATGTTGTGATGATTGAATAATTCAATGTGTACCTCAAACATCAAACATGGAACAAATCCTAGCTGTGTTGCACTTAGAACTACTCTTAATTCTTAATGGTCATTTTCAAACAAAGCTATCCTATCCTAACTGTAAGCCTTAGCTTGTTTAGGTGATCCAAATTTAAGCAATATCTCCTATGCTTTTAGGTAGACAATCATTAACTTTTATATTTACTCCTCTATCCCAATAGAATAATAGAATAGTGCACAAATAAATGATCTGTTTTTAAGAAAAAGTATATATTTGTTAAGAAAATAAAAAAATTAGAATGTATGAATGATAATAATAAAAAAAAGTAGCTAGCAACTATCTAAATATAAAATTGATATAAAATAGGAGAGACAATCTAAAATAAAAAATAATGCTAAATAAAAGAGACGAATAGAGTATTACTCTAACTCTTTCCCATTTATTTTACATTATTTTAAATTATACGGTGAGAGTTTTACTGGTAGTACTCAAGTACATTAATTTTAAGTGTTTCACTTCAATGTGATATTTGATGATGTATCATTAATTGTTTTCTTGCTATTATTAGAAAGTTATGTCCATATACTTTCCTTTAAATCATTTTCTATGTATTATTATTATTATTTATTGTTGCTGTTAACTTTTAATTTTACCAAAAATTGATTTCATAAATATATATGAATAGACCCGCCTATGTAATGATTTATCTTTTCTCTTTAGACTTGTATATTTTATCTAAATAGATTTTGCAAGTCTAGGTATAAAATCGTTTCATCATAAGATGAACTTATTTTCTAATTGATCAATTTAAAAATATAAATAATCACTTTAAAGCTATAATTAAGTAATTACTTTGAGATGATAAATATACATTGCGTCAATCCGATTGGTCTCACTATAACTGTACGCCATCTCATTCAAGAATTTGTGAAAATATTCCATTTTAACTAATAAGGTGGACAATCTTCAGTACTTGTACCTTATTGGACCTTTTACATGCAATGCAGATTTTACGTAGACAACGTCCCAATAAGAGAAATTGTTCGTAACGAAGCAATGGGCTCGGACTACCCATCTAAACCCATGTCCCTCTACGCCACCATATGGGACGCCTCAAGCTGGGCCACCGCCGGCGGAAAATACAGCGTCAAGTACGAATTCGAGCCTTTCGTCTCAGAATTCACCGACTTTGTGCTCGAGGGGTGTCCAGTAGATCCCCTCGAGCAAGTCCTCGACATGTCCTCTTCCTCCGATTGCTCGATCGAAAAGTCCGAGCTCGAAAACAAGGAGTACTCCAAAATCACCCCATCAGGGCAAAGAGCCATGAAGTGGTTTAGGGAGAAGTACATGTACTACTCTTACTGTTATGACACGGTCCGTTACCCGGTCCCACCACCGGAGTGTGTGATCGTCCCGTCGGAAAAGGAGAGGTTCAAGGAGACTGGACGGCTCAGATTTGGTTCCATCCCTAAGAGGCAAAGAAGGCGGAGAGGTCGTGCAAGAAAGCAAATAAATAATAAATTATATGTATCAAATGAATTAGAAGCAAATATGTGAGTATTTTTATAGTGGGATTGGATATAATTGATGTAAATTAAGAAGAAAAATAGGTAATATACTCCCTCCGAATCATTTTAGATGTCCCATTTGGGTTTTCACGGTTATTAAGGGTGGTGCGGAGTCCATTAAAAAGGTGATAGTTGGACATTTTAATTGATTAAATTAATTGTAAATGCGGTAGTTGGGTATTGGGAATTGGAAAAGTGGGTCTATTTAGGTAAAAAAAAATAGACAAAAAAGGAAATGAGACAATTAATATGATTTTGCCAAATAAGAAAATGGGACATCTAAAATGATTCGGAGGGAGTATATGTTTATGTGGTTGATTCTTTGGGGTGTTTTGGGTATATTGTATTATATTATTACAGTCTATAATTTAATTATAAATGGCTCTATAAAGGATTGATCGAATACTACTCATTATTATGTGGAACCATATTATGTTTTTACACATATATATTACATAAATCTTTTTATTCTTCTATAATGAGCAAAATATAGGCTTGTAATTTTGTTTTGCCTTTTTCTATGTTATTTAATATTTTTTCGTTCGATTATACTTGCTGCATTTGATTTTTTACGCAATCTAATTGTTATTTTGATTAATTATATATTTAATCAACTTTGTACATTTAAAAATTATAAAAAGCTAATAATATGAAAGTATGCATTTTAATGATTCAAATAAGATCTCCCTTGACTATTATTTTTCTTACCTATTAATCATATAATATATAAAATATGCTTGAACGTTGAACAATGTTAAAAAATAAATTGTGGCAAGAATTTTAAAATGCAAAGGAAGTATTAAGTTAATTCAATTTGTCTTATTTTTCATTTTAATCTTTTTTCTTATAAATTTGTCTCATTTATATTTTTTTGTTATGATTTTTCCGGTTTTACTCTTTATATTCTCTCTTATCTCTATATATATGCTATACTTTATCCCATTATATTTAATTTTTTAGTCTATGTGAAAAAGTCTTTGGGGCTATATTGAAGGTACGTATGTATTCAACTTCAAAGGAAGTTTCTTCATTTTCATTCCAATATGATTTGTGATTTTCTTGGCATATGCTAATTTTATGAGTTAAAGGACAAATTCAGAGACTTAGGTTTTAGAATTAACTTTTTAAGTCATGTAATTTGACAAATTTAAAATTTAAAACACCAATTTCAAGGATCAAAATTCACATTCCAACTTTTATATATTAGGATGACTCAAACATAAAATTAGTATATTAAAAACTTAGAAATTAATTTTTAAGTCTTGAAATTGATATTTTAAGTCTTAAAATTAGTCTTTTAATATGTCAGAATTAAATAAATACTCATTGGGTATAGATCAATCGCATGACTTTAATCGTTTGACAGGAAACTTAATTTAAAAAATATTTTAATTAATTATGAAATTATGTGATGGTCTAGCTTTAGTAAGAATGTTGCAAAGCAACTTGAGCATATACATTCATTGATAGCGTATGGTGCTAGTATTTTGACCTATAAAAGGTACTACTATTAAATATTCGTATATTGAATTTTAAAAAATTATTATAGGGAGTTTAGGACTTTAGGAATGGAAATCACCTGGAGAAAATATGGAGACTAATTTTGTCACTTTTTCCATTGTGTTTTGATTTTAACCAATAAATCATATAATTTAATAACTTTGCTGTAAAATGACAAATAACAGTCTCATAGCCAATTTTCAAATATATTAAAATTATTAAATATTATATTTTAATGTAGATTCTTATTTAAAATTACATCTGAAAATTGATAGTTTATTTAAAAACTTTATCACAACAATATTATTCAAAATCTTTTATTAGAGTCGATTTTATGATCATGTAATAATTATCAAAATATAACTTTGATGTGATGAATGACATAATTCGTAGTTAAAGTCTTTTTTAAATTAAATAAATTTAATTAGATAAATGTTATCACTACTATTATGAATTTATATATTTCGAAATTTTTTGCAAAGAATATGCCTAACTAATTGTATTTTTGGTTGGAAAAGAATTTCCTAACTTATTTAGACAATACTTTTTGCAGCTATGTTTATTTCAGTCAATAAAAATCGTCAATAATTTTGCAGCTATGTTTATTGGCAATATTTTCCTATGTCAAATGGAATTGGTACATTTCTATCTCATCTATGTACTTTTCTCATTTTTTAATATGTGTATTTTTTTCTCCTAATCTTTGATACATTAAAAAATTACACCTGAGGAGTATTAAAATCGAAAAAGTACCAAGAAGACAAACTATACAATTTTTAGCGATATACATTCGGGTTATTGAATCGTTTTCAATCACGCATTTCGCTTCGGGTAAAAATCAAATACTTCTTGTGTCCAAATTGAATTTTACACCATTGTAAATTTATTTTTTAAGTCAATTTAAAGTCGAATTTAATTATAAAAAAGCGGATAAATCTCAAAAAGGGGTCTATTTTAGACGCACATAACAACAAAGAATGAACATTTATTCTATGGGCTAGGTAGCTTTGATTCTAAAAAAACCATGGAAAAAATATTGAGCAAGATGAGTAGGTCACAAGCAAGTTAGTAAGAAAGTGATGAGTCACAAATCAAATCAGAATGATAATTATAAAAACCATAAAAAGCTGATAAAAGTGATGGAGAAAGTTTTGTATGGATTTGGTCCACACTATTTTATTGTATATTAATCTTAAAAATTATAAAAAAAATAAGCATTTTCGCTTAATCAATACATGTAAATACAATCATTGAAAAATACTTACTATTATTAACAACCCGATACATACTAAAATAGCGTAGACCAATTCTATACAAGACTTTTATTAGATACACTGTAGTTGAACTATTGTGCCTGTGACCATTGATCCAAATTCACACCAATTAAAATACTAGTCTGTAGTTTCTATACATACATCATACATAATACCACTTGACACTTGTGGCGTATAATTTACTACATTTTAGTTAGCAAAGTTCACATGTTGTCTAGAATTCTGCCGCAAATCAGAGTAAGTCTGAGACCATATAATTCACAAGCTGAGACTAATAGAAAAAGTATGATTTAAGGAACAAGTATATGTGGAGTATTTGGTAAGACTTTTCTACATACCCTTTTTTAAGTGTACGTAGCCTTTAGAATGTCACGAGTTCCACCTATAATAAGGATCACCAATACCATGCTAGGATTTAGTTAATCAAAAAACATTTATTAATTTTATGATCACAAAAACTTGCCTATTCTAACGATCATAATTGGGCCGGCCCATTGCAGGCGCGTGTTCTACACGCACGCCTATTTCACTCTAGAATTCCATTTATTGTTTTTTTTTTATTTTCTGGACATTTTTTCAATTTGGACCTTAAAGGTATCAATTTTAACCTTAAAGTTATCAATTTTAACGTAAAGTAGTACTTAAACATATCAAGTAAAGTAAATTTTCAATTTGAACCTATAAGTGATCAATAGTGGCGTTAAACTGATCAATTTCTACCAAAAATTAAATTGATATCTTTAAGGTCAAAATTAATACATTTAAGAGTAAAATTGAAAAATGCTCAGAAAATGAAAACGAAGAGAGAAAGCATGTAAAATGCGCGAATTAAGCCGGCCCATTCTTATCTCAATTTGAGACGGTCTCCCCCAAGAGAAGCTGTTTTATGATATAGAATTATAGATCTATGCGAATGGTTTAGTAGGATGCTATATTTTTATTATAGGGGCTATAATTAGTTTAGTTATTTATGTAGTATGATATTTATAAATTGGGATTGGTGATTTAAACTTATTGTTTGTTATATCGTTCTTGTAACTTTTCATGCACTAAAAAAATATACAAAATAGCAAGCTAATTTTTAAGAATATATATCATCTTTACGATCAGTGCGTTTTAATAATTTATTTAAATTTACAGAATTGGAAATGAAAAAAGGAGGTGCATTTAAATATCTATTATTCTTTAATAGGGACGATTTTAGGTTCCGACCACCTAGGGCCCAGTAAATAAGGGTCTCATATATTAACAAACTCTTTATAGCTAATTAGTCAAGCATAACTCAGTTGGTCACATGTTTTTCTGTAATATTGTTAGGGGTTAAATTTTGGTCTCGATTTTATTATTAATAGTTGATGAAGGACTTTAATTTTTAAACATCAAAAAGTAAATAGAATAATATATTCTTTTCTCCGCTTTTGATATTTAACACTAGTTTTTCATTAAAAAACACACATTCAATGAATAATTTTTTATTCATTATAATAAAATACTTCATATAACAATTACTCTCCTATTTCATTTGTTTTTCTCATTTACATTTTCGCATATCCCAATGCAAACTTAAAAACTAAATAAATTTTAATTGTGAGTTTTTCAAAAATTTTAAGAGTTAATTTTTTGAAAGTATATATGTTGAGACAAATATATCAAATCCCATATGAATATTTTTTTCATAGATCTATAAGAAATCATAGTCAAAATTGACGCTAAAACTCGTAAATTTTATTTGAGAAGAACATATGAAAAAAGAAGGGAGTACATTAGAATTTTTGGCTTTCTAATTTCTTTGACTTCTTGGCAGTGGCAGTATTAGGGGTAAATCTTGAAAAGATTTATCAACTAGGTTATTAAAGTTTATTTAAATTTATTAATTTTTATTGAGTTTAGTAAATCTAAATTAAAACTGTTCTTGTTTAGGACTGGATACAATTAATTAATGAGCTAATACTAAATTAACGCTTTGGATTTTATCTTCAATAAGGTGATGTTAGTTGTTTGAAGGTTTGTCTTTGTTGTGAAGCAAATCTTGCAATAAAATCACCTTGAATGCTAAAGAGTATTGCACATCTATAATAACTATACCTAAAACAAAACACGGCTTACATCATCACCTTTCAAAATTGCTTACGTGTCGTATTCTTATTAAAAATTTTCCCTCTAAATTTAAATGATGATGTCATCCTTATTATGATCTTTGACTTTGTATCTCTTATTTTGAGTATATTATTATCTTATCAATTATTATTTTTTTAACTTTTTGGGTCAAATCACATTTAATGTATTAGAAAACTATATAATTTTATTTCATTTATTTTAATTATTTATAAAATGTTTTTAATTTTATTTATTAAATAAATATTATTTAGTGTATTGGATATTTTAAAATGGTTAAAACATAATATACTATTATTATGTTAAATGAATACTACTCTCTCCGTTCCTAATTGATTTTCCTATTTGGGAATTTCACACATATTAAGAAAAAGAGAATCTTTGAGGTTAATGGGTATTATTTTAATTAGATATTAGTGGGAAGTAATGATTGTATTGAAATGATGAGAGAGAAAATAATTGTAGATATAATAAAATAATCAAAAAAAATCTGATTTAATTAAGGGGAGAGAAATTACATGGAGGGAAAGTAACTACTTTCCAAATTGGGAAAGTTTACATTTTTGGTTCTAAAAAAATGAGGGAATAATTACAATTAAATGGACGAACTTCATAAAAATAGCCATCCAAAACAGAAAAATTTGGCCTTGCATTGGCCAAATTAGGAATACATGGATTAGTAAAATCAATAATTACAAGTATAATCTCCAAAAAAATGACCTTATAAATTCCTAATCATCTTATTAAAGCTGTTGAATTAAGGCTTGAAGCAGCAAAATTGTCCAGCAACGAAAATCACAGCAACATCACAACAACTTCAAACAACCAAAGAAAATTGTGCTGCCACGAAAATCCAACACAGTAACATCACAGGAGTGTCAAAGCTTGATAATTTGCATCATTAGCCTTGTAATGGCTTCAGATAATGACGATGAGCTACAGGGGGCTTGGTATTTTGGATCAAATGCATACGATCCACAGTCCAACTCCGAGTCAGAGGAGGAGCCACAAGAAATTGATGCAGAACAACCAGAACAACAACCTCAACGTAAGCCAAGGCTTACAAACGAGTTGAGGCATCTCATTTTACATGAAATGTTGTCACTTAAAGTTAGTGACTCACTCCCACATGGAACATTCGTTCGAATAGCAAACAAATACGGGTACACACCAAGAACAATTCGAAACTTATAGAAACGTGCAATTGAAAGCAAAGAAGAAAACAAGCCTGATGTTGTCGATTCCAAGTTCAAAAATTGTGGAAGAAAAAGACTTCAAGTGCCACTAAACGTACTTGAATCAAAACCAATGGGTGAACGTACATGCATAAGAGATGTTGCAACATGTTTAGACTTGGCACCAACAACGGTTTGGCGATTAATTCAAAGAGGGGAGATTAAGGTACATTCAAATCCACTACACCCTTCATTAACGGATGCAAACAAGGCAAGAATGGTTGAGTGGATTTTAAGTCTCATTCAAGAAGACACAATTCATCTTCATCCAATGTATAAAGCTATGTATGACTTTATACATATTGATGAAAAATGGTTTTACTTAACCAAGAAGACACAAAGAGTTTTTTTAGCACACAAAGAAAAATTTCATCTAGGGCGGGAAAGTCATCGAAATTTATTCCTAAAGCCATGTTTTTAGGGGCGGTTGCAAGGCCTAAACGGAATCAACATGACCAATGCATATTTGATGGGAAATTTGGTATTTTCCTTTTCGTGAATAGGGTTGCAGCACAAAGAAATTCAATCAACCGTCCAAGGGGGTATATAGAAATTAAACCAAATGAGTCGGTTACTCAGGAAGTTTATATGACTATGCTCATAGAACAACTAATTCCAGCAATTGTTAGAAAATGGCCAAGTGATGGTCCATCCATAATTTTCATCCAACAAGATAACGCAAGGGTTCACATAACAAATGATGATCCAATTTGGCAACAAAACAATAGGCAAGGGGGATTAACATTCATTTTAACTCAACAACCACCAAATAGTCCCGATTGTAATATTCTAGATTTGGGTTTTTTTAGGAGCATACAATCACTAATGCATAAGAAAGTGCCAAAGAACATGAATGAGTTAATAAAAGCAGTGGAAGATGCATTCGAAGAGTTACATCCAAAGACTTTAACCAATGTTTGGATTTCATTACAATACCACTTAAATGAAATCCTAAAGGTTAAAGGGTCTAATGACTATGTTCAACCACACTTAGGGAAAAAAGTGCAAGAAGACAATGGAAGGTTACGATTACAAGTGCGAGTACCATCACAATTGGTAAGGGAATCCGTACGTTTCCTTAACCCAAGCACAAATCAGCAAGGCACACAAACAGAAAATGAAGATGCTGCACACATAATCAACAAATACTTGAAGCATATGATGACGCAGTAGAAGAATCTCAAAGATAATTAGAAAGTGAAGCCCCTCAGTTAATTTGTTATCATCATTAAAATTGTTTCTATAACACTTAGGAGCAACTAATTGTGAAATGAACATCAAAAAAGAAATTTAAGATCATGCATATGTATTTACTTCATTATATAATGATCATTTCAGTATTTTTGCCCCCTGATTCATCATTGAGGTCTTTCAACCTCTCAGTTATTTTAAATATCAACAAGAAATGAAGCAAATTACAGTATATGAAACTAAAAATCATATGATGTGTCGATTGTACACAATTGCTACTCAACCAAGTAATTATAGATAATTTTTCAGATTTTTGAAGCAAGTAAAAGCATAAACACATCACAGGGGTTTTTTTTAAAAAAATTCATGAACAGACTTCAAAAAGAGTAGACGAAATCAAACAGGTTTAGAAGAAATTCCAAAACATAAATCCAACATCACAAAATCAAACAATTCCAACAGCAAATATCACCAGCACATACCATTATTTTACAATTAAAAGGAAGTCCAAATAAACCTTACATAATTCATTTACGTTTTTTAGGGTTTTTTTCACCCCTTGAAGCAATAACTTCATCAGGAGTGTTAGGGACAACCAAATTATCTTGGTCTTCATGAATCTTGGATGGAGTTGAAGGATTAACGTCAGATGGAGACTCCAAAAATTACTCAAGAACACTTTCTGGTAATTCTTCTTCAACATTAGGAGAAGGAGTAGAATCACAAAACCTAGATATAGTATCATCCTCCATGGCCTTTTGGTATGATTCAAGATCTTTTTTAGTCCATCTAAGAATTTCATTTGAATAAGAGTGTGACCTCCCTTTATAGGAACAAGAACAAAATTCTCCACGGTCACGTAAACCGTCATAAAGGTATGATGGTATGGTTGAATCACTCTTAGATTCGTCGTTTTCCATGGACAAACCAAAGATTAAAACAGTAACAATGGAAGACGCAGAAAACCAAAACAGAGGGCTAAAAAAATCAAACTCAACCAAAATTCACAAAACGAACCTCAAAATGAAGACCAAATTCCGATCTATATTTTAATGCAGTAAAAATGGAGTAAAAATGATGAATGAACAGGGGGTAAATGCTTAGAATTTCATGGAAGAAACTCAAATAAAAGAGAGAGAAAGCAATCGTTTATTTTGGGAGAGGAAGAGTGTTAAATCAAAAGCAATAATGACGCGTGGTTCTCCCAAGGCAATTAAAAGAATCCAAAGGGGAATAACCGGTTTTTTTGGGTAAATTAGGGTATTTGAGGGGTATAAATGGGAAAAAAAACTTTCCAAAAATGGAAAGTATTCCAAAGTGGAAAAACAAATGGAACTACCTGTTATAGTAAGGTGGAAAAACAAAAAGGAACGGAGGGAGTATTATTTATACTCTTGGTTACTTAAATGCAATGAATAATTCTAATATGATTTAGCTTGTGATTATTTTTATGTTAGTAACTTATATTTTTATGAGAAAATATTATCTTTGACGTTTAAACTAATAAAACAATTTAACATAATTATTTGTATTTACATTTGATTTTAAAGTGTGTTATTGATAGTAATAATATTTAATTTTTTTATAAATTAATATTGTAATAGGTATTTTTGTTAGAAAAATTAATATGTTATTTTTTATTTAAAAAATTCATAATTTCGTATTGTACTTAAGGTGAGAACCATTCGCTCATTTATTCAAAATAAAAAAATAAAAGTATAAATATAATTATATTGCACATAATGCAAAATATGATATAATGTACGTAATGTATACAATTGTTCATAGTGAAATAAAATATAAAAATAATACAAAAATATGTCAAAAACTTTGATAAAGCCATGCATCGCACGAGCACTATGTAGTATATAAACGAGTTAGAAAGGCCCAGAATGTTAGAATGGCTCGGAATGTGCTTTCGGGAACCTTCTATGATGCTTAACTCAGTAAATGTCCCAATAGGTTACTGATTAACCCTTACCCAAGCGCATTGTGGCTTTTAGCTTGGAGAATTACTTATGTGATCACTTTTAAGATTTATGTGATCACTTTTTAGACCTATGTTATTCATTTAAAACCTATGTAATCACTTTTGAGACCTATGTTATTCTTTTAAGACCTATTTGATCACTTTAAAGACTTGATCATTTTAATTTTCAGTGTGATCACTTTAAAACTTATGTAATTACTTAGTGATCAGTTTTAAGGCATATGTGATAACTTTCAAAGCATGTGTGATCGCTTTGACAATTATAAGTTAGGGATATTCCACGTGGTAACTCTAAAGTTTTAGGTTTTCCACGTGGTAACCAAAACTTTTTAAAATTTACGCACTGACCTTGAGGTTTACGTAATTGTTCTACTGTGACCTTTTTGCACATACAAACGTTAGCAAAACGTTAGTAAATGTTAATTTTGAAGCTTTAGGGCTATTGTACGCAGCACGCCTATTTAGTTATGTGACTCACCATTTCAAATGCCATGAGTTTCTAACCTTTATTCCCAAAACATAAACCCTAACTCTGTGCGATCTCTTTTAAGATCATCTTTAAAATATACGTGATCATTTTAAATTTTTAACTCTACCACCACCATCACAAAACACAATCTCCATAAGCTTTAAAAGTAATCACATAAGTCTTAAAAGTGATCACATATGCTTTAAAACTAATCACATGAGCTTTAAAAGTGATCACATCGTAGAATAAAAATGAGCACATTGGCCTTTTAAAGTGATCATATAGGCCTTAGAAGTGATCATATAGATATTAAAAGTGATGACATAACCCTTACAAAAAAGTGATCACGTTAGCCCTACAAAAAGTGATGACATAAGCTTCAAAAGTGATCACATATGACATATTGTCTTAATTTTAGGACCGTCCTAAACAAGAATTTGTGAAAACATGTAGTGTTGATGAGATTATAGATGACGTCAAAGTGCTAAAAGAACGTTAAACTTTACTTTGATTCAAAAATTACGCTATAATTTTTGATTGTATTAAAATTGGATATATTTTAGTTGAATTCAATTTTATTTTTTAATTCGGCCACCAAAAATTTGTTTAAGTTTCGCTCAAGCAAGTATTTAAATTTTTAATATTTTTAATTAAGTCACTACAACATAATTTGCTTTTAGTGGGATATATTTAGTGACATTTAATTTAAATGTCACTATTTTAAATTTCTTATAGTGTATATAGAGGATTTAGTGACATTTATTAGACTCTTTAGCAGCATATTTAAAAGTCACACTAAAGTTTTTAGCGACATAGGATCTAGTGATATTTCTCACAAATGTCACTATAGACTATAGTGCCAATTACATATGCCACTAAAGACCAATTTAAGTGTCGATAAAACACTTTATGGTGGAACTTAAAACAAAAACCAATAATTACTACACTAAAAATATGAATCAGTGGCATTTTTTTAATCTCACTAAATTCAATGTCGCAAAAGGCTAAATTTGTTGTAGTGAGTACTGCCACTTACCTACACGTATAGCCATCAGATCTGCTTCGGTGTCCAATTGAAAACTTGAAAACGATGACGTATTAGAGATCGAACGTTGTGTTACAACTTCTAATATCACCAAGATTGGAAATGTGTAGTCGTGTGAAATAAATTACGCAAACAATATGAAATCGATGTTTGTAAGAGATAAAAATACAATAAAATGACACAAAATATTTAACGAGGTTCACCCAATTTAGGCTACGTCCTCCGATGTGTAGTATCTCTTATATTATCACAAAAGAGAAATACAATTAGAGAAGAGATATTAGGCTAGTGTTTGGCTTGGGGTGATTTTTGTGGATTATGTTTGGATGACCACACTAGGTCTTTATTTATAGTGCTTGATAGTTGATACTCTAGGAGTTACACATGATTATTATAGTGAGTAAATAACATAATAAACACATTAAGAGAATTAATCAACTGGTTTTCAATGAGTTGTAACTTCCCCAAGCATTTGATTCGTCGAAAAACAACATCCTATGCTGTCAGAGGGTCCGCTCGACCAAGTCGAGCGAAGCAGGTAGGTCGAGCGGCCGGTCGAGCGGAGAAACAGAAGCTACTGGATACATCCTAACTTGTAGCTCGACCAAACATAAGAGTTTGCTCGGGTCGAGCGGGGGGTCAAACGGAGGTCGAGCGACCACCAGACCCCTCCTGGACAGTTTCTGCTCGAGTTGCATAGTATAGCATCTTGCATCAAACTTTTACACTTCTTCATTAAGTTCCATTAATTCATGCTTTAACCATCACATTCAACACCGAATTAAGTTACCAACTTAAATCACCAATTAACAACCTCATAGGATTCCATCCTAAGAGTTCACTCATGAATGCACCTTTTAATTTGTGCACTCAAGTCACACTTAATCACAACATTCGTCTTAATTGAGAAAATATCCACCCGTTTTGTATGTATTAAATATCCAGCCGGTCTCCAGAAAGACCGTCTTGAGAGACATATCTCCGGTCTAACCCATTAAAGCTTAATTAAACTAAAAAATGATAATGGGCTCACCAAATTAAATATGGTATAACTGTAGAAAATTTGAAACAAATAAGCAAAAAACTTAAAACAATTCAAAAAATAAAAACGTTTTTAAACTATTTCCCATGATAAGCACTTATCGCCCAGACCTGATCAGGTTTGGTATATGTTCGCAGTTAGTAACAGCGAACAAATAGGACTGATAAAAAAAAGTCAAGTTTTTTGTTCGCTATTAGTAAAAGCGAACAAAATAAAATTGGTCAAATAAAAATCAATCTCAAATAATGATGGAAAAATTAAAAAAAAAAATTAATATAGTAAGTTCGCTGTTTATAACAGCGAACTAATAGCTTTTACCAATTTCAGTATTCATCATCACTATTCACTATCGTCTCCATTCATTCTCATCACCATCATCGTTCATCATCTCTTTGTTATGCTAAACCATAACCAAACAAATTGATGGGTGTAACAGTATCCTTAATCACAGACCAAGAGAATGCAATCAAAAGCCAATCTTTAACAACCCTAGCAACATTCATTGTCAAAGCAGAAGTCTTTCCCACAAGAAAGAAAACAACAAGATTCAAAGCAAAAGCACAAAATGAATCTGTCCTAAAAATAAACCAATCAAAATGAAAACTTGATGAATCTCTTAAAATGGGGTATTCAACTAAGATCCATATATGGGATTGAAAGAAAAGCTAAACAACATGGTGCAAAATAATAAAGTGGTGTAATTGGATTAAAATTTATACCTTTGATGTCAATAAGATCCTGTTATAAACAGCGAACTTACTATATTAAATTTTTTTTTTAATTTTCTATCATTATTTGAGATTGACTTTTATTTGACCAATTTTATTTTGTTCGCTGTTACTAACAGCGAACAAAGAACTTGACTTTTTTGACCACTCCTAGTTGTTCGCTGTTAGTAACTGCGAACATAACCAAACTGCAGGACCGGGAGAAAAGTGCTTACTTTGAGAATTTTTTAAAAAACTTTGTTATTATTTGAATTTTTTTTTATTTTTTTGTTTATTCATTTCAAATTTTCTATAACTGTATAAGACACCGTCTCTCACAAGAATTTGTGTTGAATATGATGTTCCATACTTCTATTTATACGTACCCTAATTCATTTCAAATGGGCATCTTGTTAAATAATGTTAGAAGTCCTTGGGCTTGGGCATATCTCGGTGATACAGTACGTAGTCCTTGATGATTGATGAAGCAAGGAAAATGAAACAGAAGAATGAGAGACTAAATAAAATCTGATAGAAGCATAAATAAAGCTATATAAATTATTTAAAGACTATTATTCCTAACATATAAATCGAATTTTTAAAAATACTCCTAATAAATAATGAATAAACTTAATATAATTTAAAATACAATATAAGATAAAAACTATTTTTCAAATAGAGTAAATTTCTTTAATGTACTTTATGATTCAATTAAATAAAATACCGAATTAATTTAAAACTTTTATCAAAAAAATAAAAAAAAACATAAATTAAAAAGTAATTCAATGGCTCATATTGTATGAGACCGTCACTATCATATAGGCCCATAAAATTAGTCAATTTCTTTAATTAATCACTTTAAGAATGTAAATGATCATTTTAGAGTACTTATAAGTGATCACTTTAAAATAACACTATAAAAATTAATCACTTAAAAATTGTAATTGATTAATTTAAGGTTATAAGTGATCACTTTAAGATTGTATATATATTGGGCCAGTCTAATAGAGATGGTCTCATCATAAGACCGTCTCATTTGAGAATTTATGAACTTTCACAAATTCTTGTATATGAGACAGTCACCGTGAGACGTATCTCATATTTAGATTAAATATTCCAATAATAGAAACTTTTAGCATAATAGATCTTCTCTATGGACTCATCTCACAGTGAGACGTGATCGCATACAAGTAATGATGGCCACGGTCGCATAATAGATCATGTGCGGTTCGCGGTTCCAATACGTACGGGTGGGTGGACCATCGGTTCCATTCTTATTTTCCTTTAATTTTAATATAAAAATACTATAATAATGCGGCGTACCTTCGACTTCGTCGATTACTTGATTATTATCGAAATTCAATTCTTGTAATCGTTAAAATATTTACTAAAAAACAAAAATAAATTAATAAGAAAGCGAATCAACGATAAAGATGAATAATAAAAAAGGGAGAGAATGAACTTGAACCTAGTATCCGAAGAAATACTAAAGCGCCTACATTATCGAAGGAATCAAAGCCCGTAGTTCTTTTTATTACCTTTTATATTTAATTAGTAGTCCGATATTCGTATTTGTGATCCTATTCTTCATCGTCATCAATTGGTTGGTTGGATGCTTCGGTTCACGACTCTCCTCCCACGATGATGCGGGCGTATCCATCATCATCCATGGATCATCTTCCTCTTGATGCGTCATCGTTCTTGATTCCTTGCATTGGACCTCCGCTGATCCCAATCTTTTTGCAAACACATATTTGAATACTATGTGGAGCAAGGCGGGATCTCTTTTAGTCCAAAACTCTTTTACAGCACTAAAGCGGACTCAGGCCATAGCGTAGAAGCGGGAATTGCAAGGATATCCTTTGCAATTCGATAATATTGGGTATTTTATTGATTTTTCTTTCCACCATTCTAAAATATCATAATTACTTTGAGTCGATTTCAAAGTGATGTTTTAGATAACTATCTAATTCTAAATATGACGGAAGAAGATGATCCTACAAAACTATCATCTCGACTTATTATGTTAGCTATTATGGGATTATAATAATCGGGGCGTTCGAGGCGCTAACGCCTAGGCGTATCGCTGACTTCGGGTTATATAATCTAGAATAATGATAGTAAAGGTCGCTAAAAGCTTTTTACAATTTCCTACATAATTATGTACATGTAGGCGAGGCGTCTAATGCGTTGTAGTAAAATCCTATAATTTTACTTAGGGCTCGTCCTAAAACACGGATCTAATATTGTCGTAATACCATAAATATAAGGAAATCGAGTAAAATATGCCTTCCACTTGTCCATCATTTACTGCAGAATGGCTTTAAATAAGCGTTAGTATCATCATGAGAATATGTAAGAAGATGATAAAAATAGTAACACATTCACTTATCACTAAGTGAATGTTTGGTTAATAAACATATGAAAAATCTTGGATTAGCGTGGTCATAGCCTTCTAATATTTTTTGCCTATCGCTAGTTCCCAACTATCATCACTTACTCGCTATCCAGTAAACTCACTATACAATTGAGTTATAACTGGCGATAAGCAATAGCCTTCTTTAATAACTCATGGGTTGAACCTACGTGTAGGATTCTAAAGCCCAATATACTTTTTATTTCATATTGGTCACATAACTGTTTATATCTTAGTTTTACTTGTCCTAATGTAAGCCATTTCACTATGTTTCTAATGGGACCTAATAAATCACTTAGGTTTTAATACCTACTTGACAAGACAAATTAACAATATAGGCACAACAGCGTATATGTAACAAACTACCTCCTAGGATACAAGTAAGCGGGTTCATTATATAAAAGTTAGATGCATTTAATATTTCGGATGCATTATCGGTAGAACAACTAAATATCTTATCTAGTAAGTTCCATTCTCTACATATTTCTATTAGTCTATATTTTAAGTTTTCACGTATGTTTTTGGGCATTAACTCAAATGCAATTATTCTTTTTGAATACACCAATTACGGTCTATCAATGTCTTTGTTACACACATATAAGGCTCTAAATGTGGGGAGTGACCAAATGTCGGTTGTTAAGCTAACTCTACCACAAAAGATTTAAACATTTGTGCTAATTCATATCGTTTTGATTCATATAATTTAATGGTTAAGATAGTTTAAAGGGTATTCCTAGGGATTGCTCTATATTGTAGTTGTAAACATTTTCTATTAAAATATTACGTATCTCAAACTTTCACAGTGGTTAAAGGCAACTCATCACCAATTACATATTTGAAAATTCATCAATCTATCATTACGATTGTATTTAAAAGTACCTCACGGTCCTAGAAATCCGTTGCCCATTGTTGTTGTAGCTTCAAGCTTGTTGTCCATTTGCTACGCTGCATGCGTTTCTTTTAATGATTCCATGTTTTTAGCCAAATGTTTGTTGAAGGATCCGTACCACCACCTAACGTATTACAAAACCAATAAATGAATATTTAATACATTCTAACATTTTTGATGTACAAAATATAAATATCATGTATAAAAACTTAAAAAGTATTTACCTTTGGTAAAATTGTAAAAACTAAGGGCTTTACTCCTTGACTTTCACAAACTTGACAAGTGCATAAGAAAACATCCAGGTTAGTAGGTTGGTACTTTTGTAAAATCTGACCAAACATGTGGCGTAGCTCTACCACTAGGAGGTGGCATTCTTGGAAAAGGTTGTCTTCTTGGTTCATTTTCATCTAAATATAAATATAAAAACATTATTAAAATAAATAATAATTTAAAATTCAATTAAATTGAAGAATAAAATTAGAAAACTAACCAATACTTTGGAAATTGACTCGTTTACCACGAGCTTGTCTTTGTTGTTGTTGTGCTTCTTACTAATCTTGTTGATGATTGTGAGATCTAAGTATCGATAGGGGTTATTAGTTCTTGTTCTTTCTTCTTCTTGTTGTTGTGCTGCTTCTTCATCTTCAATTTCTATTTCTCTTTCAACATGTTCGCATACTCATGTAAATCTCGGTCTATGGCTCGTACCATCGGATAAGATAGGTTAAGTAATTACTAACAGAAGGTGTTGTTGATATCGATGGAGTTGAAGTTGCGCTTTCTTTGGAGGAGCTGAAGAAGAACCCCAAAGATTTTGCCGCTTTAGTGACTTTTTAGTGCTTTTTCAGAATGAAGACATGATAATATTTATGTAATTAAGAAATAATTAGGAAGTAATTAAGAACTAATTAGAAGACTAATTGAAATAATGAGTAAGAACTAATTGAAATAATTAAGAAATAATTAGAGAAACTGATTATGTAATTAAAGAGAGGAACAATTAGTAATTAGTAATTAAGTAGAGAGAGTAAGTAGAGAGAGTAGGGAGAAGAGATGAGTTGTGAATTGGAATGTTTTGAAAGTGATGGGTATTTATGAAAAGATTGTAGCGGCTACTTTGACCAAAAGCATTTGGATTTGGTAGGTTCCAAGAGCAGATTGGGCGTTAGGCAAATGCAGTTCCGGAGTCGATTTCCGGTTCGGTTCCATGGAACCGTTGGGCAGTTCAACCCGGACAGTCCGGTTGATTACGGCGGGTTCGCCAGAGCAGATTAGGCGGGTTGAAGCAGGTTGGACCCGGGTAAACCGTCCACGATTTCTTTAGTCCGGTTCTTGCGGTTTTGCGGCCCGGTGGATTCAGGCAATTTTTCCAGCGGGTCCGCGGTTTGGCGGTTAGGGCCGGTTGAACTGTCATGGCGTTCCGGTTCCGGTTCGGTTTCAGCGGTTGGACGGTTCGAGGTTTCCGAACTGACTCCCGGACGTGGCCATCACTACATACAGTAGTGATAGCCCGCGATCGAACGATCTGCCGATCCCGAACAGCTAACGAGCAGAACGAGCGTTCCGGCGGCGACTGTGAACCATCGGCGGCGAGCGTCAGAGCAGGCAGAGCGGACCAGCGATGGCCCATTCACGCGACGTTCCAACCGCTTAACGTGAGAAGCCGTGAGCGGAACGACTTCCCCGGTGAAGAGCGGCAACGATGAGCGAGAACGTTGATTCAACATTCTTTGGGCTTACGTCCAGCTGGATTTTAAGCGGATACAACACTACGCCAAATAACATTCCGGCGATTGATGGCCTGTCTATTTCTCTGCCTGCCAGTGCGCGGTATGCCGATACGTATTTCTTGGTATTTTGTAGTATTAGCAGCCGGTAGTGGCGCTCTTCTATGCTTATTATTTGCCAGTAACGGCCGCAAATATTGTAACATTCTTGAAAAAAGAAAAAAAAGTAAGCTAAAAGAAAATAACAAAATGCACGAAGTACTTCAGCTCACCTCAAGCGACTTCAACTGTCGATATCAACAACACCTTGGGTAATGCGAGCACGTTTATCGAGAGGAATTACTGGCTGCGGTACGTTGTGTCGCGGTGTGAAAATAAAGGGAGAAAATATATAGTTATCAAATCCACAATTCACAAACGCATACTATTAATCTATTATCAAGACAAAATAAAATAAATTTTGAGTTGGGGTTGTTACATACCAAACATGCATCTATATAAACTAACTCTAATTAAGCTACTCTTGAAGTGGTTATGCTTAAGATCTACTTTATCACTAAATATCGTATGTACACATAATCTCATCATGTATTTTGCAATCCAAGCAATCAAGTATATTTCTATATATTACCCCAATTTTTAAAATACTTAAAACTGATATAATAACATATTTAGGGAAAAATTTCGATATTAATAGCAAGTATACCCATCATTAACTTACCAAAATACATCCACTTAATAATTTCTATCTATTGCTTGCCTTAAAAGTTAAGCATGCATTATGATCATATCTATGATATGATTGCCCTCTCCACTTCTCCTACACCCATACACAATTTTACACAACTTTTTCATCTTTAGATAGAAAGAGCTATTATATCTTTTAACCAAAATATCTAAATCCAATTCAAACCCTTTACATTAATTCATCTTTTCTTTTGTTGTCCTTGTTCATTATCCTCCATAACCATGCTCTATTTGTCACTATTTCTTCTCATCATCTTCCCCCAATTTCGACTCGCAATCACCTCTCATTGTATTACAACAACAAGCACCAAAACCTTTGAAAAATGCATGACATTTCCTACACAACAAGCCTCACTTGCATGGACTTACCATGCACATAGTGCTACCCTTCATTTCGCCTTCTTTGGTACCTTCATTTCTCCATCCGGATGGGTGGGTTTTGGGATCAATCCTTCCTCCGCAGAGATGACAGGAACTCGGGCCTTAATCGCCTTTCCGGATCCCAATTCGGGCCAATTAGTCCTACTTCCATATATATTAGACCCAACCGTTAAACTCCAAAAATCTCCATTATTATCTCGTCCTCTTGATATTCACCTTTTTTCATCATCCGCAACAATGTATGGTGGAAAATTGGCTACAATTCATGATGGTGCACAAGTTGAGATACATGCATCAATTAGGCTTTCTCCTAATAAAACAAAAATCCATTGTGTATGGAATCGCGGGCTTTATGTTCAAGGATATTCGCCTACGATTCATCCAACTACGATCAGTGATTTGTCATCTGTTACCACAATAGACCTTTTGTCTGGCATGGCACGACACGAAAATGATTTAAACACGTTAAAAATTGTACATGGAGTTATAAACGCGGTCTCTTGGGGAATTATGCTACCAATTGGTATTGTTACATCGCGTTACCTAAGGCACATTGAAGCCCTAGGCCCAACATGGTTTTACGTGCATGCATGCATGCAACTAACTGGATTTGTTCTAGGAGGGATCGGGTTTGCGATTGGTATTAGAATCGGTGAATTATCACCGGGGAAAGTGTATAGCTTGCACCGGAAGTTAGGGTTTATCGCGGTATGCTTAGGAAGTCTTCAAACACTTGCATTATTTTTTAGGCCTAAGACAACAAATAAGTATAGAAAATATTGGAAGTCATACCACCATTTTGTAGGGTATGCTTGTGTTGTTATAGGGGTTGTGAATGTTTTTC
Organism: Amaranthus cruentus; assembly: GCA_019425755.1. Taxonomy (NCBI): domain Eukaryota; kingdom Viridiplantae; phylum Streptophyta; class Magnoliopsida; order Caryophyllales; family Amaranthaceae; genus Amaranthus; species Amaranthus cruentus. The sequence goes on along the minus strand of CM033457.1, from coordinate 9,583,213 downwards.
AAGGGTTTGAAGCAATAGAAGCAAGTAGATCTTATGCTAAATTGGCTTATTGTTTATGCCTATCTTCATTAATTGGGGTATGTATAGCTTTGGAGGTTAATAGTTGGGTTATATTTTGTAGAAAAGCTGAGGAGGAGAAATTGAGAAGGGAAGGTGTTCTTGCTGGTTCAGAAAAAGCTAGTGCAAGTTTCAATTGATTTTAATTAATGGACTAAATTTTGATTTTTTTGATATAGAAGAATTGTTTTTATGGGTTTTTGATTAGTTTATACCATTATTCTTTATTATGGACATCTAAATTGTCTCCATAACTCTCCATGATGTGCATTTTTTATAGGACTATTTAGAGGCAGAGCAAATATTGACAAATATTTAAAAGTACGATTTGATACTTAAGGACCTTAAATTGTCAAAAGTTAAAACCTTGGACCGCGTTTTTTTGCCATAAAACACTTGAGTATAGGTGCTGTTTTGGGATATTAGGTTGATATTGAGTCGGGTGTTGCGCGACGATTTAAAGTCGGGTATTGCGTCCATGCAACGTTGCGTTTTACAAAAAATATAAATCAATTTTTGGCAATTATAAGGTCATCAGATTGGGTTCGATTACTAGGCCGGATAACTATTAGGTTATCGGATTTATTTTATATATGTATTATTTTAAAATCTAATTTTTATTTTTAGAGGCCTTATTACAATCGAACATGTTGCACATGCTTAGAACCTATAACGAGGGCATTCGTTTCTTCTTTGTTTTCGCATTTGACCAGATTTTAACCTTTCTTGTAATTAGCTTAAAAAGTATATGCTTTACGTTATGTAAGTTAGAAGTTTTAAAATAAGTAGTTTATTAGCTTTACAAATAACCGTTATGCATTAAAACCTCTTCATAAATGAAATGCTTTTAATAGTATATTATATATTGCGGTGGGGCACTATTTTGTATATGTTACTATCATTTGAATCTGCTTTGGCTTTTGGATTTTTAAGAAACTTAGTTTGCAATATAAGCAATAAAGAGAGTTATGATTTGCTTTATTGCTTATATTATATAATTTTCCGTAACTAGTTGTTACATTTTTTTTATGTAGTTTAATACTCCCGCACCTTAGGTTTTCCATTTACTTTTGGCAAATTATTCATTTATCACTCTTAAATTGCATTTTTAATATTAATTTATAAGTGAAAACATAGTCATGTGGGATCTTATTTGATTCGCTTTGATGTAAAGACTATTAATATTAATTTTTTAAAATTTTTAATTATACATGACTCGATATATTTAGGATCGAATAAGTGCATTAAATTGAGTGCATAAAGTAAATAAGACACTTAAGAGTAAATAAGAGGGAGTATATATTTTGATATTAAATATATATATATATTTTAATTATATATTAAAAAAAATAGACTTTAAGAAAAATAAATTAATATCTCATATGATTATATTATTTTGTAGCATAGGTCGTAATTACTAAAATAAAACTAGAAATAAATTATGTTGGTATGATAGACATCTCTCGACCCAATTCATTAAAGCGTATTTTCAATACTTACTCTATATTTTTCTTTGTGGGTCAGCACAATCAAAGATTATCTTTCAAAGATATCGTGTCTCAATTTGTGGAAGAAACAATTGTTGTTACGGAGGATGTGTCGATTTCTGTCGGGTGGTATTAGTGGGGCCGACCAATATCAGTTGGATAATTTTAAATCAGATTAATTTAGAGTGTGATTCTGAGTTTTTTTGTCAAAATTATAATTCATGTAATTTTTAAAAAACTTTTTAGCTAGTCAACTAATGGAGTAGGTGTAGGTCCAATGTTAGCTTTAAATGTTCATTATACAAATAAATCCCACTCAGAATGACTATAGAATCTAAATCTAATCTAAATACATAAAAAAGCAAGCACACTTAAACATAACAAAATTTGAATTGGGCTAAAACTCTTAAAAATTTGAACTATATCATTAATTAAATTTTGAGATCTCATTAAAAAAAACTCTTTTGTTTGTATAATCTAATCATAACTTAAGTTGATCCAAGTATTTAAGGTGACTCAATCAAAATTTACAGTGTTAACCTATTTTGTATAAAAGTTTTGTATTGAATCGTATCACTATAAGACGTACTCATACAATCAACTTTTTTTTAATTAATCATTTTATGATTATAAGTGATCATTTTAAAATTACTATAGAAACACTTAGAGATGGGTGAATGCAACAAGAGAGGGATGAATTGTTGTATTGTAAGTTTAAGAATTTTAGCACTGTATTTGCGGAATATAATATGGAAATAAAACTTAAACTTAAAACGAAAAAGATAAAAGGAGATAACGATTTTACGTGGAAACCTTCTTGTCCTAAAAGAAGCAAAAACCACGACCCTTGGGATTTTAAAATTCTCTTACTATGTTTTAGGCAACCTATTACAAATACATAAAACAATACTCAATACTAGGCCTACTTCTCTTTCTCTTCTTCTCCTCTTTCTCTTCCTCTTTCTCACGCTTCATTAGAAGCTTGCTCTTCTCCCCTAGACTTCCCTAAGTCTAATTACAACAAAACACTCAAAATACCCTTTACAAGGCCATAATCTAGTAAGGATAAAAACTAAGAAGTTGCATAATAAAAATATTACAAGTTAATTGACAAATGTAAAAGCAAAATATTTTTCTTAACTTTTTCCTCTCGAATGAACTCCCTTGGACACTCCTAACAACCGTTTAAAAAAGTTATCCTTTTATATAGGACCAACCGTAGCAATTTTCAAAACCCGAATTCCCAACACTCATCTTGATCCTAAAATCTAGGAGAGTGGATCACATGCAACACATACAACAAAATATATTTGGTAAATGATATATTTGGTAAATGATAAATAATGAAATAAATAAAATATGAGAATCCACACATACAACAAATCTCAACAACCAATTAAAGACAGCACAAAAAGAAAATATATATATATATATATATATATATATATATATATATATTGAAAATTTGGAAATATATTGAAAAGACCCGAAAGGAAACAACACCAACACCGATGGACTCTAAAACCTTCTGATAAAACACCTCAAAAGGAAAAAGCCATCTGAAAGGCCAAATGCGCCACTCGAAAACGATAGGAGTGGACTATGCATCACCAAACAGTTTTCCGAAAATACAGACGTTTACACCTAATAAACCAGAAAAACTAGAAAGAAACACCATCTGGCAATAGCACACCAAGAAACGTCATCCCCTAACACACCATACTCATTGCAATTTTACACACTCGAGATGAGTAACAACACTCCAAAGTGCACAAAGAGAGCACAAAATCACCATTCCATAAGAATCGGAGTAACAGAGACCCAAAACACACCGGTAAAGCACCGCAGTTACCGCAGCTCACCAAACACCAAGCAAAAACCAAACCACCAAAAACAAACTTTACCTCCTCCAGTTCTTCGCCTATTCCAAAAACGACACCAACTATCACGAAAAACACCCCACGCCAATAACACCAGCAGTCCACACCGCTCTAAACGACCAGTGATATACCATACAGATCTTCGCCTCGTCCAACGACACCAAAAGAAAAAGGCCCAGCACCCAAAACTCCAGCAACACAGAAGCAACCCAACACTTCATCCTAATTCATTCAGTCATTAAAAACACAAAACACCAAAGAAAGCTAAGAACCCACTCAAGCCCACGACAGCCTGGACCCCGAAAATCATCACCTTACACCAAAAACAAAAGCTTTCGGCACACTGTAACACGCCACCCGGCCCTTCGAGGCCAACACCTCCCAATCAGCATATACCCACTTCAAGCCGAACCCACTAAACTTAACATCTCAAAAAACTCCCCAGAAGAGCTCAACCACCGATTGCTTGCACCCCAACACCATCAAATCATTGACTCCAATCAGGAAACTTATTCAAATCTTAAGAAACACCAAGGTCCAGCACCCAAAACAAAAACCCCCGAAGCCCAACAATAACCGGATAAAGGGAAGAGAGAGATATCAAATAAAACTCAAAAACACCTGTTCACCACCATCTTCAAAACGCGCAGACACTCCATTATCAACCCTTTGAAGACATACCAAGCACCAAGACAACTGAACACCATAATCAACCTCCATAATCAACCCTTTGAAGATTCACCGCCATAATCAACCCTTTGAAGATTCACCAAGCAGCCCCACCTACGTCAATGTCAGATATCCGACACCAAAAGACAAAAGCACCAAGCCAGACCACCAAAAACACCCCAAGAACACCATAGAAAACAGAAACACCGTAATGGAGCACCAGGCTTTGATCAGAAACCGAATGAATCACCATTGAAATGAGCGCTGCCCACCAGAAAATTGAAAACCACCAGAAAACACCAAACGACACCATAAAGAGAAGACAACGATAACCACCAAAACAGGAGAAACCCCAGCAAAGATCACCACGGCCACCAGAAACACGACGGAGCAAATAACCCACCCCCAAGAACACAAAACACCCACACGACCGCCCAGACCAAAGAACCAGCACCAAACATATAGAAAGAAAGACGCTTGCAACCAACCATCAAAGCCTCAAAAAACAGAGTCACCCAGAGCAACCAGAAGAAAGAAGCAAAAAATAAGAAACCCAAACGTCAACATAACACCCACCAATAAGCTTCCAGAACCAGACCCCCTCAACGATTCAGACAAGCCTAGCCAAAATGTCCGACACTGAAATCGAAAAGACAAAACAGAGACAAAAACCCAGAACCATACAAATAGACCAGAAGAAACCAAACAGAGAACCGACAAGATAAGAGCCCAAAAACAGGATCGACCAAGAAACTAAGATCTCCGACCACCACCAAGGCCCAAAACAGTCAAAAAGACATACCTTAGATCCTCTGAGAAAAACAACCAGAACTGACGAACAAAGACAAAGGAGAACGCTTGAGACTCCACGAGTACCATTGAAACTCTCAAAAAACATTGTTAGGAAACCCTCCATAAACAACGAAAACCGAACAAAAAGGAAATAAAACTCAGATCTTGCAAACTCAGAAAACGAAGAAAAACCAGTGTAAAAGATTAAAGCCGCCGGACAGCTTTGAGGCTCACCTAAGGGAGGAAAACCAAAACCCTAGGAGAGCCTCTCACTCTAAAACCTCTCACTACATTTTTATATATATATACTCATCAATTATATATATATATATATATATATTTATATATATATATTTTTTATATATATATATATATATATATATATATATATATATATATATATATATATATATGTATGTATGATATATATATATATATATATATGTATGTATATATATATATATATTAATGTATGTATATATATATATATATATATATATATATATATGTATATATATATATATATATATATGTATATATATATATATATATATATATATATACATATATTTTAAAATTGGGAATATATATATAAGTAACAGAAGGAAACACGAACACTGTGACTCGGGAGCTTCAAAACCGCCGGCATAAAAAAACCTCGAAAGGAAAAAAGCCTTTGGAAAAGGGAGCCAAGAACAGCCACTCTAGAAAAGATAGGATGACATGCTTCAAAAAGTTTCCAAGAATTACAGGCTATAACACCTAATACACCAAACTAGAAAGAAAAAAGCTAGGAAAGCAACACCATGAAGCGCCACCCCGATAACACACCAACAACATTGTTGAATACTGCACCACCATCGACAAGAGTGACTCTACCCCCCAACACCTTATCACTTAAACCTCAAAACACCATCAGGGAGGATACCAAAGTTAAGTGCAAATGACCTAAACAATCATATAACACCAGCAACTCGCAGTATCTGACGACCAATTCGATCCAAACACCAACACCATATAGAAACACCAAACACCAACACCATATAGATACACCAAAACCATTGCTACCTCACCATACATTAAAACCAGCCACCACCATGTATCGAGCGTAGATCCATACATAAGCCACAACAAGCGAGAACCCAATAAGACTACACCCACAAATTCGAAGACCCACCATCATTTTTCAATTGCCAAGCCCAGCAATAACATCACCTCAACTATCAATATATAAATCAAATACCCCAATTTCGAAGAAACCCGCTTAGAAGCTACAACTCCAAACCCCTCCAGCTAAAAAACCAAAACAAAATCACCAAAACCACACCAAAGAAAACGAACCCAATCCAAGAAACCGACGCACTTACTACATCTCGATCAGCAACCCCCAAAGATCGAGCAAAACCGTAAAACCCAACACCAAGACCCCAGCAGTTTACCAAACTGAATCGAGCACACCGCAGAATCAATGGCCACGGATACCCAGAAAATTGAAAAACAAAAAAAGAACCCAAGTATAATACTCTCACCATCGAACCTTAAGCCCAGCAGCCCTTCACAATAATACAGTCCAAAAATATTCAGACCCCAAACACCCTGCAAACACAGCCAAATGAAAAGGAACCCAAGAAGAATACTCTGCAAACCGTCAGCAATACTCACACCCAAACACTTCTTAAAACCAGAAAAGACCCCAAACAACCTATGAGAGAGCACACCTAGAAAGAAGCGCCGACGAGGAAAGAACCCAAGAAACCAACTCACGAAACAGTCGAACAGACTACTCGACCAAAGCAACCCCAAACGCCAAGAAAAGAGAGCCCAAGAAAAAAGTCGAAAAATGTGCCGACGAGAACAAAGCCCAAGAAAAGCCACAAAGCAGATAACCAGACCCCAAGAAAAAACAAGATTTTACCCGCCCAAAGCCAAAAACTATTAAGAAGCGAATACCAAGAGACACTAGAGAAGGCTGGCGAACAAAACACGACGGCAAGAAGATGAAAAAACACTACAGGACAAACACCACCGTCGGCGAAAAACCATCAACACCAAGAGGAGGCGCTCACGCCAGAATCTCACAGCCCCCACTTCATACGAAACCCCGCCACCACCAGACACCAGCATCCCCAATCAACCGAACACACCAATGAACCTGCCCCAACGCCATTGTGCTCAAAAACGCCAAGAAGAAATCAAAACACCAGTCCTCAAACTCCAAGAATAACCAAACCACCATATCAAAAGCCTGCAGTTAATTTGACAGACTAATCGGACACCAGCCACACCTCCATTAAAACAACACAGCAGACCATCGAAAAAACTTCAATACTTTGAAGATGAAAGCAAAAGGCTCGAGCAAAACGCACCGCGGAGCCCCCTTCGACTTCGCCGCCGATACAAACCCCACCGCCAAGGGATCAGCCTCCACCTACTCCAGTAGCCCCACCACACCATAGCTCAAGATCCATAACACCAGAATCCAGTAGCTTCAATCCATAATAACGATCGCCGTCGAAGTTTGAACCCAAAACACCAGAATTCGAACCCAGCAACATTAGGGAAACTGCACCCGTCACCGTCTTTACCACCATCTACAACCGGCGAACTAAGAAGCAAATGGAGCAGAACCCAAAACCGAGAGCCAATGCCCAGCTCCCAAAACACCAGAAAGTGGACCAGCAATGGACCAGGAAAAAAACCAGAAGCACTCCAGAAAACCTCGAAAAATGAACCACTCACATTCCAGCCCAGCTCCCAATCCCAGAAAGCACTCGAAGATGAATCGTAAAAAAACGACGACCCAGAAAAAACACAAGAAAAAGAACAAAGCCAAGCAGGCCCCAGATGAGCATTGGACTTCGGAGAATGAAAACCCAAGAACGCCTTTTTCGTCCACCAAAACCCGCGAAAAGAAACACCAACAAGCACCAAGGACCACCAGATCTGGACAAAACCGCAAAAGAAACACTAAATCCATAACCCAGCAACACCAAAATAAAACACCAAAGGTTTTGAGAACCACCAGATCTGGACAAGAACCGCCAGAGGAAACACTCCATCCTGCCGGAATGTTCACACTCTCACCACCGACAGGATTTGAGACTCAGAACCCTTGAAGAACCTCGCTATAAACAGAAACCAGATATGATAACAGACGCCCAAAAAGAAACGATCGAAAAACGAAAAAAAACGCCAGAAAATGATGAAAAGAAACCAAAACCCTAGGAGAGCTTCTCTCACTAGGATCCTCTCATATATATATATATATATATATATATATATATATATATATATATATATAGTATATATTAATATTATATATATATATATATATATATATATATATATATATATATTATGTATTATATTGGTATATAGTTATATATATATATATATATATATTATTATATATATATATACTAATATATATATATATTATAATTAATATATATATATATATATACATAATATATATATATATATATATTATATATATATATATATATATATATATATATATATATATATATTTTAATTTTAGCGATTATTGGCTTAAAGTTTCGTCACAATTTGGTTCGGGACATGCTTGTAGATATTTGCTGCAAAGCGGGGATTTAAGTTTGTAAGGAGGCACCGCTGGGGTTCTTTTCAGAGTCAGGGATAGATCTTAGACCCATTGATATCCTACTTTTCATTTAGCTACATGAAAACGACGCTTGTGTGGATGTCACTGGGAGCTCGCCCTTCGCTGCCACATGAGTCACCTCATGGGCACCTAGTGCTTCTTTAGCCAATGCTACAGAAAGAGAGAGGAGATACGTTGTGAAGTGTGAATTGAATGGTTACAAATTCATCCCGTTCGCATTTTCTACCTTTGGAGAGTTGGGTGAAGATGCACTAGACCTGTTAGCAAGGATTGGTTCTTTTTTCGTGAGTCACTCGGGTAACACCAATTCTAGGGCATATATTTTTCAGAGACTAGCTTTTTTATTCAAAAGGGTATGAGTGCTCAACTTGTTGCTCGGCTCCCCCACCAACTTCTTGTAAAGTCTTTTTTATGAAATGAAATATGGTTCAATAAGATAATAATAATAATAATAATAATAATAATAATAACAATAATAATAATAATAATAATAATAATAATAATAATAATAATAATAATAATAATAATAATAATAAAAATAGTAATAATAATGATGATGATGATGATGATGATGATAATAATATAATAATAATAATAAAAGCTTTGTTATAAACGGATCGGCTCACTCCCTATTCCTACTCCGCCTTGGTTCTCCTATCTGATTTGGAGACTTCTAGTCCCCATCTCCGACATTGGCAGGCGAGGTAGGCCGGCGAAGGCGGTGCTGAGGAAGTTGTTGTTGAGTTGCTCTTCTCGTGAATCTTGTTCTTCTGCTGAGCGATACTTGTACCGATCTTCAAAGCGGAATCCTTTGCCTGCTGATTTAGCCGGCAAAGCTCCATTGTTTTCAGCTTTTTCTCAGGCGGATGTTGGCCTGAGTTGGGTCTCTTATTTGAAGAGCAACCCTACTAAGTCTGTCCTATTTTCTTTGTCTTCTTAGCTTCCTGAATTTGCGAACAATGCTCTCAACCCCATCTCTGCTAGTTCAGGTAAGCCATTACCATCTCGTAAAATTGCAAAGATTAGTAAAGTTGATGTTGTTGATGAGATTAAATATTAGGAGAAGTCAATTATTTGTTATGTTACAAGTGCAAACCCTCCTTTCTATTGAGGGTTTGGTCAAGAGAATTTGGAAAGAGCGAGTAATTGATAAGATAGGTATGGTTAATCGTGGAGTTTTTCTAGTTGGATTTAGTTCGAAGGATGATCAGGAAAAGGCTTGCAATATGAATTGTATTATTTTTGATAAGAATCCATTCATTGTCAAACCCTGGTTTCCCAAAATCTCTTATGAAAAATCTAGCCTTACCATTGTGCCTATATGGGTTAAATTACCTAGGTTAGATGTTATGTTCTGGACCGAATCGACTTTGATGAACATAGTGGGCTATCTTGGTACTATTTTGAAAATTAACAATGCAACTATTTCTAAGACTAGATTATGTTTGCTAGACTATTAATTGAAATAAATATCAATGAGGGTTTCCAGAAGAGCTCTTTTAATCGGATGAAAATGATGAATTGGTTTCTCATTCTATGTAATATGAATGCGTACCTGCGTGGTATAGTAAGTGTTCTCAGTTTGGGCACATTGTTGGTGATTGTCGTATGGTCCAACCTAGATCATCTAAAGACCTTGAGGTAGATGAAGATCGATTTCGAGTTTACAAGAAAAAAGCCACTCAAAAGGCTTTTGAGATAGCTCAGCCTTCTCCCACAATACATGAGCCTCCTATTTCTAAGGAGATTAATATTTTGGAAGATGGAGGAGACCTTCCAGATGCTAGTGACTCTTTTGTTGTGATTGTGGGGAATGGCTTTAAAGCCTTTGAGGACTTAACTGTTATGAATGATCCAAATGTTCACGATAATCCAATAAGAGCGTTGGTGGCTAACCCCATCCCAGGGACTGGTTAATGTGTGTGTGTGGGAAGTTTGGGGGCTTAATAAGTTATATAAACAATGTGAGGTTGTTTAATTCCTTTCTACCTATAATATTAGCCTTATTGCACTTCTCGAAACAAAGGTAAAGTGGAAAGGATGAGGAGATCTTTACCTTAGTGTTTTCCCTAATTGGTGTGTCACAACTAATCTTTCATGGCATAAGGATGGTAGAATCGTTGGTTGGAAGAATGATGATGTTCAGGTTGACATTCTTGTTTGCACCAGTCAACTTATTCATATAGGTTGCGATCCTTAGACTGGTTCACCCTTTTGTTTGTACTTTTGTTTATGGGTCCTCTAATAGACGTGAGAGACTACATCTTTTCCAGGATTTGCAGATATTAGCTATAAGATCACCTCATCATGAATTTTGTTAGGTAACTTTAATTGTAGGAAAAATTGTCGAGAATAATCTCTACATTAAACGTTTTCCTGTGAATAACTCATACTTTTGATTATTTATAAATAATCCAAACTTTACAATATTTTTGTTCACAACACCCCTTCCTCAAAGTGACCAGGTGTAGCAGGTAAAGGTTCGTTTTATGACTTGTTTTCTACCTTATAGTTCCTGTCTTCATCTTCCCCTTTGTTATCTCCATTTCTCCATTGTTAACCCGAACCTTAGGAGAGAGAGAAAGTTCAAATCATTCATTCACTTTTGTTTTTCCTCGTTTTTTTACAAAAATGAATTCTCACACTCTTATTCAAATTTGAACATCTACATGCTGAAGACCAATGAAAATTCATTTTTGTAAAAAAGAAAAAAAAAAGAGGGAAAAAAAAGTAAATGGATAATTGAATTTTCTCTCTCCTAAGGTTTGGGTTAACAATGGAGAAATGGAGGTAACAAAGAGGAAGATGAAGACAACATTTATAAGGTAGAAAACAGGTCACAAAACGGACCTTTACCTACTATAACCCAGTCACTTTGAGGAGGGGGGTGTTGTGAGCAAAAATATTGCAAATTTTAGATCATTCATGAATAATCAAAAGTAGGGGTTATTCACAGGAAAACGTAAAAAGTAGGGATTGTTCCCAACAATTTTTCCTTATCAACTAGCTAGGCACCATGAAATTAAACCACTCTGTGACTGTGTGGAGTGGTATGTTGTGCATGATTTTTAGTATATTGGTTGTTTCTTCACTTGGACTAATAAACTAGTTGGAAGTAAGCATGTCATCAACATGATAGATCGTGTCCTTGGTAATGATCTATAAGAAGAAACTTTTTTCTCGTCAATTGTCTCTTTCTTACCTGAGGGGACTTTTAATTTGACCATTCACCCATGTTGGTTTCTTCCTCCACCCATCACAAAGGCAAATACCCTTTTTGGGTTTTTCAATCGTTGGAACACTAAAGAGGATTTCATTGACACCATGAAGTGAGAAATTGTCCAACTAAGCGTCACATAAACTTCCAAACTAATGAAAAATTGAAGGCGTTGAAAAAAGAGCTTTAAAGGAGAATCAATACGACTCAACTTCAACATGAGGTACATAGGATAGAACTTTAGCTTCTAAGTATCCAAGGTGAGTTACATAATTATCCTATTAATGAGAGACTTGCAATTCAAGTAAAGGAATATAATTGTTTGCTTCAACAATTGAAATCTGATCTTACTTCTTCTTCGCGTCAGAAGGATAAACTAAACTGGGTCAAATTTGATGATGATAATACCAAGGTTTTTCACCAAAGTATTAAACAAATTGTTGAGACAAATGAACTTTATGAAAAAAGAAATCATGTAGTTATATTTATTCTATTAGATATTTGATGGATCACATCAAACAAATTGAAATATTATTATTATTATTATTATTATTATTATTATTATTATTATTATTATT